>CANTUR010000307.1:200000-682097 GCA_947683625.1 Mallotus nudiflorus | reverse complement strand
ACTTGAGTCTTATTTATTTTATCTAGACACTGCAGTAGCTGTAAATTACAGTATTGGATTTTATGTACTTTATTTTAAAGAGATGTATTATGTTAAAACTGGATTTGTATAAAGATTATACTTATGAGATTATATATGCGATGTGATGAGTTTTGAATTATATCCAGTTGAGATGGATGATATTGTAATATTTATGATATTTATGATTTTATTTTCCGCTGCACATATATATATTATATGGTTATTGTTATTGCATGATTTATTTTTTTTTATTTTTAGGCTTGCTACGGGTTCCGGATTCGAAAGAATTCCCGTTCCCTAGCGCCGGTCATGACTCCTGTTTTGGGTCGTGACAAAGTTGGTATCAGAGCGAAGTTCGTTTCTGAGTGGAGTTCTGTGTCAGGGCTTAGTTTTGTGAGTTATGGCCCTAGTTTTAAAGTTGTGTTTTCTGTTGGACTACTGCAGTGTATTAGGTTTGAGTATGTCTTGATGAGTATTCCTTGCTGTAGTTTTCAGCGTTATTCCTCCGTTGTCTATTTTGTCTGAATCTTTTCGTTTGTCTTTTCAGAATGAGGAGGCGAGCGCGTGTCGCTCCACCGATCGTTGAGGCCGAGGATGATGAGTCTTTTCAGGACGAGGTTTTACCTCCTGAGCAGCCAGTTAGGCGTAGAGGTCGTGGCAGAGGTAGACCTCGAGGAGCGGCAGGTCGCCGTAGGCAGAGAGAGTTACAGGACAAGGAGCCTGTTGAGCCTGAGTTTGATGTTCCTGTTCAGCCTGTTCAGCCTGCCTATCAGCAGGGTATGTCTGACCCTGAGGCAGCTTTGTTCTATGCCAGAGTTGGCAGGATTGCGTTTGATGGGACTTCTGATCCTTTAGATTTTCTGCATGCGATTGAGACTAGGACTCGGACTGCTCATACCGAGTACCAGAGGATCATGATCGTTGAGTTGTCTGTCGAGGGACCAGCTTTGGATTGGTTTATTCAGATGATCCAGCCCTTTATGATGACGATGACATGGGCTCAGTTTCGAGAGCGATTCATGAGGAGATTTTGTCCAGAGCCTCTTCGTTTGAGCTATCGTCTTCGTCTGACCAGTATTTCTCGTGGAGATCGATCAGTAGAGGAGTATACCCGAGAGTTCCTTCGTCTGGGTAGATATGCTGAGGATCTGATGCGAGATCAGTATTTCGCTGTTACTACGTATGTTACTGGTTTGGGTTCAGCTTTTGCTGGTATGCCCACAGCAGGTCTTACTCTCGAGTCGATGATTGAGCTAGCTAAGGAGATTGAGCTGAGGTTAGTTAGGCAGGGAGCGATGCCTGATTATTACCAGTTGGGAGTTCAGTCGAGTGGATTGCAGGCTACTCCGTATTCGAATTTTCATGTTGGTTCGAGTAGTCAGCAGCGAGGTTCGACTCAGCAGAGTCAGAGACAGCAGCAGCGAGTGCATCGGAGCAGTAGACATGGTCGTGGAGGTCAGCGTAGATCGTTCAGATTTGGGTCAGGTGCTTCGAGCAGCAGCAGTGGTCGTAGTTCTGGATCAGCGGCCAGTGTTTGTCAGACTTGTGGTAGAGTCCATCAGGGACCGTGTTATCTGACACCTCTGACATGCTTCAGATGCGGGCAGACAGGACATTTTGCCAGATCGTGTCCTTATTCCGGATATCAGCAGCAGCAGATTCCGCGATTCCCACAGCAGTCGATTGCTAGTGCTGCACCTATGCCATTTCAGTTACCACCAGCTCAGCATCAGAGTTCTACTCAGTTTGTTCCACAGCAGAGTCGTGGTAGAGGTACGAGAGGAGGTACCCGAGGTGTTGGCCAGGCTTCTACCAGTCAGCAGGGAGGTCGAGGCCAGGCCAGAGTTTTTCATCTGACTCAGCAGGATGCTCAGGCATCTAATGCAGTCGTGGCAGGTATTCTTTCTGTTTGTTACCTGGATGCTTTGGTTTTGTTTGATCCGGGTGCCACGCATTCGTTTGTTTCTCCTATTTTTGCTTCTAAATCTTGTTGGCAAGCTTCGAGGATGGCTTTTCCTTTGTCTGTTGCCACTCCTCTGAGTGATTCTTTGGACGCCGATATTGTTCTTTCTGGTTGTCCAGTTCTCGTGGGAGATAGAGAATTATCCGCCGAGTTGATTTTGTTGGATGTGATGGAGTTCGATGTTATTTTGGGAATGGATTGGTTGTCTCAGCACTTTGCCGTGGTTGATTGCAGGAATAAGGAGGTGATTTTCAGAATTCCTGGTGAAGTAGAATTTAAGTTTGTTGGTGACAGGAGTTCAGCACCTCAGAATCTTATTTCTGTTATTTCAGCTAGGAAGTTGTTGAAGAAAGGTTGTCAGGGGTTTTTGGCATTGGTTAGGGATACGTCAGTGGAGAAGTTGTCACTCACAGATGTTCCTGTTGCTTGTGAGTTTCCTGATGTTTTTCCCGAGGAGTTACCAGGTTTACCACCTCATAGAGAGATTGAGTTCTGTATAGATGTGGTTCCAGGTGTTACTCCTATATCTATGACACCCTATCGTATGGCTCCTGCAGAGTTGAGAGAGTTGAAGGAGCAGTTGCAAGAGTTGTTGGAGAAGGGTTTTATCAGACCTAGTGTTTCTCCTTGGGGTGCACCAGTTTTGTTTGTGAAGAAGAAGGATGGTACCCTGAGACTGTGCATTGACTACAGAGAGCTTAATAAGGTGACAGTGAAGAACAAGTATCCTCTCCCGAGGATAGATGATTTATTTGATCAGCTCCAGGGTGCACAATTCTTTTCTAAGGTCGATTTGAGGTCGGGTTATCATCAGCTGCGGATCAGTGAAGCTGATATTCCTAAGACAGCGTTCCGCACTCGTTATGGTCATTATGAGTTTCTGGTGATGTCTTTTGGTTTGACTAATGCACCAGCAGCTTTTATGGACCTGATGAACAGAGTATTCCGACCGTATGTGGATCAGTTTGTGGTAGTCTTCATTGATGATATACTGGTATATTCAAGGAGTATGGAAGAGCATGTATATCACTTGAGGATTGTACTACAGACACTGAGAGATCATCAGCTTTATGCTAAATTCTCGAAGTGTGATTTCTGGATGGAGAGTGTTTCTTTTCTTGGACACGTAGTGTCTAAAGAAGGTATTCAGGTTGATCCACAGAAGGTTGAGGCAGTATCTGAATGGCCTAGACCTACTTCAGTTACTGAGATTCGGAGTTTTCTGGGTTTAGCCGGGTATTATAGGCGGTTTGTGCAGGATTTTTCCAGGATAGCAGCCCCTATGACTCGCTTGACTCAGAAGAATGTTAGATTCGAGTGGTCAGAAGCTTGTGAGAATAGTTTTCAGTTGTTGAAGGAGAAGTTGACCACAGCGCCAGTATTAGCTTTGCCTAATAGTGTGGATAAGTTCACAGTTTACTGTGATGCCTCTAGAATTGGTCTTGGTTGTGTGTTGATGCAGAATGGAAGGGTGATAGCCTATGCTTCGAGGCAGTTGAAGAAGCATGAGCAGAACTATCCCACACATGATCTGGAGATGGCTGCAGTGATCTTTGCTTTGAAGATTTGGAGACATTATTTGTACGGGGTGACTTGTGAGATATTTACTGATCACAAGAGCCTTAAGTACATTTTTCAGCAGCGAGATTTGAATCTGAGGCAGAGAAGATGGTTGGAACTGTTGAAGGATTATGATTGCGAGATTCTTTACCATCCGGGTAAAGCTAATGTGGTAGCAGATGCCTTGAGTAGGAAGTCCTCAGGTAGTCTTGCTCACATTGGTGTGGAAAGGAGACCATTGATCCAGGAATTGCATCTGATGGTGGATCAAGGTCTGATGATGAAGATCAGTAGATCAGGTGGACTGTTAGCTCAGTTTAAAGTACGATCTGTACTGAGGGATAGGATTAAAGCAGCTCAGAGCCGAGATCCTATTCTGGAAGAGCTTGCAAAGAATGTCAGAGCAGGGAAGTTCACTGATTTCACACTCGATGATGATGGTGTGTTGTGGATCAGTGGTAGATTGTGTGTTCCTGATGTGGATGATTTGAGAGAAGAGATCCTAGAGGAAGCACATTCTACAGCCTACAGCGTTCATCCTGGTGTTACTAAGATGTACCACAGTATCAGAGATCTATACTGGTGGGATGGATTGAAGAAGGATGTTGCTGATTATGTTGCTAAGTGCTTGACGTGTCAGCAAGTGAAAGCCGAACATCAGAAGCCTTCTGGGAAGCTTCAGCCTCTTCCTATTCCCGAGTGGAAGTGGGAAAGGATAGCTATGGATTTTGTAGTCGGTTTACCTCGTTCGAAGGATGGATACGATTCCATCTGGGTGATTGTAGACAGATTGACGAAGTCTGCACATTTCTTGCCTGTGAAAGCCACATATTCAGTTGCTAGATTGGCGAAGTTGTACGTGAAGCATATTGTATGCCTTCATGGAGTACCTGTGTCCATTGTGTCAGACAGAGGTTCGGTGTTTACTTCTCGTTTCTGGTAGAAGTTGCAGGAAGCGATGGGCACTAGGTTGGATTTCAGTACTGCTTTTCATCCTCAGACAGACGGTCAGTCTGAGAGGACGATCCAGACACTGGAAGATATGTTGAGGATGTGTGTCTTGGATTTGGGAGGTAGCTGGGATGATCATTTGTCGCTTGTTGAGTTTGCATATAATAACAGCTACCATAGCAGTATTGGCATGGCACCATATGAGGCGTTGTATGGAAGGAAGTGTAGATCCCCGTTGTGTTGGGATGAGATTGGTGAGAGAGCTTTGACTGGACCAGAGATGGTTCAGGATGCTGCAGAGAAAGTCACCGTGATCAAGCGCAGATTAGAGACCGCAGTTAGCAGACAGAAGAGTTATGCGGATCCTAGGCGCAGAGATGTGGAGTTTCAGGTAGGAGATTTCGTTTTTCTGAAAGTATCTCCGATGAAGGGTGTGATGAGATTTGGTAGGAAGGGTAAGTTAGCACCGAGATATATTGGACCGTTTGAGATTCTGGAGAGAGTTGGCACTGTTGCATATCGGTTGGATTTGCCTCCGAGTATGTCACAGGTGCATCCAGTATTTCATATCTCGATGTTGAGGAAGTATATCTCAGATCCTTCACATGTGTTGCAACCTGACAGTGTGGAAGTGAGTGAAGATTTGACGTTTGTGGAAGAACCTGTGGCGATCGTTGATTTTCAAGTTCGACAGTTACGATCGAAGCAGATTCCGATGGTCAAGGTTTTGTGGCGTAGCGACAGAGTTGAAGAGCATACGTGGGAGACTGAAGCTGAGATGCGAGCTTCTTACCCGTATCTCTTTCCTTCCTGATTCTGTAATCTTGTTTTGGAATTCGGGGACGAATTCCTGTAAGGGGGGAAGACTGTAATATCCCGTAATTTTAAAAATATTTTTACACTGTACCGGGATATGCAGTGTCAGTGATTTTTGTATTTTATATGATATTTTTATGAGTTGATATGTATTTTAAACCTATTTTAATTACTGTCTATTATTTTCAGTATTTTACGTAAAATTTTCCCGGGACTTTCATTTTCGGGGAAATTTCCACGTAAACAATGTATTATTAATTATTTTAAATGTATTTACGGGTTTGCATGAACTCATACATATTTTTAAATTATTAAATAAAGCCTGTGTGTGTATATTTAATTAGGGTTTATTATTACCCTAATATTTTATTATTTATTTATTATTATTTGATTATTTTATTTATTATTAAATTATTAAAATTTTTTTTTTCTTTTTTCTTTTTTTTTTTTCTTTTTTCTTTTTCTTTTCCTTTTTCTTTCTTTTTCTTTTCTTTTCTCTTTCCTTTTCTTTCTTTTTCTTTTTCTTCTTCTTCTTCTTTCTTCTCCCGTGGGTGCCGCCGGACCACCATTTTTGCCACCGTGGTTTCTCCCTCCTCCGGCCACCGTTTTCGACACCGCCGGTCTCTATCTTCTCCTTGAGCTCCGGTGAGTGTTATTCTAGCTTTGGTTTGAGCTAAAACGGTCTAGAATTGCTTAGGTTTTGAGTTGAATATTTCGGCCACTTTTGGTTTTTGATTTTTTTGAGCTTCAATTTGGATGATTCATGGAAACTTCCTTCACAAATGTTGTTCCTGGTAGCTTAATCTTCATGTATGAATTTTTACAGAATTTTTGGAGATTGTTTGGATTTTTGGGTATTTTTGAATATTTTAATATTATTTTCGAATTTTCGGAAATTAATTATTTAAATTATGAAATTGGAGTTTATGGTTGAATTAGGTGTTGAAATGAATTATAGGAATTTATTTGGAATTTTTATGAATTTCTAAGTATTTATTTTTAATTATTGAAGTTTATGTGATTTTGTAAAATTAAGTTAATTGTGTTTTTATTTGAATTTAATTGGTTAATTGGGTTTAATTATTGATATTATTGATAAATATGTTGAGAAAATTAATTTTGGATAAGTGTATGATTTTTGGTGAATTTTTGAAGTAAATTAGGTATATATATATATATAGGGGTATTTTGGTAATTTTACCCTAAATTGTCTAAAAATGTAATTTAATTGGTTTTAATATTTATTTAAGGTATAAAAATGATTTCTACAAAATATTTGGTATTTTTAACTAATTAAAACTATTTTCCGGGAATTATTTTCAATTATATATATAATATACGGTTTTTCTAATAAAATGAGTTTTAATCGATTTTTACAGTGTTTCAAGATTTATTTTGTAATTTCTACGTATGAAATGTATTTTTATGATTTAAGGATATTTTTGGTATATTTGAATATATTTTCTGTGTTTGTGGACCCCGGTCGACAGATTGTAGTCTGGAGTCCGACCGAGGGGTTGTGATTGTTTATGGTGTTATTTTTGAAGTGTATTTTCTTTGCAGGGTCGGCTCTACTCTTTTGAGTAGAGAGATGTCTGTTTTACAGGGGAGGTTCTGCCGGATTTCCAGTAGAATTCTCGTAAAACGTGATATCCAGTCGAACCCTAATTTCCGATTCTGTGTTGAATACTCTAGATTTAATTCTAGGATTTCTGTTAGGGTTATTCTGATGTCGATTAATTATTTCTTGCTTAGTTGCGCCGAGACCGAGGGTTAGTGGACCAGGCCCGTCGGACCCGTCTCGTGGAGCGCATTAGGTGAGTTACTATATTATATATATATGCTTAGGACGCATGATTTAGAAAATGCATGTTTTATTTTGACTGAATATGCATAAATAACATGATTTATATTCAAGTATATTTTTGGTATATTTTTGGTATATAATAAATTATATATATGTTTTATTAATAAAATATATTTAAAATGTTTTTAAATATATTTTTAGTTTAATTCATGATTTGATTGAATTTATTTGACGTATATATACTCAAAATATACTTGGTTTATGTTTGGTATATTTTCGGTATATATATGGTTTATATTGTTGATTTATTTAAATTCATGCATCATGTATTTGTGAATGAATGTTTTATTATTTATCACTGAAGGATATCAATAGAACGTGCTACCTAGTGGGCAGCACTAGGACCGAGTACGTACCGGTACGCCTATAGTATTTAGGCTTTATTACTGACTATTTGTGGATATCGATTTGATTATGATTATTGGATGTGTGAGATGTGGTTTGTGGGTGTGATTGCTGGAGCTCGGTTGACCAAGTGTCTCGGGGCCAATCACACTGGCAGTCAGACTGCTGGAGCTCGGTTGACTTAGTGTCTCGGGGCCAGTCTACTGTCCATATGGATTAAGTGGATATATTTGGAATAAGTGAGCCTGTATGGCTAGAGTGTTGTTTAACACTATTTTTCTGAGGTTGCGATATTCTAGGGTTCTATGTGATCCTTCATAAAAGTTGATTTTCAGACAAAATATATAAAATGATTTTTCTGCATCTGTATGAACTTGCCTGTATATATACATATTACTCATATACTGTTGACTGTATGCATTATCACTTAGAGTGTATGTATATATACTATAGTAATTCACTCAGTGAGGTCTGACTCCCCTCCGTTGACTATTTTTCAGGAGAGTCAACTTCCTCAGACCTCAGTAGCAGGTCGATACGCCGGATTTCTTCCGCCCCGGCTTCTTTATGTAAATTGTCTACTTGAGTCTTATTTATTTTATCTAGACACTGCAGTAGCTGTAAATTACAGTATTGGATTTTATGTACTTTATTTTAAAGAGATGTATTATGTTAAAACTGGATTTGTATAAAGATTATACTTATGAGATTATATATGCGATGTGATGAGTTTTGAATTATATCCAGTTGAGATGGATGATATTGTAATATTTATGATATTTATGATTTTATTTTCCGCTGCACATATATATATTATATGGTTATTGTTATTGCATGATTTATTTTTTTTATTTTTAGGCTTGCTACGGGTTCCGGATTCGAAAGAATTCCCGTTCCCTAGCGCCGGTCATGACTCCTGTTTTGGGTCGTGACATATAATCTCTTTAATACAAATCCAGTTTCAATATAATACATCTCTTTAAATAAAATACATAAAATCCAATACTTTAATTCACAACTACTGCAGTGTCTAGATTATAAAAATAAGACTCAAGTAAATAATTTACACAAAGAAGCCGGGGCGGAAGAAATCCGGCGTATCGACCTGCTACTGAGGTCTGAAGAAGTTGACTCTCCTGAAAAATAGTCAACGGAGGGGAGTCAGACCTCACTGAGTGAATTACTATAATATATATACATACACACTAAGTGATAATGCATAAAATCAACAGTATATACATAATATGTAAATATATACATGCAAATTCACACAGATGCAGGAAAATTCCTTTTATATATTTTAATAAAAATCATCATTTATGAAGGATCACATAGAACCCTAGAATATCTCAACCTCAGAAATAGTGTTAAACAACACTCTAGCCATACAGGCTCACTTAGTCCAAATATATCCACTTAGTCCATTTGGACAGTAGACTGGCCCCGAGACACTAAGTCAACCGAGCTCCAGCAGTCTAACTGCCAGTGTGATTGGCCCCGAGACACTTGGTCAACCGAGCTCCAGCAATCACACCTCCAAACCATATCTCACACATGTCAATAATCACATTCAATCAATATCCACAAATAAGTTAGTAATATAGCCTAAATACTATAGGCGTACCGGTACGTACTCGGTCCTAGTGCTGCCCACTAGGTAGCACGTTCTATTGATATCCTTCATCATTAATAATATAAAACATTCATTCACAAAAATAAATGATGCATGAATGTAAATGAAATAACAATATAACCCATATATATACCAGAAATATACCAAAAGTAAACCAGGTATATTTCGAGTATATATACGTCAAATAAATCCAGTCAAATCATAAATTAAACTAAAAATATATTTAAAAACATTTTAAATATATCTTATTAACAAAACATGTATATAATTTATTATATACCAAAAATAAACCAAAATAAACTAAATATAAACTTAAGAAATAATCAAATTATTTATGCATTTTTAATCAACATAAAACATGTATTTCTAAATCATGCATCCTAAGCATATATATATAGTATAGTAACTCACCTAGTGCGCTCCACGAGACGAATCCGACGGGCCTGGTCCACTAGCCCTCGGTCTCGGCACAACTAAACAAGCAATAAATAATTGACATCAGAATAAACCTAACAGAAATCCTAGAATTCGGTCTAGAGTATTAAACACAGAATCAGAAATTAGGGTTCGACTGGATATCACGTTTTACGAGAATTCTACCAAAAATTCGATAGAACCTCCCTTGTAAAACGGACATCTCTCTACTCAAAAGAGTAGAGCCGACCCTGCAAGGAAATACACTTCGAAAAACTACACAAAGCACAATCAAAATCCCACGGTCGGACTCCAAACTACAGTCCACCGACCGGGGTCCACAAACACAGAACAATTCTGAAATACCAAAAATATCCTTATATCATAGAAATTCATTTTATACGTAGAAATTACATAATTAACCTTAAAACACTGTAAAAACCAATAAAAACTCATTTTATTTGAAAAACCGTATATTATATATATAATTGAAAATAATTCACGAAAAAATAGTTTTAATTAGTTAAAAATACCAAATAATTTGCAGAAATCATTTTTATACTTTAAATAACTATTAAAACCAATTAAATTACATTTTAAACAATTTTATGTAAAATTACCAAAATGCCCCTATATATATAAATATACTTAAATTACTTCAAAAATTCACCAAAAATAGTATAATTATCCAAAATTAATTTTATCAACCTATTAATCAATAATATTAATAATTAAACTCAATTAACCAATTAAATTCAATTAAAAACACATTTAACCTAATTTTCCCAAAATTACATAAACTTCAATAATTCAAAATAAATACTTAGAAATTCATAAAAATTCCAAATAAATTCCTATAATTCATTTCAACACCTAATTTAACCATAAAACACAATTTAATAATTTAAATAATTAATTTCCGAAAATTAGAAAATAATATTAAATATTCAAAAATACCCAAAAATCCAAAAAATCTCCAAAAATTCCACAAAAATTCACACATGTATATTAAGCTACTAGGATCAACATTTGTGAAGGGAGTTTTCATGAATCAATCAATTCAAAGCTCAAAAAAAATTGAAAACCCTAATGTGATCGAATTGAGTTTTAGCTCAAACCTCAAAATCCACTTGATTTCAGGTCGAAAGGAGCTTAGAATTGGAATCACCAGAGATCAAGGAGTCGATGAAGACTGGCAGTGCATGAAATGGTGGCCGGAATCGGAAGAAACGGTGGTGGCCAAAGTTTCGGCTTCTCCGGCCAAAACCAACTTCCAGGTGCCGGAAACGGCTAGCACAGGCGGTGGAAGAGGCTGGGGAAGGTGGTGGCACACCGGACGGCACTCTCACGGCAAGGAAACGGCACGGCAGTGACCGGACGACGGTGAGGGTGAGGATCGGGGAAGAAGGAGTAGTCGGGGGCAGTTTTGTAATTTTCCAAAGTTTGATAATTTTTAATGTATATATGTATATATATATATACTTTATACTATATAATAAAATAATATTAAATTACACACATTAAATATACACCACACACATAAAATTTAATATTTTAATAATTTATACTAAATAAAAATAATTAAATAACAATAAAATAAATAAATAATTAATAAAATATTAGGGTAATACTAAACCCCAATTAAATAAATAATTATATGTATACACGGTGTTTAATATTTTAAAAATATGTATGAATTCATGCAAGTCCGAAAATATATTTAAAATAATTAATAATAAAATATTTACGTAAAAATTTTCCCGAAAATGCAAGTCCTGGGAAAATTTTACGTAAGGGACTGTAAATAATACACAATAATTAAATAGGTTTTAAATACATATCAACTCGTAAAAATATCGTAATATATATTCAAAAACTATTAACACTGTATATCCCGGTACAGTGTAAAAATATTTTAAAAACACGGGATATTACAAAACTAGGTTAATATTTAAAAGTTAGCTAATTCTACATTTTTATTTACAAGTGAATTGGACCAGAGATGGACTTACATTTTAATTGAATTAGTGAGCTTAAATCTACTTGTTTTAATTAACTAAGGGAATGGGCCTATTGTCTACAAATTTTAAAGAAGAAATTATATTATTAAGTGGGCCTAAGTCTAATTTAATTTTAACTCAAATAAAAATGGAGCCTAAGTCTATTTATTTTAAAAGAAATAAAATTAATGGGCTGAGCTAAATCTAAATTAATTTTAATTACTAGAAATGGACTTAAGGTCTAATTAATTTTTGAAAAAAGAAATAAAATAAATTAGTGGGCTAAAGTTTAAGTTAATTTTATTAATTAAAAGTGGGTCTAAATCTAATTTAACCTAAATGGGCCTAAATTAATTAAAACCTAAAAACCATTTAAAAAGCCAATTTATTAAATGGGTTAGAACCTAACGTGGGCTTGGGGCCCAAAGAGAATAAAAATATGCAAACAAGCCCAAACAACAAATTAGAGCAAATAAGGAATCAAAAACATTCATTCAGTGATTTCTAACCTAATTTTAATTGCATGAAACCTAAATTAATCTAAAGCCACCGTTGATTTTAATTGAAATCTACCAAATTTAGCCTAGATTACTAATCAATTTTTAGTGTAGAGAATTAAAATTCTACCAATTTCCCTCTATTGGGGCTATTACAAACTACAGTGTAGGAACTTAAAGCAAATTAATTATAACCTAATAAAAACTATGAACAAAATACTATAAAAATAATAAATCCTAGATTCTACGAGGATTTTACAAAACTCAGTCCATGGCATCCTATGGATTCTTCAATGTAGTCACTGCCAAAATCTCATTTCACCAACCTCACCTCCAAAACACCATAAAACATCAATTAAAACAAAAAGAATAAAAAATTTAATTAGTAACTACTCAATCAAGAAATAAAAATCAAAGTCAAATAAAAAAAGAATAAATAGTAGAAGATGCTATGCAAATGTTGTTTGAATGCCCCTCAGATTGGGATTGTCACCATTTTGAGATTGACTTTGTTGTTTTTTTCTTGATCTTCTAGACTTTTAAAAGCAAAGAACTTTTTTTTTACAGTAGCTAATTAGGGTTTTTGTTCTCTTTGATTTTTTTGCAGCCCCTTTTCTTCTCTCCATTTTTTTTTCACAGACTTTGCCCCCTATCTCTCTAGCTACCTTCTGGCTTTTAAAGCCAGACCCAGTAACCTCCCACCCCTATGGTCACACAAGGAAGTTACATTGTATTTTCAATTTGAATTTTCAAAATTAAGATAAAAAGATGAGTGACAAAGTTTTTTTTATGTGGTGTCCTGGACCAATGAAAAAAAAAGACAAAATCAAGGTAAAAAATCACTTTTTAGCGAAAATTGGCATTCAAGAATGCCGATTTTCATCCCGTAATACCAACTGGCATTATGCAATGCCGGTCGGCATTACATAATGCCGATTGGCATTACACAATGTCGGTCAGCATTAAATGTCGGTAGACCGATTTTTATTTTTTTAAAAAAATTAAATTTCAAAAAAGGTCCTCAGAAGTCTGTAATTTTTGCAATCAAATCCCTAAAAAAATAATTTTGTAATTAAATCCACAAAACATTGCAATTTAGTCCTTTAAATCATGAAAGTTGACATCAGAGATCAATTCTTAATTAGATTTTCATAATAGGGGCTTTTATCGCACGCGTGCACAATTGCATCCAAAAATTAGGTGCTTATAATACCGTCAAGGGATTTGTACTCATACTCATTTCTGAGCATTGAAGTAGATTATATGCACATTTATTATTTAAAAGACTGAAAAGATAGTCTAAAATTCAAGCAATTTATATTGCAAGCCCACATATTTTGTTTTTGTATTTTCTTCCCCTCATTTA
The DNA here is from genome assembly GCA_947683625.1 of Mallotus nudiflorus. Classification (NCBI taxonomy): domain Eukaryota; kingdom Viridiplantae; phylum Streptophyta; class Magnoliopsida; order Malpighiales; family Euphorbiaceae; genus Mallotus; species Mallotus nudiflorus. Next base: position 668,664 of record CANTUR010000307.1, on the reverse strand, counting down.
GCTACAAAGCAGGTATTAGATTGATTAGAGTTTATAAACTCTTAACATAAAACTATTAACTACTCATCTGAATTCTGCGAGGCTAATAAAAGAAAGCCACTATGATCAAAGGTCATGAGATATGCTTTTCAAACATGATCTCATGAAGTGGATGAATTTACTTTCAATTTATGAATTTTATTATTTGGATTATAGAATTTAAGGAAATAGAGTTATGTTACTTCCCTTTATTATCTTGATGAGTGTTTGCCACACAAGATGATATTATGATGAACAATTAGCATTTACAACCTTTCCCATTCTTATTAATGTATTAGTTCCTTTCCCTTTCTTCATTCTCTTTTGTTTTTCCCTGCACAAAATACCATAAGTTAGTATGGTCTATTTGCAAGTTAAGAAATTTTGTCAAAATGCAATGTTATTCTTTTGCATTATTCCTTTTTAATTATGGTGATGATGTCTCTGATAACGAATGTCATGATACTCCACCATTGAAGCTGTGGCTTTAGGATACATTTGTATTTCCACCATTCTTATTAGTGCTATAGTAGAGGGCTTCAATCCTTCTATTGACATCTCTTGCAAAAAAGGTTCAGGAGTTAGAGATTTTATTTCATGATCAAATTGTTGGGGTTCGTGATACAAACGCAGCAGAAAAATTAAATATTTATCACGTTCCCAAACCTGGATCCATGTAATTCGACTACTTGATTAAATCTAGGGTTTCAAGAATCTCACCAAAATGCAAAAGAGGCAAAATTTTCTAGAAGGATAAGAGGAAGTTCACACTGGTGACACCTTACCTCGAGCTTTCTGCTTTGGTTTTTCAGATCTAGATGTCTCCAAAAGGATGCATCCTCTATAGGTATCCACAAAATAGCCCTTCATAAAAATGAATTGGAGTGTGTGCTAGCAATTTTCTTAATTGTCTCACAAATCAAGAACAAAAGAAAAACTCTATGTTTATTTTCTAAGAAGAGAGCAAACATTTTTGGAGGCAGGAAAAGCCAGTGAGTTAAACCCTAGAGAATATAACATATTTATAGACTCCAAATTAGGGTTTCACCTACCAATGACCTTTTGGTAATTTTCCATTTATTATATTCTGATTTTATTTTAAAAATAAATAAAAAATAATATCTTATTTATTTATTTAAAATAACATTTATCTTAAATAAATAAAACACTTTAAATACTTATTTCCACAAAGTTTATTTTGGGCTTATTAAACCCATAATCGTTTTGGACTTGTTCTAAGTGTATGACCCTATAGGTTCACATAACATTGGTAGTGGGCCTAAATCTCTATTTAGGCTTATAAGTCATAAGTGGCCACTAGCAAGACATTATGACTACCCAAGTCATGTGAAGTCAATAATCCAACATAACCTAATTATAGTGAATTTTATCATCCCTTTATCACATGATATCTTAATTGAACATAAGGCATAGAATGTCATCCTTATATAGTTCAATATTATGACTTGATTCCAGGTAGACTGAAAATGATTACTCTTTATCAATTCATTTCAGTATGGCTATGCATTTTCCTTCAGTCTATCTCATCAAGGGGCCCATAGATATCTTTCTCATATTAATGAGGGATAAATTCCTTCTGAATCACTCACATTCCTCATATAACTAATTTCATATCCAACAACATCCTATTTAATCATCTGGTTAAAGACAATGTTAGAATGTGTCAAAATATAAAATAGCTATGTAGAAATCCATGATGATTTCAAGGTTAAAGGACCAAAATAAAATTACTATGATGAGAAATACTTATGATAATAATCTGTGTAGTATTTTCATAGTAGGTCAATCCAGTACATGATCTCTCATCATGTACCTATGAGTTGACTTAATATCTCATATTCATGATTAGTAAAACATAAACATCAATCAACATCATACTAGCCTTAATACTTTAATATTTATATAATGAATAAATGGCTAGGGATAATTAGAATAGAACTCTTATTTTAATCTAAGGGTTTTACCATCAAGTCACATACTTGATGGCCTTAGTAAGAATTAACCATTCATATAATTATCATAAAATCAAATGATAGTGAAATACCTCTTTATTAATAAAATAAGAAAGTCAATACATAATCACAAATGATTGACCTAATGTATATCACTAACACAAATAATTTTCCAGAGTGCATTCATTTCAAGTTTTGAGTGAATCCTTCCCTTTTATAAGGCCGACGAATGTATTGCTAATATGTTGGACTTTCTCATCACCATATTTCATACCCTACACTAGTCTAACTGTTATGGAGAGATATTTTAGATAATGCTCCATATGAGGCTATGGAGATGGATGTTGAATTTGAGGAGCTTGAACTTCCCATCCAACCTCTTGAGGTTGCAAGGAGGATGCTTTTACAAGTGTCACTGTTGGTGATATTCCCTTCTTGGGCAGGCCCATAATTAATTGGGCTCCTGTGATCTAGAGCCCTATTATGCATCAGGTTCACCTGAATAGTGTCATCCTTTTTCCTTTAAATGCTTCACATGTGAACATTCTAACAACCTTTCTGTGCTTTTACAACACTAATCCTGAATGTTAGTAGCAAAGTGTTTGCGCAATCTTGCCTAGGCTCAAAGACTTTATTATGCAAAGTAAGTATTTCACAACAAATGTATGCAAGTGTATGCATGTTATGTATGACATGCATGGTCCTAATAGGTCTCTTGTTTGGAATAGAGCTATATTTATAGCTTAGAGTATGAGAACGAGGTGCCTCATCAATAGCCTATAGGCTTGAGTATTGAATGCTTCACTATTGGTACTTCTGATTTTAAAGCTTATGATACAACTTCTCTAGTAGATGACCAGGCTAGCGAGTAGGGTCCATAGCTTTACATTGGAGCTTATGATTGACTGATGCACTGTTGAACTTTTCTTTTTGTTACTACTTTTTCTGTATGATAATTGATGTATTAGCTTTTACACTTGTTTTTGCCCTGAGATCACCTGTACCAACTTTTATACTTCAACATCCATCTTCACTCTTTGAATGTGGACTCAATTTGCCCCCAGAGTTGCATTTTGCCCCCAGTTCCATTCTAGATTCATTCATGCTATTCTAGTAGTCTTTTTTTCCATTTTCATATGCAAGAGACCTAGTTCGTTAACTGTTGTTATTGATCCTTTATCTTATTAACCCTATTAGTTGCAATCTCATGCATTAGAGGTGTAGAGGAGTGGGTGAACTGACTGAAATGAGTTCTTGATAATGAATTCAACTGGATTTGCACTTCAAAGAACTCTTGAGCAGAAGATGAGACTTGATGTTGATGCAACGATTGATGATAGTTATAAAGCTAGAGTTGTAATGCAAGTTACTAAGCCACTTAAATTTCTTAAGTACAAGGGGACACTAGACTTACAAGTAAAACCACCAAAGGGGTGGCAAAAAAGAAAAAATAACTAAAATAGTGATCTTATAACTCTGATTTAGCTTTCATTATGTATTGTCTTTCCATTCAAATACTTATACAGTATGATAAAAATGAATATGAGATATTTGAACAAAAATTTCAAATTCAATTTTAGTAATTCATTAGGGCAAAAATGAGAACATTTATTACATCACATGATACAATTCCTATTTTTAGTTAGTCCTAAATTTTTTCTCTCTAATTTTTACCTCACTGTTTTTTTTCTCTCTCTCCTTATTTTTTCTCTTTTTTTTATTATTTTTATTTTTTCCTCAAATATCCTATCTTCAGAGGTTACATCATGTGATATATGTATGTTATTTGAATTTGCATTTGTGTCCATGTTGAATGAATCTAATTGAATTGAATTTATGTCAAACATATAGATGCGATCAATATCATAATGCATAGTACCATTAGGATGTACATTACATAAGTAAGCATGATCAGAATTTATATCATCGATTACTAAAATAAACAAGTTCTAAAGAAACTAAAATTTTATTCAAAGAATACAAAAGAAAATTTATTTCCTATTCTAGATGTTAGGGATGCTGAGTTTCATAGTGGTTATCCTTCAAGCGACTAGCATAACAACTATTCTTGCATCTTTTTGCCAGTTGTCTCCATGAATTCATCTTTCTGCACCTCCACTGTGCATGTTTCTTCCTTGTGTAGCAACTTCTCATCATCAAACTTATCACCCCATCCTGTAGGCATAATTGACTCGAAGGGTATGTCAAAAGAAGGTGGTTTGGTGTAAAACACCTTATAGTTGAACTTACTTGAAGGCTGAACCAATAAGTCTTATGCTCCTTCCTCATCTTTAGGGGCATTAGGAGATTTCTCTTTGGTTTTAAGGTATAGGTCCTCAAAGGAGCTTAACACTTCTTGTCCACTAACTCTTAAGTTAATCATCATGGTAGTTAAGGGTGATACATTTTAGTAGTTTAGGAAAGGATTATTTTCAATGCTTGGGTTTTGGGGGTCTATGATCTTTCTAGAGTCTATGAGGTTTTGGATTTCATGTTTGAGGCGGATGCAGTTATCTATGGAGTGTTGGAGGTTTTGATGGAATTTTTAGTGCTTGTTTAGGTTATAGCCTGGGGTTTTTGGGTTTGGTGGGTTCAAATTAGGTAAAGGTTGAAGCAAGCCCTTTTACATTAGGTGCTTTAAGACTTTTGACAAAGGTTGGTTAAAATTGGAGAATTTCCTTGGTTATTGAACAACATGCACTTCCACAATCTAGCTAATGCTTCCTTGTTGTATGCCCCAGTTGGGTAGTTTATTGCTTTGGTGCTTTTAGCAATCCTCTTTTTCTCATTCTTAATCTCCTTAGCTTGTAACTCATCATCATAAAGGTCTACAAAAGTCTTAGGGATCATTTACAACCTCTCAACCAAATTAGGTGACACATTTTAGACTATCATCCTAACTTGATCCTTCTTAGCTAGTTTGTTCTTCATTAATCCTGCCTTATTCATGAAAATGATTCATTAGGCTTCTACTTGGTCAATTCTAAATCCCTGATGGACACTTTAAGCCTGGGTTTATAGTCATATTGCTTCAGAAAAGTGGTACATAGTTCCCTCCAGTCCGTTTGGATAAACTTCTCCAACCCATGATGCCAATTGACAACCATACCCTCCAAGGATAGTATAAACCACTTGGTAACCATAGAAAAAGGAGCCTTGGTGGTGCTCATAGTGGTTGTGTATTGACTAAGGTGGATCCTTGGGTATTAAACTTCTGTAGCTGTGGCATCTTGAATTTATCTGGTAACTTATCCTCCTCAAATTACATCACATCATCAAAGTCAAATGAGTATCCAATGCTCTATCCTCCTATTAACTCCTCCATCTTGGATATTTTCTAGGTCAGTGCTTTCATTTGCTTAGATTCTAGCTTTTGCGCAAGTGATTCCCTTTTTGCCTTTTTAACCACATAACTCTTGACATTCTTTAACTTCATTTCCACAGCAGGTATGTTCTTAGCAGCATTGTCATTGTTAGCGGGTAGTGTACCCATAATAGGTGGTTTGGCCATAACATGAGGTGCAATAGCAGTAGGTGGTGGCATCAGTCTAGTTAGAGCTTGTCTTAACTCATCTTGCATCATCACTCTCATGTCATCCATCAATGCCCCTTTAACATCCTCTAGGTTCCAGCTTCCTCCCTCTTGTTGTTCCATTTCGTTGGCTTGTTTAGGTTGTGCAACTTCTAGGTTGAGTGGATTGATAGGACTCCTTTCTAGTCTGCTAAAGATCTCTTTAGCTATTGATTTTGGACTGAAATCAGTTCTCACTAATCTACTACTACTCCATTTCCAAACACAGGAAGACCCGAATAAATCTATGATGGTTGCAAGAAAAATTATTAGTATGATGCATGTAATGCATGTATGCATGATGCATGTACTATGCAACAAGTAACAAGTAACAATCAGGTCAAGTAAAAAATCAAGTATATACATCCTTCCAACCTTATTCCTCTTACACACGCATTCAATGGAAAGTCTCTTTTCCTGGGATTTTTGGTCTTGGCCTTAATATCAATGGGGGATATCAAAAACCGATGTGCATGTCATATCTCTCAAAGCAGTAAAGTATAAAAATAGTATTTCTAGGTATAAAAACATAGCCCAATCTTTATTAGTCCTGATGAGCTTCTAAAGTATGGGCTTGGGCCTTTATAGATAGAAATACCTCATGGAAACATTCACAAGCAATTTGGGTAATCCTAGGGGAAGTTACTAAGCCACTACATGAGCTATGTCCTATAAAAAGGTCAAGGTTCCTTTACCAAGTTGCCCACTTTAAGACTTGAGTTAAAGGCTAAGGTCAGAGGGGCCTGACATCCTTTGCAAACTTGAGAGAAGACTACCCCCCTTTAGGACTTGAGTTACAAACTCTAGTCAGATGAGCCCAGTAATCTCTCTTGAACCAAGTTGAGGCTAAGAGCGATGGTTAGCCAATTTACAATCTTATGAAGCTAGTGGAATCATGGAACCATAAACCAACACCATCAATTAATAGGGACATGAAAAATGAATCCAAGAATAAAATGATAATTAATAAAATAATTCTAAAAAACACAAGTAGAATCAGTATGTCTTATCCCCAGTAGAGTCGCCATTGTAGACGATGGGGTTTAGTGCGTGCCCATAATCTTAGCAATCGTGATACTCTTTGAGCTCAGGTCTCTAGAGAACACACTAACCATTGTCACAAAAACATGGCGTAGAGATGAGGAGTCACCATCCAGGGTAATAACTGGGACAAATAAAAAAATGGTGGTACTCGATTCCCTAAATGAAAGCCAGCACGACAACTAGGAGATTCTGGATACGGAATACTAACTTCTTTCAATCTCATGTTTTTTTTAGAATTACTTTATGAATTACTATTTTATCCTTTATTTACATGAAATTTCATATAAAACCTTAAAAAAAATAATCAACTCTAGGCAAACTAGTCCTGAAATATACAAGTAAATAATGCATTCATCACAATCCCTAGATTAGTCTAATCTACATTGATTTTAATTAAATGAGCTAAATCTATTTTAATTTACAAGTGAGTCTAAAGACTAATGGGTCTAATTCCTTTTAATTAAATGATCCTAAGTCTATTTATTTTAATCCTAAAAATGGGCGTAAATCTACAAATTATGAAATATTTAATTTAATGGGCCTAATTCTACATGTTTTAATTCTAAAGTGATATTAAATCTACAAATTATAGAAAAGGCTTAAATTAAATGGGCTAAGTCTAAATTAATTAAATTAAATTAGGTGGGCTTATGTATAATTAACTAAATGGGCCTAAATTATCTCTACCCTAAATCTAATTAATTTATGGGCCTAAAACATATTTTAATTAATTTAACCTAAGAAAACCTATATTTAAATTGGTTAAAGCCTAATGTGGGCCTAGGGCCCAAAACACATAACCATAAGCAAACAAGCCCAAAAAAACAATAAATAATATCAAGACAAACAAATAAAAGATCAAACAATTAAATTAACTCTATTCTAAAACCCTAATTTAATTAAAGTGAACATGAACAATAAATAAAACAATCAATCAAGCAAACTAATTTTACCAACTTAAATCTAATTCAAATTTTAATTATACAACCTAACGATTTCTATAACCATTAATTTTAATTAATTACCGAATGAAAACTATAATTTTACTAACCAATTACTTAAAATAAAACACATAAGCACACACACTAAATTTCATTATTCCTACTATTAGGGCTATTACAATGAACTATTGAGAATAATAAAAAAAGAATTAATACAAACCCCCAAAAAAATAAAAATAAGAAAATTAAAGAGGAAGACCTAGAAACTACATCTAGCTACAAGGTTCCATCCATGACATTCCATGAACCTCTATGGATTTGGTTCTCCAAGTATGATCATCAAGTGATCTCCACCGTAATCACTATCACAAAAGGGTAAAACAATGATTAGTGAATAAAATTAAAATAAAAATTCAATAAAATTGAAATTCAATAAAATCAAAATAATAATAAACGAAGGTAGGGAGAAGATAATGCTTATGGATGCTTGTGAATGAATTGCTCCTCAGACTAGTAAAATCACCATTGTTTTTTTTAGTAGGCCTTCAAAACTTGTTATTCTTTTTCTCAAAAATCTCCAAATGAATAAATCACCAAGATTTTTTTTTTTGTGGAAAAGAATGCTCCATATTGAGAATTGAGAGTTTTTAGTCCCCTTTCTTTTTGTCTCTCCTCTCTAGGAGCCTAAGCTCTCATTTTATAGAAAAAAACCAAAAAATCCTAAGTTCTACATACTAAGAGTTCCAATTTTAAAAGGACTTTATTTCTTGAAGAGTTAGATAAATCCCAAAAATAAATTTAAGAAAATTTTTTAACCAATTAAAACTCAAGAAAAATTATTTTTATTTTCTGTAAAAAAAATACAAAAACAGACAGAAAACATGTAATTCCAATCGAAATTCTATAATTCTGATTTTTTAACTTTTAATTACAAAAAGACCCCTGAAAGAAATCAAAATTTTCAATTAGGGCTTAAAAGGTATTACAATTAAGTCCTTAAAAACCAATGAAACTCTTTTTGAAAATGTATTCAAACTTTTAAGGTTTCAAACTTCAAGTGTTAAAAACCTACTTATAACATTTTCATCATTGGAGTCCTTTGTTGCATCCATAATTTATTATCCTAAAAGTGGGTGTTTATAGTTGGCCCCCTTTGTCGCTGTTTGCTTGAAAAATTACGACAAAGCAAATAAACACACAATTTCTTAAGAACAGAAGTTCGGGTGCTTACTTGTGCTCCTTGAGGCTTATGCTTGTAAGTGATTGTGGGTTCATGATAAACACTTATGTTGTCATACAACACTAAGGATAAACTTAAAACATTTGAGGAAACACTATACTCGGACGTATAGCGTTGATTCAGATGGATACATCATACTCAGTCATATGATGTTGACTATACTCGATCGTATAGTCTGGATTGGAAGGATGCATTGTACTCAGTCATACAATGTCGACTACACTTGGTCATATAGTCTAAATGGAAGGGTACATTGTACTTGGTCGTACAATGTTGACTACACTTGGACGTAGAGTCTAAATTGAAATAGGTACATTATACTCGGTCATATAATGTTGACTATACTCAGTCGTATAGTCTAATTGAAAGGATACATCATACTCGATCATATGATGTTGACTACACTCTGGCGTATAGTCTGAATTGAAATAGGTATATTGTACTCAGTCATACAAGGTCAACTATACTCAGTCGTACAAGGTCTACTATACTCGATCGTACAAGGTTGACTATACTCGGTCGTATAGTTTGATTGAAAGGATACATTGCACTCGATCGTACAATGTCGACTACACTCGAACATATAGTTTGAATTGAATTGATACATTGCATTCAGTCATACAATGTCGACTACACTTGGTCATATAGTCTAAATTAAATTGATACATTACACTCGGTGGTACAATGTCGATTACACTCAGTCATATAGTCTGAATTGAATTGATACATTACACTCGGTCATACAATGTCGACTACACTTGGTCGTATAGTCTGATTTGAATTGATACATTGCACTTGATCATATAATGTTGACTATACTCAATCATATAGTCTGGGTAGGAATACACTACACTCAGTCATGTAGCATTGATCTCTTTTATGCTTTGCCTTTTCCCAATTCATTCTTCATTTCCCTTATCCTTTTCATTGCTTACTGATTATGTTGCAATCCATAATTGCTCGTGATTAGCTGTAACCCTTTCATTGCTGATTAATGATGCTACAATCCATAACTGCTTGTGATTAGCTGTAACCCTTTTGTTGCTCATCGATGATGTTGTAGTCCATAACTGCTCATGATTAGTTGTAACCCTTTCATTGCTCACCGATGATATTGCAATCCATAATTGCTCACGATTAACTGTAACCCTTTCATTGCTCACATGATGCTGCAATCCATAATTGCTCACGATTAGCTGTAACCCTTTCATTGCTCACTAATAATGCTACAATCCATAATTACTTGTGATTAGCTACAACCCTTTCATTGCTCACTGATGATGCCGTAATCCATAATTGCTCGTGATTAGCTGAAACCCTTTCATTGCTCATTGATGAAGTTGCAATCCATAACTGCTCGCAAATTGACTACAATCCTTTCATTTCTTGCCTTTGATAATGCTACAGTCCATAACTGCTTGTTGATTTTAATTAACTGTAACCCTCTTATTGCTTGCCTTTAATGTTGCAATCCATAATTGCTTACAAATTGACTGCAATCCTTTCGTTGCTTACCTTTGATGCTACAGTCCATAATTGCTTGCAAATTAACTGCAATCCTTTTATTGCTTGCCTTTAATGCTATAGTCCATAACTTCTTGTAAATTGACTGTAATCCTTTCATTGCTCACCTTTGATAATGCTACAGTCCATAACTGTTCATTAATTTTAATTAACTGCAACCCTCTCGCTGCTCGCCTTTAATACTATAATCCATAATTGCTTGCAAATTGACTACAATCCTTTCATTGCTCACCTTTAATAATACTATAGTCCATAATTGCTCATGATTAGCTGCAACCCTTTCATTGCTCGCCTTTAATAATGTTACAGTCCATAACTGCTCATGATTAGCTGCAACCCTTTCATTGCTCATCGATGATGCTGCAATCCATAATTTCTCATGATTAGCTATAACCCTTTCATTGCTCTCCTTTGATAATGCTACAGTCCATAATTGCTCATGATTAATTGTAACCCTTTTATTGCTCACCAATGATGCTGCAATCCATAATTGCTCGCAATTAGTTGTAACCCTTACATTGCTCGCCTTTGATGCTATAGTCTATAACTGCTTGCAAATTTTTATCTTTGGTTGTTTGAGTCGAATGCTTTAAATTCTTTATGCTAACTGACTTTGAATTCTTTTTTTTTTTAACTTTTAATTATAAAAAGACCCTTGAAAGAAATTAAAATTTTTAATTTGGTCTTAAAAGGTATTACAATTAAGTCCTTAAAAAAACTAATGAAACTCTTTTTGAAAATGCATTCAAACTTTTGAGGTTTTAAACTTCAAGTGTTGAAGACCTACTTATAACATTTTCATCATTGAAGTCCTTTGTCGCATCCATATTTTATTATCTCAAAATTAAGTGTTTACAGTACATATAAGCATGTTTGGATTATGGTCTTCTAACATATGTCTTACCTCTTTGTGCCAATAGACATTGAGTCTTATGAGACTTTCCTTTGTCATTTAACATATGAGACTTTTTAGCTTTGAACGCTTAAGTCTCATTTGGTTTGGAGGTAGGAGTGGAGTCATGCAAGGCTTTAATAAAATCAATGTGTGATGATGATGATGATGATGATGATGATGAAGGCATGCCATTTTTATATCTAATTCCATATGTATCTCCATGAAATTTTTGAGAATCAATAAGACTATCTAAAGTTTCTTCTCCTCTCTTAAATTTAACAATGGAATTCTTTAATTTTAAGATCTCCTTAGAAAGCTTATAATTTTCATCACTTGATTTTTTGAGTTGATCTTCCAAGGAATTAGAAGATTTTACATTACTAACAAGTTTTTCATTTGATTTAATAAGTTTAGCAAAATCATTTTTTAAGCTATCAAATTCCTTGGTTAAGCTAGATAGCTCATATTTGTAAAGTTTCTTCTTAGAAAGTAAGCTTTTGCATTTAACTAATAATTTGCTCACAATAGAGCTCTCATCATCATCATCATCACAATAATCATCACAATCATCAAAGGAAGAATAAGAAATAGATGGTACCTCATTTTCATTTTCAAGAGCCAAAAAGCAAAGGTTGGCCATTTCTTGTTGTTCCTCTTCTTTTTTGGATTTGGAGGAGTCACCCCAAGCAGCTTTGAAGGCCTTTCTTTTCTCTTTTGTTCCTTGGTTCTTGAATTTGAGTTTGGGGCACTCACTTCGGATGTGACTCAGTTTCTTGCATTCATAGCAAGTAACTTCTTTAGTTTTCTTCTTACCTTCCTTTTTATACTTGTTAAAGTCTCTTATTCTTGAGAAATTTTTCTTTCTCAAAAACTTCTTGAAGTTCCTAGTGAGCATGCCAATATTACCATCTTTATCACTAGAATCTTCAATATTTTCATCTTTACTTTCTTCTTGTGAAACCTTCAATACTATGCTCTTTTTCTTGTCTTTCTTCTCTTCCTTCTCTTCTTGCTCTTTACCTTTTTTCTTAATTATGAGCTCATATGTTAAGAGCTTGCCAATAAGTACATTGGTTGAAAGGGTAGAGAGGTCTTGAGCTTCCTCAATTAAAGTGACGTGAGATTCCCAATCCTTTTTAGGTAGGTTTTTTAGAATCTTATTATTCACCTCTTCCTTAGAGAAATGTTTTCTAAGTTTCTTGAGGGTTATGAGGAGAGCATTAGGACAATTTTTCTTCTCCATGATTGATTTTTGAGGCTTCATTTTGAAGAGTTCATATTCATACATATGAAGTTGAACCTTTTTGCTTTTTACTTATACATTGCCTTCTTAATGGTTCTCTAAGGTCTCTTACATTTCCTTAGTCAAAATGTAATATTGAAGCTTGCCTCCTTCTTCTTTTGTCATGGAAGAGAGTAGAGTGATCATTGCTTTCTTATTTTTATAGTTTTCTTCCTTTGGATCATTGATCCAATCACTTCTTGAAAGAGTAGTTTGTACACCATCAATGGTAGTTTTTAATGGTTGCCAAGCTTTAACAAAAACTTCCCAACGTCTAATGGAATCACAATCTATATATAGCTCCATTTTGAACTTCCAGTGAGGATAGTCACTACCATCAAAGAATGGTCTAAGTGAACAAAAATTTTGAAGTTCACTCCTTATGATCTTGTATTCTAGTAATTAAGTTCTTAGAATCCAAGCTCTGATACCAAATGAAAATGCCTTAGAGTAGGGGTGAATAAGGCAATTGAATAATAAATGAAAATTAAAAGAATTCTTTGCAAGAATTGAAAGAAAGTTAAGAAGGAAGAATGATGAACACAATAATTTAAAGAGTTTGAATTCTCAATAATCCTACGTCTCCACCTAATTTATCCCCAATTTAGGATTTTTAATTCCCATAATCTTATTCATAACATTTGAGATTACACAAGAGTTTAAGGCTCACTCTTTTAACCTTATAACTTGAGTTTTACAAGGCTAACTTAAAAACCAAATCCCAACTATTTCAATGGTAAACACTTAAACCAATTCCACTAGAATAGAATCTCACTTCCCATTTTCTTAATCTTAAAAAATAGAAGAATAAGAATATCTATTCTAACACTCACCAATTCTCATAAGAGTTATACAAATATGAAATGAAATTAAAGAGAGTTTTGAGAGCTTAATTGAATGCTTAAGAGAGTATAATGAGTAAACAAGTTTCTTAAACCTTTAATTGAACTCTATAGAGTGTCTATACAGATAAACACTGAAAAATATAGTTGTTGGATGTATCAAACATGTCTCCAATATCTCTTATTGATTTTTGAATCATCTTGGACTTATTTCTATCAGAATGTTGCTCACAATCGTGAAGAGTAAGTTTTGGCTCATAAGGAGCAAAATACTAGCCGTTACATTCAAAAATGACCATTTAGATCTATCAAGATTGACTTCATGACCTACTCATAAGTTGAATAGTGCTTATGAGTGGTACTGTCCCTTTGCTCAATTTTGATCTGACGTGGCTTTTGCTTATGATCAACTCACTATAAGTCCAAAAATGTTTCTTTTTGACACATAAAACCTCTAGATGCTTTATGTATAAGATTAGGATATTATACTTCACCAAAATATAGTATAATGACAATATTTCATATTTTTGAACTTGAATTGATAAATTTGATACAAATAAGGTCCTACACACTTGAAAGAAATCATTAGAAACTTAAATTGATTGTTAAATATCAAAATTAGGAGTTTGATCATGAAAATGGTCAATAAAATCGAAGTCCATTAATCTTAATTAATTAATTGATTAAACTCTTTAATCAATAATTATATTAATTTAAATGGTGCTTTGGAAAAACTCTTTTACGTATGACTTACTAGGTTCATGTCTAATTGACAATGAGAATATAATATCAACTCTTAATATTATTTAAAATTCTTTCAAGTCTAAATGTGAAAATCTTAATTATACACCTTTAGTTCTCATAAGTTGTGAGTGACCTCTACCATTTATATCATAACTACCCAATTAGATATAAATGCATATATTGACTTACACAAATCCTTTTGGTCATAATTATCGTGCACTAAATTTCCTTCATTAGAAGATCCCGAAATAGCTTAGAGTCAAGGTTTAATCAAACTCTAATAGCTTTATCATATGACCTCATCTTAAGTATTAATTCTTGATAAAATATAACTAATACTAGAAACACTTTCTAGCACTGAAAATCTTTCAAATTGTGTTATGTTTGTCCTGGCCATGAACTTATTCTTTAAGAACAATCTTAGATAACATAGGATCTTTATCGGTTCACTCCAGGCAATGAATCCTTTCTTGGTTGAACACTCACCCATACATTTAATTGACTAGAGCCACCATATGCCATATACCCATGTATGAATAGCATAAGTATGTAAGTGGTAAAAAACTCTAACCACTCAAATATGGATGACCATGTTACCTTAGGTCAAAGAACTATATGCACCATTATGACCTAGATTGTGATTGTTGATTATAAGTAAGTGTCCTTGTAGTCATAAATCTAACATCACTATTCAATCCACCAATCACATGAGTATCCATATGTCTATTCCAATATCTTATATCAAATAGCATGAGACTCACTACCTTCCACTATTAGCATTATATACTAATCAAGGAAAATAGATAAAGGTGATAGTCTAATTAATATTACACAAATATTAATTATTCGACTATGAACAATTTATAACATATGTACTAAATAAATTTTTAACTCATATTATCAACTCTTGATAATAAATTTATTTAACATATTGCCAAAGGGTAAATATTCAAATAAACAAACTCTTTATTTAAATGAATATTTTATTGTTATAGGGATAATTTACAATGTTATTATTTATTATAAGAATGACACTAGGGCATATCTAAACTAACAATCTCCCATTTGCATTAGCGCTATTCATTTTAATATCTAAGACCCATATTCTCAAGATGATAGTCTAACTATAGTTGGTTGAGTGCCTTAGTCAGTGGATCAGCCACATTGTCAACTAAAGCTACCTTTTGCACAAGCACATTGCCCTTCCTAACAAGTTCTCTAATAATATGGAAAAACCTTTCTATGTGTTTGGATTTTTTATAAGACCTTGGTTCCTTTGCCAAAACAATGGCTTCGTTGTTGTCATAATAGAGAGGAATCAGGGACTTAATAGAAGGAATAACTCCTAGTTTAGTAATGAACTTCTTAATCAAAATAGCTTTTTTAGCAGCATTTGATGTAGCTATATACTCAGCTTCTGTAGTGGAATCAGTAATGATTTTTCTTAGAACTCTTCTAGCTCACTACACCTCCATTACAGAAGAAAACAAACCCTGAAATAGACTTTTTATCATCCACATCTGATTGAAAATCAAAATTTATGAAACCATCTATTTGTAAATCACCTCCTCCATAAGTTAATAATAAATCTTTAGTCCTTCTCAAGTATTCAAATATTGCCTTAACATCTATCTAGTGTTCCAAACCTGGATTGAACTAAAACCTGCTAGTCACACTAACAACATAGGCAATATCAAGTCTAGTACACATTATAGCATACATCAAGCTTCCTATAGCTGAAGCTTAAGGAACTTTAGCCATTTGCTCCATTTCTTTATATGTTTTAGGTGACATACCCTTAGATAAATGGACACCATGCCTAAATAGTAATAATCCTCTCTTGGAATCAAGCATGTTGAACCTCTTCAACACCTTTTCTAAGTAAAGAATTTAGGATAAACTTATCATTCTCTTTGATCTATCTCTATAGACTCGAATCTCAAGAATATAGGTTGCATCCCCTAAGTCCTTCATTAAAAAGGTTTTAGATAGCCATACTTTTACAGAAGTCATCATTCTGACATCATTTCCAATTAATAGAATGTCATTGACATATAATAAAAGGAAAGTGAGTTGGCTCCCACTAACCTTCTTGTAAACACACAACTCATCATCATTCTTAATGAAGGCATAAGAACGGACAACCTCATCGAAACGATGATTCCAACTCCTTGAAGCCTGCTTCAGACCATAGATAGATCTATTAAGCTTGCACACTTTTAAGTTATCCTCAGATTCAAAACCCCTAGGTTGCTCCATAAAAATGTCTTCCTCAATATAACTATTAAGGTAGGAAATTTTGACATCCTTCTGGTAAACCTCATAATCATAGTGTGCATCTATAGCTAAAAGAATCCGAAGGGATTTAAGCATGGCTATTAGTGAGAAGGTCTCCTTATAGTCAACCCCTTGCCTTTGGTGAAACCCTTTTGCTACAAGCCTAGCTTTATAGGTCTCTACCTTTCCATCTGCACCAATCTTTCTTTTGAAGATCCATTTGCACCCAATGGGTATAATACCCTAAGGAGGATCAACAAGTGTCCAAACTTAGTTTGCATACATGGAATCCATTTCAGTTCTTATAGCGTCAATCTATCTCAAAGAATCCTTATCACATAAAGCTTCTTCATATGTAGTAGGATCATCAAAATAAATGCTCTTTTCATGAACATGCAACTCTTACATATCATGAAGAAAACCATATCTCTCCTTAGGAGGAGATACCCTACTAGACCTTTTAGGAGTTGGTATGATGACATTCTCAATTGGAATAAACTCTTCAGGTTGATCAATATCCATTTGATTAATTTTTTGGGCTTTCCTAGATGATTCCTCATATAACATTATCCTCCTTCCTTTACCACCTTCCTTAAGAAACTCTTTCTCAAGGAAATAGTATCTCTACTTTTAACAATAACTTGTTTAGTAGGAAGATAAATGCAATACCCTAAACTATCTTTAGGATATCCAACAAACCTTCCTTTAATTGATTTTACATCCAACTTGTTTGATTTTAGCCTTTTGATAAAAGCTGGACATCCTTAAATCTTCACATGTTTAAGACTTGGTGCTTTACCATGCCATATCTTATATGGTGTAGTGGAAACAGATTTGGATGGAACACGATTAAGGATGTAGGAGGCTGTTTGGAGTGTATAACCCTAAAGTGAAATAGGAAGATTAATGTAGCTCATTATAGAATGTACCATATCCAATAAAGTATGATTCCATCTCTTGAACACACCATTTAATTGAGGTGTTCCATGTGGTATTATGATGCAATGCCATGTTCCTAAAGGAACTCAATGAACTTGGTACTTAAGTATTCACCTCCTCGATTTGATCTTAGAGTTTTAATACTTTTTCCAGTCTGGTTCTTTACTTGGGCTTTGAATTCTTTAAACTTTCAAAGGATTCACTTTTTTTCTTTATAAGAAATAAGTGCCCATACTTTGATAGATCATCTATAAAGGTTATAAAGTAGTAAAAACCACCTTTAGCCATTTTAGTAAATGGTCCACATAGATCACTATGTATGATGTCCACTACATCTTTGGCTCTTGTCATTTGTCTAACAAATGGTGATCTAGTCATCTTGCCTTGAAGATAAGTCTCACAAGTTGGATGGGTTGTAGATTCAATATTGCTCAAGATTCCCATATTTTCCAACTTTGTGATCTTATCTTTTGCAATATGACATAATCTCAAGTGCCATAGATATTTTGAGTTAGAGGTATTTTCAATTAACATTACATTTGCATCCTCATATTAACTCGAGGCTCATTGTTATTGGAAACTTTATTAAGATAATATAAACCATGTATTGAATAACCCATGCCTATTATTTCACTTCCAAAGTAAATATTACATATGTCTCTTTTAAAATGAAACTCATAACATATAATATGTCTCTTTTAAAATAAAACTCATAACATATAATATGTCAAACTAGAAATAGATAATATGTTCTTATAGGCATTAGGTACATATAATATGTCATCCAATAATAGAATATGATCATAAAATCAATAGAAGTAGATCCTATAGCCTTGGTTACAACACTTTCTTTATTTCCAAGCTTTAAGGTTACTTTATTAGGTCTCAACCTTCTCTCATTTGCTAGATCCTACAAGAATAGACATATATGAGAATTAGCATCAGTATCCAATATCCATGCATTAGATGAGCTCTTAGAACATTTAGAAGTATATAAATTAGAGAAAGTCTTACCTTCTCTTTGTTTGCTCTTTCCTTTTATCTTGAGGGACTCAAGGAACTTAGGACAATTCCTCTTTCAATGTCCTTTACCTTGGTAATGGAAACACTTTCCTTTACCTAGGTCTTCCCTCATATGTGCCTTGCCCTTATTCTTAGCTATGCCACCCGTGGGCTTAAAAACACTTATCTTGCCTTTCTTTTTCTTATTTCCTTTGTTCTTAGTCTTACTAGAAGAGGCAACAAGTGCAACCTCCTTTCCCTTGCTTCTGTAGATAGCCTTTTGGGCTTTCACTAGCATGTTCAAAAGCTCCATAAGTGTGCACTCTACTTTGTTTATATGGAAGTTTGCAATGGTTTGTCTAAAAGATTCAGGAAAGGATTAAAGGATCAAATCCACTTGGAGATGGAAGTTTATAGTAAAGTCTAGACTCTTTAGCTCCTCTATAGATCTAGTCATGGAGTTCACTTGGATTCCCATATCCTCACCCTCGTTCATCCTAACATGAAAAATCCGCTTTGATATCTCATATTATATGGTCCTACTATGTTCACCAAAAAACTCTTGTAGGTGAAGTAGGATTTCCTTTGCACTTGTATACTTCTCATGTTACTGATGAATTTTGGTACTTATAGAAGCCCACATCATGTAATGTGCTTGTATATCATCATCTTTCCATTTATCTAGAGTGTCATGCTCCTCTTGGAAAGCATTTTCGGGAAGGGGACTAGGTGGACTTTGATTCAATACATATATGTATTTTTTTGGAAGCTAAAACAATTTTTAGGTTCCTTAGCCAATCAATGAAATTAAGGCTCATGAGCCTATATTGCTTGAGTATGATTGATAGTGGATTTGATGGTCTCATATTATCAAGTTTTTCTACAAAGGTAACAAGATTAATGAGGTCCATGACATTATTATATTACCATTAGATTTGGTCTTTAATCTTAATGGCCTCCCACTAACTTAACAAATTCTACACTTCCAAAGTAGAAAATGGAAATCCCTTATTGGACGAATTTCTAGTAAGTAATGGAGTTCTTAATGGGTCACTAATATTCCTCAGGTACATATTGCCATTTTTGGAATATTAATTCTCATTAAGTGGACAACTCTTATCCATCACATCTCATGTGAGTTTCCATCAATCTAGTTCCTAATGTTATGGGCCTCAGGTACATATTGCCATTCTTGGCCTCTTTACATTAGTTAGGTCCATACTATTGAATTAGTATAATATATAGGCTTTAAACACCATATACCTAAGTTATGCCTATTTGCCATTCTTAGTATGTAGTGTATCTATAAATTCTCAACATCTTATGTTTGATAATGAACTCTATAAAGATCTCTTAGCACAAATATACACCTGTTTGTATCCATAACTGAAGCATATTTGTCTAAAACTTTATATGTCATTGCTTTAATGGAGAGCCAATGCCTAAATTTATTTTGGAAGATTTTTGGGTCTTTAATTAAGGTCTCACTTTGCACATTAGCCAATTATATATATCGCATACATATATTGCATGTTACAACATATATATCATATATATACATACAACATGCAAAAAATAAATGCACAAATAATGAATGATCATAGACCTTTCCTAAACTTATTCCAATTTTTTTAAAATAAGCCTAAGAAAAATTCTTCAAGTCATAAAACTCCTCGTCATTATCTTGAACACTTTGAAGCTCTAAATCGCAACTCTTGTGATTTACATTCAGTCCTTGGTATACCAAGGCAAATATTACATCCTAATTCTATGTAATCAACATTTAATTACATACTAAAAAATAAAATTAATTATTATTACAAACCAAAGAATGTAATCTAAGTCCACGATAATTACTTGCATGTATGACAAGTATTAATTAAATAAAATACAACTTTTGCATGCTATGATCAACTTTTCAAAACATACAAAAAATATTATCTATGCTACAGCACCACTGTAGTAATAGTACTACAGTCGCAGCTACAGTATTGCAGTCACAATAGTAACCTAGCAGCTACAGTGCTGCGATCACAATTGTACCACTATTGTTATAATGCTACTTTATACAAATCACATTTTTAGCCACAACACTTGCAACTAACAATAATTATAATTACAACACTTGCAATTATCAATTAATTATAATCACAACACTTGCAATTATCAATTAATTTAGCATGTGTAAAGTGCAAAATGCAACTCTGATACCACTTAAAGGAATCAGTTATGCAACTTAAATATTAGGAACATGTGTGTTTAGCACAAACCTAAGTAGAGTAAAATTTCAAAAATTTTACTTTACATAACCCTTCATAATATGAAGAATTCCATTCCTAAGGATCTATTTTGCATGTTACACATAACTAAATAGCAATATATATATATATGAAAATCAAGCTAGCAAAAATTAAGTTTAAAAAAACTTACAAATTCTTAATTTGATGATGAATCAAATGTTTAGCCTCCCAAGTGTTAGGCCTTTAGCTTGAAACACCAAAGCTTTGCCAAGTACCTTCTTGCTTGATTAAGCTTAGTAGCAAGTGTCCTCTTTAAATGACCCTTAGAGATTTGCACTAACTTAATTCTTTTGTAAGAATTGAAAAGCATATGTTTAGTATATGTTGTTTCCTTTTGGTATATTTACTTACCAAAATCTCCACACACTTTCTCAAAGTAACAACTTACATTAATCTCATTAATACAATTCTTTACTTACATTATTTATATATCTTAGAACTCTTCTAAGGATATATGCATAGAGAAAAATGAGTTAAGATAGACGTGTATAAATTGAATAAGTAATTAACTTTATTAACTACATCATTAGCAATCCACCTTGCATAGTAATGAGCAATTTGTGCAGGTCGTAAAACTAGTGCATAAGAGATGATGTAGAGATTTAATCAATAAAACCTTATCTTACCCAAAGTCAGCAATTGTCACATTATTATTAATTTAACTATTAATAATTTAATAGCTCAGATTAAATTTAATAATTTAATTAATAAAATATATTATTATTAATTTAATTATTAATAATTTAATATCTCATATTAAAATATATAATTTAATTATTAATATATATTATTATTAATTTAATTATTTAATTAATATCTCATATTAATTAAATATAAATTAATAAATAAACTCTTATTGGAATTAGATTTATGATATGCTAAAATCATTGCTTAAAGTATGAATCCAATTCCATTAATCATAATTAATTAATTGATTAAACTCTCTAATCAATAATTAGATTAATTTAAATGGTGATTGGGCAAAACTCTTTTAGGTGTGACTTACTAGGTTCATGTCTAATTGACAATGAGAACATAATATCAACTCTTAATATTATTTGAAATTCTTTCAAGTCTAAATGTGAAAATTCCAATTATACACATTTAGTTCTCATAAGTTGTAAGTGACCTCTAGCATCGATATCACAACTACCCAAATAAATATAAATGCATATATTGATTTACATGAACCCTTTTAGTCATAATTACCGTGCATTAAAATCCCATCATTAGAATATCCCGATAAAGCCTAAAGTCAAGGTTTAATCAAACTTTAATAGCTTTATCATAAGACCTCATCTCAATTAGTGATTCTTGATAAAACATAACTAATACTAGAAGCACTTTCTAGCATTGAAACTCTTTCAGATTGTGTTATGTTTTTCCTGGCCAGGAACTTATTCATCAAGAAAAATCTTAGATAGCATAGGATCTTTCTCGGTTTGATATAATGCAAATGTGCATAGTTATTTAGGCTAGTTAAGGTTTATTTTGATTTCATTTCATTATGTTTTATGTGTTTTTTTGGTTATTGAATTGATGTTTTTACTTATTTTATCATTAGGACTCACTATGTAAGTTTTATGCATGATTTAGGGCTCAAATGACATTTAGAAGACACTTGGAGTTTATTGGAACAAGCTAGGAAGCAAAAGCAGTCAAGCTTGGGTCATCAAGAAGTTGTACAAGTCATCACCAGGGACATGAGTCATCATTAAGAGTCTTTGTGATGAGCCATCGCCCAGTGACGAGTCGTCACACTCGTGCCTTGCCCAAGAGTTGCAACTTTTCCCGGTTTGAGTAGTTTTTATATTTTGGCCATAACTCCATGTACAGACATCAAAATTAGGTGATTTAAGTTTCTCTAGAAAGATAACAGAATGATCTACAACTTTCATGAGGGAACTTTTTAGATATAAAGTCATCTGAATTGAAAAAAATGCCCTTGCAGTTATAGAATCTGCAAAGGGAGGTGACCTTTGATGTCAAGTGGTGCCTTTCCAAGTCCAACCATATTCTAGTCACTTCTTGTAGCTTTAGAGCTCTATATATGCATCATTTTTGTCTAAAATAGGGGAGACATATGAATTACTATAGTGTTTTAGAAATATAATTATTATCTTTTAGTTTTAAGAGTCATTATAAGAAACACTTGAAGAAGACAAAGCCAAGTGCAAGAGAAGATCATCCTAAATCAAGAATTCTTCAAAAGACATAAAAGGGAGTTTTACTTATTCAATTCTTTCTCTCTTTATCTTTCTTTCTATGATGAATTTGGTTTTCTTTTATTGTACTTTGATCATGTATGTAGGCTAAGTCTTTGTATGATGATTGCAATGATGAATTAATCTTAAGAACTGCATTTTTATCTTTTATTGTTTATGATTTAATTTCAATTAGTGCAAATGGTGTTATGTATGCTTGATCATCATATGTAACTTGTTAATCAAAGTATTCACAATAAGAGTTGGGGTAATTTAGTGGAATGTAATTAAAATTACTTAAGAATTGAATATTGCTTGGAGATAAGGATTTCATCTTAAGAGAATAAGAATTAGTATAATATCTTTTTGGTTTTCTCATATCTTTACAATAGCACAAGAGTGCTTATAGACTCTAAGAGGAAATACCTTTAATTGACAATGAGAGTTGCTTTTAAAGACTATAACTAATTTCCAATCAATATGTTATATGATAATTATGTGCAAAGTTCTTATTTAATTATGAATTGTAAATTCTCTCATGCATATATTTTGTTATAATTTCTTATAAGAATTTCTAGTAATTAGTTAGTAAGTTAGATTCTTTTTATTTGTTACATTAACTATTATTATCTTGATATTACTTTGCCTATCCATCTAAGTATCTATCCGGTTAATACAAGATTAACCCAATCCCCGAGTGTTCGACACCCTTCTTGCTCTATACTAAGTCCTAAAGACTAGGGTATATAAATCTAACTCGTAACACAGTTCACTCCAAGCAATGAATCCCTTCTTGGTTGAATACTCATCCCTACATTTAACTAATTAGAGCCACCACACACCATATACCCATGTGTGAATAACATAAGTATGTAAGTGGTAACAAACTCTAACCACTCAAATGTGGATGACCATGTTACCTCAGGTTAAAGGACTATATGCACCATTATAACCTAGATTGTGATTATTGATTATAAGTGAGTTTCCTTGCAATCATAAATCTAATGTCACTGTTCGATCCACCCATCACATGTGTATCCATATGTCTATTCTGATATCTCATATAAAGTAGCATGAGACTCATTACCTCCCACTATTAGCATCATATACTAATCAAGGAAAATAGACAGAGGTGATAGTCTAATTAATGCTACCCAAATATTAATTATTCAAATATGAATAATTTGTAGCATATATGCTAAATAAATATGTAACTCATATTATCAACTCTTGATAATAAATTTATTTAACATATTGCTAAAGGGTAAATATTCAAATAAACAAACTCTTTATTTAAATGAATATTTTATTGCCATAAGGATAATTTACAATGTTATTATTTATTACAAGAATGACACTAGGGCATATCTATACTAATAATTTAAAGGCTTCAAATGTGTTTAGAATATCCTCAAACTTAATTTAAAGCATGGTAAATTAACATTGCTTTCATTGAGCATAATTAGGTACTAATGCTTATAATCACACTTAAACAAAGAGCATTAATGATTCAAAATTGATTGTCAAAGTCAAAACAAATGTTAAAATGAGATTGATCATGACCTTAATCATGCAAAGGGTCAATAATCTCCCCCTTTTTGACTTTAACAATCAATTTTGGAATGATAATAAAAAATCACTAAGTGCATGTGTGTGCATTTTTTTTATGATACTCCCCCTTAATCATATACTAAGGAGTTTTCAAATTTCTCCCCCCCCCCTCCCCGCCCCCAATATATGCTAAGGTAAGTAAAGCATGTCAAATATCACTTAATCATAATAAATATTTAGGTTCTCCTTCTTTTTGGCATTCTATTTATAAATCAAGTATAATTATTATCATTCAAAATGTCAAGTTTCTCTCCCCCTTTATCAAAGTGGAAAAGGGAGGTAACTAAAAGAGAAGGATACTAAGTAAAAAGTAAGTGAAATTAAATGAACAATAAGGATACCAATAGAAAAGCATTGAATAAAAATGATGCCTATTGATACCCAGTGAAAAATTAAATAAAGAGTTAATCATGAAAAGTGAAACATGTGCCAAGTGTATTAAGGAATGGTAATGGCAATCATGATTCTCAACCTGTAGTCTAAAGAGATCTTTTAAAGAGTAAGGCATACCAAATAGAGAATGATGCCAAATGAAAAATAATGAGAGAATTTTATATCAAAAAATGCAATTTTTTTTACAAAATATTCCGATCATACAAAGGGTCAAATTCCCTTCAGAAAAATTTATGTTTCCATGTTTATTATTAAACTAAGTAAATTAATTTTGTTAATTTATTAATAATTAGCAAATGGACAACTTCAACCACTCCTACTCAAAATGAGATCAAACACCTTTTTGAACCCAAACTTTAGTTGGTCTAGGTTTATTTGTCTCAAAATGATTTTTAGGTAGGAGGTTAAGGTGAAGTAGTCTATAGTAACATACATTATTGGTATGTCCAAATTTCATGCAATAAAAGCATTTAATTTTTGAAAATCTATTTTGCCTACCAATATATGCAAGTTTAGCATGGTAATAATGGTTGGTGGCTTCTTTAAACATGATAGCTCTATGATGAGTGTGCATCTCACAATCACAATAATGTATGAATTTTTTAGGTCTAATGTACATGTGTGTGAGCCTTTTATTATGATACATGAATGCATAATGCAATTGGGATTTCTTAGCCTTAGCCTTGAAACCTTGAGCCTTAAGAATATTAGGCTTTAAAGACTTTCCCTTGGCACTTGGATTCATAAGACTCTTGGTCTTAGAATCTTGAGCTTTAGAGCTCTCACAAGGAGTAGGGGACAAATGATTGGTCTTAAGAGGAATGAGGAGCTTTTTTGATTTTATGGAGTCGCTACTCGATTTTTAAAAAACTGAGAAAATAAAGGGACAACATCGGGTCACTCAACGAGTATTGCGCCCAATAGAGATTTTCAGGTTTGGGGGATCGCATCTACTTTTTTTACTATATCTCATTAGACGATGTTCATTGTATAGCTACCACAACACCCTAGTTTTGGTAATTACAGTATGTATAGCATTCATACAATTCATCAGATAGTAGGAGATAACAAAGTGAAGATATTACTATTACATCACTTTCCTAAAAAAAACATATAAAATAAAAAAAATATTATGGAAAAGTAAATCTAATTTAGATATGATGAATCTACAAGGTATATACGACCATTCACATAGCTTGGTCAATTGCATGAACAATGGGATAAGCAATGGACACTCGATCACTTGAAAAGCCAAATATAGATGATCATGCATGTTCATAATGATTATTTATGTTATGATTATATATGATAATAATATAAGGGATGCATGATGTCATCACTGGACCAAAAACATGATGACTCTATTTTAGGATATGAAATTTTCACATTATTGATATTTATGATGTGATTTCATATTTTGGAACTAGAGGATGCAGAACGATAATATGAAATGAGCATAATAAAGCATAGATTATACATATAGCATGCAAAATTATTAATCTCATCACACAAGCATAATAATATTCCTAAATGCTAGCAACAATAAAATAAAATGCAATGTGATAAAATAAATGTGCCAAAAATGATTGTGTGGTCCTTAGATTCGACTAAGCTTATGTGGGTTTTGAAGTTGTAGCTTTAAAGGATTATCAAGCTTTACTAATTGAGAGGTTTAAAATGATAATAAAATAATGCTCGTTTATATACCTTTGAAGCATGCTTTGACAACGATGAGGTTTGGTTTGGTGGAAAAGAGATCTAATCACCAAAAAAAGTAATGGGAGAGCAAAAACAATCTGGAAAGGGGTTTTAACACCTTCAATCAGATAGATTCTTGAGTTTTTATGTGTTTCCACTTGCTTCCCCCTCAAAATAGGGTGTGGATGGGTCTATTTATAGTGAAAAATGTATGGAATAGGGGGGTGTATATATGGCCATGCACGTGTCCCTATGATGGAAGGGGTGGCCATACAAAGTGTGCGTAGTCATGCACTGAGCGCGTGGCCATGCACACACTTATATGCTCTTTTATGTGTTATGAACTCCAATTAGGGCTCATGTGGGCTATACTAAGGTTCGTTCTAAGGGTTTTTAGGTCTTCTGGATGCAATTCTGAAGTCTGTTTTGTCAAATTTAGCCTCAATTTTAGTATGTGAAACCTAGGGGTGTTTATGGCTTTATGTGCACTTCTAAGCAAAGAACGTTAATCCTCGAGTTGTGTTGGACCATTATGGGACCACTTTCAAAGGTTTTGGAGCCTTCCAAATGTGTTTCCAAAGCCTGTTTTTTCAAAATCAATTTTTATTTTTTTCACAAAGTTGGGTACTAGTCTAATGAAATGAACACCAACCCAATAGGCTAAGTGTTCTGAGAAAGGAATTCTTGAAATAAGCTTCTCATTATTCTAATAATTTATATTTCATAAGGTCAGAGCACAACTTATGGCTCAATGATCGATTTTGCACACTAGTGGGGTCAGTTAGTTTTTTAATGTTGTACACTTCAGAGGTGTTATGAACAAGTAGACTCTAGTCATCTCAGAGGTTCGTTTCATCATTGGAACTTTTTGGGGACTATTAAATTTGAGGTATAATAGTTGTCCACTGCTTCGCGTATGTTCCATAGCCACCTAGCACTAATGTCAATACATGTGAAGTAAATGCAAAGATGTAAAAAATCATTTTCTAAAGAGAGAGGTACTTACCTATGTGTTATGTTATTATGATTTGATTGTTGGGATATTACCACTATAACCTTTTTAAGTGTCAAGAAAATAGATAGATACGACCACTATAACCTCTTTAAGTGTCAGGCGAATAGATAGATACTGCCATTATAACCTCTTTAGGTGTCAACAAATAAATACTGCCATTATAACCTCTTTAGCTGTCAGGTGAACATACTGCCACTATAACCTCTTCAGTTTTCAAGCAAACAAATAAATACTGCCACTATAACCTCTTCAGTGTCAGGTGAACAAACTGCCACTATAACCTCTTCAGCTGTCAGGCAAACAAAATCATGCCACTATAACCTCTTTGGGTGTTAGGAAAACAAATAAATACTGTCATTATAATTTATTTAGGTGTTAGGAAAAAAGATAAATACTACCAATATAACCTCTTTGGGTGTTAGGCAAACATATAAATACTGCTACTATAACCTCTTCAAGTGTCAGGCAAACAGAATCATGCCACTATAACCTTTTCAGGTGTTAGGCGAATAAATTATTGTGATAATTATGATTAATGTAATGTGTCCTTCTCTTTTATTCTTAGTTGGTGATGATATGGTGATGGTGCAGTGATGATGTCATTACTTGTTGTGTTGCAGATGTTATTATGATGATTTCGAGTAGGGTAACCTTTTGATGATTCTTCCCTATTTTCTTCTTTCAAGAGGTGTTGAGTTTTTGAAAATGGTGAGGCTTCACGTGGTGTCTTTAAATAAATGTAGTCCTTATCAGTGTACTTTTATGAGAGTTTGGTGCATGTCTTATGCTCAAATAGAGGTTTAGGACTAGAGAAATGAGTGTGCAAAGTCTTAGAGTGCACGCACAATTATACAAGAGTGCGTGGAAAGGGGAAGTGCGCATGGCTACATGTGGCCATGTGCCTCCCCCTCTCTTATCTCTTTAAGACATGCATTTTTTTAGGTTCGGGGAAGCTTTTTTCAACCTTCTCTAAGTTTTATTGTCTTTTCTTGACCTTTTTTGAGTTTTGGGTATTTTTTGCTCTGTGTTTTTGCTTCTAAATTTTTATTTTTCTCTATATAAGATGGAGTTCCCCAACATTATGGAGGGTCTGGAGGATATCTTTTTAGATGTGGAAGGTAACTTTATAGAGGCCACTAGAGTAGGGACTTCCACTGTAAGGACTAATACCGATGGTCCGTCTAGCACTTAGGGTCCTCAGCTATCTAGGCTTTCTCGAGGAGACCCGATTCCTATGGTTTATAGTCTAGAGACTCATGCTTGGGCTTGTTATCATCGCCAAGTAAGTCCTTCTTTGCCTTTATTTTTTAAAAGTTTATTAATTAGTTGTCTTGTTATTTATTTTGCTGCATGAGGTTTTTGTAGTTGTAGCTCTATAGTACTTATTGTAATTGTCTGTTAAGTCATAGCTTTATTATGAATACTGATAACTAATAGCTTTTGCTTTATTTTCTTATTGTGATTATCTACTAGTGCTTACCATGATGCTTTTCTTTTCAGCTTTTGTTATTGTTCCTGTTAAATAATAAAAAAAAGATGTGTTAGTATTTATTAATTGAGTGAATGTTTGATAGCATACCTATTTTTTATAGCCTCATAGGTCCATTACTATGCTGCCTGGTAGTTTTAATAGGGTCAACATGTATCATTAGGGTCTTCCATGGTGCATGAAGCAGATGATTGCTGGGAAGGGCTTTAATGAGGTTGTTGCTGCTTTATCTTATAACTCGTATGCTTCGAGTCAAATTGCTATGTATGCACTAATAGAGCGATGGATGGACATGACTCATACTTTCCATCTACTTGTTGGGGAGATGACCATCACTCCTTTGGACTTTACTGCTATTATGGGCTTGAGCTTTTATGGAGAGCCTATTCCCTTTAGTGAGGAGGAGTGCTCTTTTGCGGTGGTGAGGAGGTGCCTTATTGTGAAGTTACTTGGGGTGGCCACTCCTATAAAGTCTGGTTGCTCGTACCTCACTCATTACACTGAGTTTGTTTCTTCCATGCAGATGATGTACAATGATGGTCTTGTTTCAATAAAGTAGTTGGCTCATTGCTTTTTGTTTTACTTGTTAAGTGTTGTCATTTTCCTTAACCCTTAGGTACCAGTAGTTTACGATTGCTGCCTATTCTAAGGGATCTGGATGGCTTGTCAAGGTATTACAGGGGTACTGTAGCTTTTTCCTACATGTATTTGGGCCTTGATGTAGCATGTCGAGGTGGTTTAAGGATCTACGAATGCTTATTCGTGCTGGATGTGAGTAAGAGTTCTTGTGTCTGTTCTTTTTACTCTTTTATCTTTAGTTTGTTATTTCTGACACCAAATATGGGCTTACGAGTTTGGGTTCTCCCTTGTCTGACCATCAAGCATTTCCCAGAGGATGGCTTTCCTTATTATTCTTACTGGATCAAGAGGACTACTGATTTGATTGAGGATTGCACAGTGGCTCAGGACTATATGGGTAAGCTATCCTCTTAGCAGGTATGTCTAACTCTTGCTGTGTTGGTTATTTTTCTTTTAGAGATTCTTTGTTCATTCTTGCCTTTTGAACAGATCCTCCTTCATTGGTAGGTGATGAGGTCACATTAGACAATAAAGATGGTGACTGCATGGCAACTGACGGAGAGATGAGTGTTGCTCTCTAACCTTACTGTGAGAGTGTGGTATTTGGGCGAGCGAGTCTATCATTGGTGGGATGGTCCATTTGCGAGGAGAGTCCCTATTCCTCCCCTTGGTGACATGTTTAATGGTGATGAGCTTAATGGTGATGAGCTTGTTGTTGCAATAATGGGATGCTCCTCTAAGAGTCTCTTAGAGGGTACAAGTTTACCTTATGCTGATGTGTTGATCCCTCAGTTGATTGACACTGTGGCTGGTGGTACTTTTCCTCCTCCTCCACCTCCTCAATCAAATGCATCTCAACCTTCAGATTCGAGAACTGGGCCATCACGCAGATCATCGAGAGTTGCTTCCTTTGATCCAATAGGATGTTATTCATGTTTTGTACATGCATGTAACAAGCTTTGTTAGTGATAAATTATAAGTAACACAAGTTGTGAGAGCTTATATGTAGCAGTGAGAATCTTTTTAGAAGAGATATAAGTCTCATTTTGAGGAGAATAAGGGCACGTTCCGTATTTAGGTGATTGCCTATGCTAGAGGTATGGCTTTTGATAGTACTATTCTTAGGGACTTGATGATTCAACCATCCTTGGCTTTGCTTGGGATGGATATCTTTGGTAGAGTAGTGCATTTTGATTTGCCTTGCCCTGGTTTTCCTTAGTCGGGTGTTACTCCTCTTAACGCTACCCATGTTCATGTTTTATTTCACTTATTTTGCCTTTGTTTTATTTATTTAGTGAGTGGTGATTGAATTATTTGTTCACTTTTGTATATTCCTATCTCCTCTAGTTAGTATTGGTATACCATTGTAGGGAGTGCACAACAGTGCTTTTTGGAGTTTGTGACCACTCAGATGGTATGCCTTCTTTATTGTACCTATTTATTTTATGCACATGTTTTATGTATGCTTGTATGATATGCAATATGTCATGCATGTTGAATGCCATTATGCTAGTCATGAATAGGAGCAGGAACGCACAACTTATTATGATCATATTAATGAGCTGGAGTCACGGCTATCATCCTTTGCAATGAATGATGATGAACCTGAATCAGATGAGGGAGATGCTTGAGCAGGATTAGTGCTTTCTCCTGATGGTAGCCATGACTAATGTAGTTATTTTAGGAGCTAGGTGTAGGATTTTGGCCTATGGTTTGCTTTGTTGTATCATCTTCCCGAGGTTATGGACTCTGGGTATTGTATCTGGGCATTTGTCTTGCATTTGTTGTATGATACTTATATGATGATGACTGTATATGCTTTTTGTTATGTATCGTTAATGATCTTTACCATTGCTCATGCCTGCCTCTTTTATTTTTCCCTTTTTTACCTAAAGCATCTCCTTTTAGAGTTTTTCACACTTAGTTGGGTTTTCTTTCTCTTCCCTTTTTTGCCTAAGGTGTCTCCTCTTAGAGCTCTTCACACCTAGCTGGGCCTTTTATTTTTTTTGAGGATTTAATGATTATGGCTGATCTCGAAGAGAGAGTTAAGAATTGTGGTCATGTAATAAAAGAAAATGCAAAGCATGCTTGATGAAATTCATGATGATAAAATGTGTTCTATTTTTCAAAGATATTTTGCATAAATTGACAATCATTCTCATTTTGTTAAAGTCATTTAAGAAAAGCATAAGTGCATTCATACAAATTTTGAACTCAAGGTTACCCTTATCCTTAACTAGCCTTCTCAGGTTTTGTAATTAAGCATTTTCTCTCTTCCCCTAACTTTTGTCTAGGTTGCCCATGTAGAATTTTTAACCTAGCGAGAAGTCTTTAACTTTTGCTTGAGTTGCCTTTTTAGGTTTTAACTCAACGAGAATTTTTTTAGGCTTTGACAATAGTGGCTGATCTCGAAGAGAGAGTTAAGAACTGTGGTCATGTAATGAAAGAAAATGCAAAGCATGCTTGATACAATTCATGATGATAAAATGTGTTGCATTTTTCAAAGGCATTTTGCATAAATAGAAAATCATTCTCATTTCATTGAAGTCATTTAAGAAACTCTCCCATACTTAGACCTTGCTTGCCCTCAAGAAAGTGAAGATCCAAGATGAAAAAGCTAATAAAATTTTCATTTTACTCCAAATAGACATAGCCACCATACCAAGCCAATTTAATTAAGAACAAAAATAGAAAAGATAATATACTTTCAATTATCAACAATGATAGAATAAACAAGCCTCATAGTATAAGCAACAAGTTTACCCAATTATCTCAATTTACTAAGAGTAAAATAAAAAATGCAAAGTCAAAATTCTAACCAAGCTATGTAGACCAAATAGTCATGTTTCAAACTTAGGAACTCTAGAGGCAAAAGTAAGTTTTGAGACAATTTTAAGCACACTCATTAACTCACTCTTCTCATGGCATTTTTAGACAAAAAAATTTTTCAAAGCAAATTTGTTGGATGTACTCTTTCCGAATGAATGCAAATGAGGAGCAAACACAAATGCACACAACTTACTCAAGAAACATCAACTTATGACATTATACATCTCTTTTTGAATGAATGTAACTAAGGAGCATACTCATTTGCACACAACTTACTCGAGATGCATCATATCACAAGCATTATTTACTTATTATTTTTTTTATAACATGTCCTCATCCATTATAGAAAAGTGAGTGTCTAAGTATTATGGCTATAGTTTCTCTAAAATTACTTAAGACTCTGAGAATACCTAGGTTTAAAACATTACTAACTAGCCTTAAGCATAGTTAGCAAGTTGACTAATACATTTTTTAGATTTTAGAAATAATAAAAAGAGGTAAAAGCATAAACTTATAACTTATACTACATGAAACTTAAACTTTCTACCAATTGAGCATTAAAAATTTAACAAAACATAATAACTTTGATCAAAATCAAAAAGACTAATAGGGATGGCTACTATTAGATATATATATATGAGCAAAATGAATGAAAAAGATAGTGCAAACATGCAAACATAATAGAAAAAAAAACACAAACATAAATATAAAACACACAAAGCACAAACATATATATATATATATAGCATCCTAATATATATAACTAGTATCCTTCCCCCCATACTTAAAACATGCATTGTCCCCAATGTATGGAAAAATAAAGAAGGAAAGGAAAAGAAGAACTTCCCTAGGCATCAATGGGAGTGGTGGGTGGAGAGGCAATGGAATAACCGCATTGAGCAAAATACTTGTCCAATTTGTACTCCATCCTGCATTGGCGACAATTGAGTTGTTGTTGATGACATGCTAAGGCATTCAATTGCCCTTGCATTGAAATTTAGTTGTTTAGAATTTGATCCTATATAGGTGGGTGATCACTTGAAGAACCTGGTGCACTTTGGAGGGGGTATGTAAGGAGGGGAACGTCTCTAAAAGGTTGGTATTATGGAAGCTCCTCTACTTCCTCATCCTCCTCTTCCTCCTCTTTCATGGGTTGGTGGATTGGTTCCTCAACTCGGGTTGCCCCGGGAAGGCCTCACCAACAAGATCATGAGTGGGTGGGAATGAACGTTAAACCTGTATCAACAACTTCTCCTCTTACGAGGGCATGGTTAGTAAAATAAGAACACTCGACTTTTCGAGTGTAATTCCTAAGATTGATATTCAAGGCTTTAGCAATAATTGTGAAAACATGACCATGGGTCAAGGGTGCATCCTTACATGGTGCACAAAACAATAATTGGTTGAAAATCCAATAGGTCCAACAAACTTGTTTTCTGTTATGAATGCACCATATGAGAAACATCTCTTGTGCAGAGACCCTATTGAATTCAGATTTATGAAAGACAAGACAAGCAAGGACTTTATGTAGCAACCAATACTTTATATCCTTTATGAACATTGCTTTGGCTTTCTTAGGTTGAAAGGGAGTGTGCAAATCAGTCAAGAAAGTCCAAAACTCATTCAACTTAAAGTTAAAAGGAGGGTCACATAACCCATCCTTTTTGAATCTAAACACTTTACTCATGAAACTATAAGTGAGTTGGTGTTGTTTGCCTTCGAACCTAAATTCCAGGATTTATGAGTTGGTGGCATTAACATTAAGAGTGGTGTAAAATTTAGTGATTAAATCCACATATGTGTCCTCATGCATTGAAACAAACTTTTTAAGACCACATTGGTTAAGCATTCTATCAAACTCATCAAACATATTTATTCTAGTCAAGAGAGAGTTAGGCATATACTTACAAGCCAATATTTCTCTAAATTTGATGTTAGTAAGCTTAGCCCCTTCCTCATGTGATAGGATGAGGAACTTGGCCTTGTAGGTCTTGCTTAGATTCTCCTCTTCCTCTTAAGGAGATTCTTCAACATGAGGTCTTTTGGATGTTGATCCTCTAGTCTTACCCATATTGCTAAACTTGCTTGAATAGAAGTAGTAATAGAAATATAGAAATATGAAGATGATAAAAATGAAAATAAAGTAAATTAAATAGAGAAAATGGAAAGGAAAGGAGTAGAGATTTTAGTTAGGGTTTCTGTGAAAAGAAAATGGAAAGTGTTTTTGTAGGGAGAAGAGAGAATAGGGAAGATGAAAGAGTAAGAGACTTATCAAAATTCGCATAGACTCTTAAGGGTGGGTTTTATGAGTGGTTAGGGTGGTCAAAAGGGGGTATATATATAGATGTAGAAGGTGTCTAAGATGTAGGGGTATAAGATATATGAAAAGGTGTGTGAGAAAGGGTTGAAAAGATGTGTTTGAAGGTGAAAAGGTGTATGGGGAAGTGAAAATATATGACACCTCTTGAAAAATGAAACACCTTTTCATTCAATTTTGAATTAAAAATCAAATAAAAACTAATAAAAAGATGTTAAAAACACAAATACAAAATCGATAAAAGTGTATATATGTGTAAAATCAAAAAATGGAAGTTAGTTGCAGGTGGCACGACTCGGCATGGGTGGAACAAGTCATGACGCTTGCTTTCTGTAAGGACTCGATCCACTGGAACGAGTCCTGACATTTTGATTTGGGTTATGTCTAGTCATTCCATGTGTAATAACTCAGCACGATAGGTTACTGTAACGACTCGATCCACTGGAATGAGTCGTGACGCTCTCATATAATTTGTGTCGAGTTGTTCCAAATGTAATGACTCAGCATGACGTGTCTCTGTAATGACTTGTTATGGCGTAACGAGTCGTGATGATATGAAAAAAAATGCAAAATATTTCTAAGTCCTATTCTAAATAATATGTATAAAAGGAATGCATAAAAATTGTATCAAAAACCAAAAATATACTAATTAGAAACCAAATGTAACTAAAAGGAAAATAATGAAATGCATATGAATAAGAAAAATTGAACTAAGAAAAGCAACAAGAAAAATGTGTAAAATAAAAATTTTGAAAACAAGTTTATGAGTAATGAAATGTGAAGTGAAATTGCTAAAAAAAATGAAAATGAAATATAAACATAGAATAGAAATGCATAACAAAGTAAAAATGTGTTAGTGAACGTACCTTAATTCCTTTAAGTCTTAGAAAGGTATATAGGTTGACCTGAAGTAGTTGCCTCATCGATCAAGTAGGGTTTGAGGCAATGTCCATTTACCTTAAATGTTTCACCCTTATCATTCGATATCTCGATGGCACCATAAGGATGAACTTTGACAACTTTAAACGGACCCGACCATCTAGACTTTAACTTGC
The DNA here is from genome assembly GCA_947683625.1 of Mallotus nudiflorus. Classification (NCBI taxonomy): domain Eukaryota; kingdom Viridiplantae; phylum Streptophyta; class Magnoliopsida; order Malpighiales; family Euphorbiaceae; genus Mallotus; species Mallotus nudiflorus. The sequence goes on along the minus strand of CANTUR010000307.1, from coordinate 632,882 downwards.
CCAAAACAACCTTAATCTTGAATTATAAAGCAAAACAGCCTCTCCTTCATGAAAGTCTTTCTTCACTAAATGCTTATCATGCCACAATTTAGTCCTATCCTTACCATAAGGTAGAACTCCGCTTACCAGATAATTGGTGATGTCGGCGAACCATGGAAGTTCTTTCAATGTAATATTCAAAAGATGTTCACCATGAAATGACTCAGTAATTGGGACACCATCATCAAGTTCTCTTAATCCATCTTGGTCTAGCCTTGATAGATGGTCCGCTACTAGGCTTTCACTCCCTTTTTTATCTCAGACTTTCCAGTCAAATTCTTACAGCATCAAAATCCATCTTAAAATTCTAGGTTTTGCGTCCTTCTTGCTCAAAAGATATTTAAGAGCAGCATGATCAAAATAAACAATCACTTTTTTCCCCACAAGATATGATCTGAACTTGTCAAACGCGTAAACAATAGCTAGCAGCTCCTTTTCTGTAGTGGTGTAGTTGATTTGAGCTTCATTAAGTAGTTTACTTGCATAATAGATCATATAAGGCTTGCCTTCCTTCCTTTGACCCAACACGGCTCCCACAGCAAAATTGCTAGCATCACACATTATTTCAAATGGCTCCTCCCAATTAGGTGGTTGCAAAATAGGTGTAGATACAAGAGCGCTTTTCGAGGTGTTAAATGCATCAAGACATGCATCGTCGAACTCAAACACTACATCCTTAGCAAGTAACTTACACAATGGCTTTACGATCTTTGAAAAATCCTTGATAAATCTCCTGTAAAACCCTGCATGTCCAAGGAAGCTTCTTATGTCCTTAACACATTTAGGAGGTGGTAATTTATTGATTACTTCTATCTTTGCTCTATCAACTTCAATGCCTTTCTCTGAAATTAAGTGACCAAGAACGATTCCTTCTTGTGCTATGAAATGACATTTCTCCCAATTCAAGACCAAACCATGCTTGATACACCCATCAAGAACCTTAGAGAGATTTTCTAAATAATGTGAAAAGTTAGCACCATAGACACTAAAGTCATCCATAAAAACTTCTACACAATCATCAAGCAAATCACTAAATATTGAATACATGCATCATTGAAAAGTTGTAGGTGCATTACATAAACCAAACGGCATACACCTAAAAGCGAAAGTACCATAAGGACATGTAAAATTAGTCTTAGGTTGGTCTTTAGGGTGAATAGGGATTTGATAAAATCCACTAAGTCCATCTAGGTAACAAAAATAAGAGAAATTAGCTAGCCTCTCTAGAACTTTGTCAATAAAAGGCAATGGGAAATGACCCATCCTAGTTGCTTTATTCAATTTATGATAATCAATGCACATACGCCATCTAGTGACAGTTCGAGTAGGTATCAAATCATTAGACTCATTCCTAACGACAGTTAAGCCTCCCTTCTTTTGAATAACTTGAACGGGGCTTACCCAATTACTATCACTAATGGAATAAATGATTCCATTGTCAAGCAACTTAGTCACCTCTTCTCTTACCACTTCTTTAAGAGTGGGATTCAATCGCCTTTGGCCTTCAATGGAAGGTTTGGCATTATATTCTAACAAAATTCTTTGCATACATATTTTAGGACTAATTCCTTTCAAATCATTAATAGAATAACCAATAGCATTTTTATGACTATTCAACTTATCACACAAAGCATCAACATAATCATTAGGCAAAGATGAATTAACAATAAAAGGATATTGAAGATTAGAGTCAAGAAAAGCATATATGAGATTTGATCATGAAGGCTTAAGCTCCAACTCTACTTTTTCAAGTGATGCAATAGCCTCTAGATCATCTTCTCTCTTCAAAGATTCAAATCTTGATGTCCTTGAAAAGGTTGATATGGACTTATCTCCAAAACTTGCTCATTAGGCTCATGAACCTTATTTAGCTCCATAGAATTATGTTTTATACACTCATGAATCACCTCTTCTATACACCCATCAATAACATCATGAGCATCAATATGATCAACTCTGTTTGCCACTTCTATAGGTGTTGACTTCACCATATTTAACACATCAAATTCCATAGATTCATTATCTACTTCCAATGTAATTTTCCCATTCTTCATATCTAAAATTGCTCCTGTTGTCTGCAAAAACGGTCTTCCAAAAAAATTGGAATTTCAAGATCCTCTTCCATCTCCAACATAACAAAATCTGCTGGTATCAAAAACTTCCCTGCTTTTGTTGGCACATTCTCTAATATTCCAAGTGGATATGTGACAGATTTATTCGCCAAGGAAAGAGACATGTTGGTAGGCTTAAGTTCATCTAAGTTAAGCTTTTTGGAAATTGAATAAGGCATAAGGCTAACACTAGCACCAATATCACATAAGGCTTTGTCAAAATGCGTACCTCCAATTGTACAAGGAACCGTAAATGAACCAGGATCCTTAAGCTTCGGTGGAGATTTGGAGTACATAGCTTTAGATTCTTCAACAAGAGATACCAAACCATAGTCTTCAATCTTACTTTTATGGTTAACAATATCCTTTAAAAACTTACCCCATGCAGGCATATCCCTTATTGCCTCCATAAATGGTATAGTGCTAGTAATCTCCTTTAGATAGTCAAGAAATTTTCCAAATTGCTTATCCAAATTACGCCTTATGTACCTTTGAGGGAAAGGAAGAGTTCTAATATCCACCTTTGGTGATGTAGCATCTTCTTTCTTACTTTGCAACTTACTCTCATCTTTCTTTATACCATTGACCTCCCCTTCTTTGATCCCTACCTCTTCATCATCAACCATTATTGTTTTTTTACTAGAGCTTCCTTCAACTTCTTTACCACTCCTCAAAGTAATTGCTTGGCAAGTCTCCTTTTGTGCATACTCCGGTTGGCTTGGAAGCTTTCCTAAGGGTTTAGCATTAGAGGAAGAAGCTTGTTGGGCAATTTGTGTTTCAAGGATTCGGTTATGAGTAGCAATTTGCTTAAGCTTAGAAGATATTTGTTTAAATTGCTCCTCATTTTATTTATTGATGGCAATTTGTTGGTTAACAAATTGCTCAATAAGGTTCTCTAGGTTAGGTTTAGATTGGGGATGATTAAAGGGTTGTTGTTTTATAGGGAATCTAGGTGGGTTTTAAGGTTTAGTGTTTGGGTTAATTTGGGGGTTCAATTAGGAAGATGGGTTTGACCATGAGAATCCAGGATGGTTCCTCCATTGAGGGTTATATATGTTTGAGTTAAGTCCTACTCTTTGGTTGAAACCTCCTTGGATATAATTCAGATCTTCATTGGCACTCATATTACATTGAGAATATGAATGAGGTCCTCCATAAGTCTCACAAACAAGGTTAGTACATTCTAATGAATCAACTTGAGATTTACTTACCATTTTGGTGAGGGCATCCACTTTTTCACTAAGCATATTGATTTTATCAAGTTCCAAGATTCCTCTTGCGTTTGCCATAGTAGTTTCTTCACCCATGTACCCTTGAGATGCAAGTTCCTCAAGCAATGTAATGGCCTCTCTAGTTGTTTTGTCCATCCATTTCCCACCAGAAGCCATATTGACAATGTTTCTATTCTCATCTGTCAACCCGTTGTAAAAGATTTGAGGGATCATCCATTCCAGCAAACCATGATATGGACATTGCCTTTGTAGTTCCTTAAACCTTTCCCAAGCCGAATAAATTATCTCACTTCCATTTTGCTTGAAAGTAGTGATTTCATTCTGAAACTTGGCTATCTTATATGGTGGAAAATATTTGTGCAAAAATGCTTGCTTCAATTGGTCCTATATGGTAATTGACTCATTAGGCAAACTTGCAAGCCATAGTTGTGCCTTGTCCTTGATCAAAAATGGAAATAATCTCAGCCTTATTACATCATCCGTCACTCCATTTATCTTGAAGGTTGCACACATATTGAGGAAAGTCAAAATGTGAGCATAAGGATCCTTTCCTAGTAAGCCTCCAAATTGATTATTTTGCACCATCTGGATAATACTTGGCTTGATCTCAAAATAGTTGTTGGTAATAGCCAGAGCCACAATTCCACCAAAACTACCCGAAATATCAGGCATGGCAAAATCACCCAATGTCCTTCTCTCTGGTTGAGCCATTCTATTGAAGTTTAATTGATTCTTTATCCTTCGCCTTTGTTCCCTGCACAAAGCACGTACGGTTATATCAATTTCAGGATCAAAAAGTAGGTTACTATCACTAGTACTCCTAGTAAGCATATAGATTCACAATTAAACAATTAATGAAAATAAAATTTAAAACAGAAATTAAAATAGAAATAAATAAAAAATAAATAAACAAAAATAAACACAAAAATAAATAAAAATTAAAACAAGGCCTAAAACAACCTTTCTCTACCCTAAATTAATAAATATTACAGATCAAATTCCCCGGCAACTGTGCCAAAATCTGATCGAGGGTCAAATTATAATACCTTAGTCTCTAGGACTTAGTATAGAGGAAGTAGGGTGTTGATCCACATGGAATTCAGGTAAATATTATATTAATCGAATAGGTACTAAGATGGATAGGCAAATAAAATCATAATAATAATCGAGCAAATAAATTATAATCAAAACAACTACTCTAATACTAAAACTACAATTACTATAAGTTCTTATCAAAACACATGGAAGATTTACAATGATAATCAATAAAGATATGTAAATTAATTATTCTTGACTTAATGACTAGAAGTTAGTGCGTATAATCTTTAAAAGCAACTCTCGTTGTCAGATTAAAGTAAAGTTCCTAAAAGAAACTCTCGTTGTCAATTAGAAGTGTTCCGTCCTAGAGTCTACAAGTCCTCTCGGTTCATTGTAGAGATAAGAAGAAATCATAAATGACATTATACCAAACAAATCCTAAAAAGCAACTCTCATTGTCATATTAGGATATTCCCATCTAGAGTCTACAAGTCCTCTCAGTTCATTGTAGAGATAGACAAGGAAACACAAGTAAAACTACCAAATATCCCTTAAGATGAATTCCTTATCTCCAAGTGAATTCATTACTTAAGTGAATCCAATTAAAGTTCCATCAAATTATTCCAACTCTCGTTGTAAATAAACTGATTTACAAGTTACATATGGTGATCAAGCATACATAACACAATTATGTACTAATTGAATTCAAATCTATTCAAGCAAGTATGAGTATGTAATCCTTATTCAATCAACATTGCAATTCCTTCAAATACTTAGCCATTATGCATGGTTAATTAAATCAAGAGACAATAAAAAATAATATAGAAGAGAAGAGATTGAGTTTATACAACCCTTTTAATTTATCTTCTAGCCGAAAATGATCTCTCTTGCATAAATGATCTGCTTCCTTCTTTTTGAATAATAGACAAGATAATAGAAAAGAAGAATGAACTCTCAAAAATAAGAAACTTACTAGTAACTTTATAAGATAATATATAAATCTATCTAAAATATCTATAACTATGTCTCTCCTAAATTCTATCTTGAATTCTATATGAATTCTATCTGAATTCTATATCTGAATTCTCTCTGAATTCTCTATGAATTCTATCTGAATTCTCTATGAATTCTCTATGAATTCTTTATGCATTCTCTATCTATGTACAAGGCACTAATGACCTATATATATAGGCCTTAGAAGTGGTTACAAGAGGTTACAAAATAGAAAGGTACCCTTTGACATGAAGGGTTATAACCCTATACATAATATATAACTTCCAAGGCATTTTTATCCATCTAAATGACTCTAGATCTGAAAAGTTCCTTCATGAAAGTTCTAAATCTTTGAGTCATCTTTCCAACACAACTTGAATAACCTCATTTGAATGCCTGTAGAGAAAGTTATGACCGAAATATGAAAACCACTTAATCTAGAATCTTCTAGGCCTTTTGTCCCTGTGCCGAGTCGTTCCAGGGGTGCCAACTCGTTACGAAAGCTTTCTGTAATGAGTCGTCCTATGTGTAATGACTCGTGACAGTCTTGAATCCTTCAAGAGTAAGTCTTTTTGCCTTCCAACTTTTTTAACCAAATCCAAGCCTTTTCCAATGATTATTAGACCTAAAAGCACGTCAAAACATACAAACAAACCTAAAATGCATTTGGAAGATAGAAATCATATAACAAGAACATAAAAACACAAAATCACAAGTAAAATAAATAATATAATTACTAAAATACTCCTAAATAAGTATGCACATTTGTGTTATATCAAAAGCATAGGTGCATTCATACAAATTTTGAACTCAAGTGTCACAACCCAAAACAGGGGCCATGACCGACGCTAGGGAACGGGAATTCTTTCGAATCTGGAACCCGTAGCAAGCCTTAAAATAAAAATAAAATAAAAGTATGCAATAATAATAAAAATAAATATAATAACTTGTAGCGAAAATAAATCTCATATATAAAATAAAATAATAAAAATCCTCCAAATTGTTTAAATAAATAAGCTCATCCTCATATATTAATAGTCTTTTAATTACAACTCTCAGTTCAAATTTTTTAAAATACAAATCTCAAACAATATAAAACATAAATCTCATAAATGACTACAACTACTGCAATGTCTACATTATAAAATAACATCAAGTGAGCAGATTACATAGTAAAGTCGGGGCGGAAGAAATTCGGCGTATGGGTCAGCTACTGAGGTCTGAAGATGTAAACTCTCCTGAAAAATAGTCAATGGAGGGGAGTCAAACCTCACTGAGTGAATTGTTATAATATATATACATGCATAACTAAATGACAATGCACACATTCAATAGTATATATAATAAATATATATACAGGCAAAATCACACAGATGCAGCAAAATCATTTTATATAATACATAAAATAACATCCGTTTATGAAGGATCAAATAGAACCCTAGAAAATCGTAACCTCAAACAGTGTTAGACAACACTCTAGCCATATAGGCTCACTTATTCCAAATAAATTCACTTGTTCCATTTGGACAGTGGACTGGCCCCGAGACACTATATCAACCGAGCTCCAACAGTCTGACTGTCAGTGTGATTGGCCCCGAGACACTTAGTCAACTGAGCTATAGCAGTCACACTCTCAAATCACATCACACATCAAATAATCAATCTGATTAATATCCAAAAATAGGTTAGTAATATAGCCTAGATGTTATCGTCGTATCGGTACATACTCGGTCCTAGTGCTACCCACTAGGTAGCACGTTCTATTGATATCCTTCATTATTATATAAAACATACATTCATAAAATGAATGATGCATGATATTAAATAAAATAGCAACATAATCCATATATATACTAGAAATATACCAAAAATAAACCAAGTATATTTCCAATATATATACATTAATAAAATTCAGTTTAACTATAAATAAACTAGAATTAAACCATAAATATACTTAAAAATATTTTAAGTATAAATCATTAATAAAACATGCATATAACTTAAAATATACCAATCATATACGAAAAATAAACCTAAGTAATAATTAAATCATTTATGCATAATTACTAAAATAAATCATACATTTCTAAAAACATGCATCCTAGAACACGTATATATAAAATAACAACTCATTGTTATTGCGCTCCTTGAGACGGGTCTGATGGGCCTGGTCCACTAGGCTTCGGTCTCGGCGCAACTAAACAAACAAATAACAACACGACATTAGAATAAATCTATCAAAATTCTAAAGACTCGATCTAGAATCTTAGACACATAATTAGAATAGAAATTTGACAGGACATCATGTTTTACGAGAATTCTATCAAAAATCCGGCAAAACCTTCCCTGTAAAATGGACATCTCTCTACTCAAAAAGTAGAGTCAGTCCTGCAAAGAAACACACTTCAAGAATAAACACAGTTCACAATCCCTCGGTTGGACTCCAAACTACAATTTTACTGATCGAGGTTCACAATTCATGAAATAATACAGAACACATGAAAAATACCAAAATGCCCTTCAATACTCAAAATATAGCAATTTAGATATTTAAACGCTAAAAATAATTATTTTACCGATAAATACATAAAAACCCTAATTGTTAATAAAATATTATTAAAAATTGGTAATTCTCAATAAATTCATAAATATTGACCAAAATACATTTTATAAATCCAAATTACATAATTAACCCTAAAACATATTAAAACTCGATAAAAACTCATTTATTTAGAAAAATCGTATATTATATATAATTTAAAAATAATTTACAAAAAATAGTTTTAATTAGTTAAAAATACTAAATAATTTTTAGAAATCATTTTTATACCTCAAATAACTATTAAAACCAATTTAATTATATTTTTAGCCAATTTAGTGCTAAATTACCAAAATACCCCTAGTTATGTAAATTCACTATAATTAATCAAAAATTCACCAAAAATAGTATAATTACTCAAAATTAAATTTCTCAACATATAATTCAATGATATTAATATTTATACTCAATTAACCAATTAATTTCAATAAAACACATAATTAACCTAATTTTTCAAAAATTACATAAACTAAATAAATTCAAAATAATTATACAAAAATTACAAATAAATTTCTAAAATTCATTTTAGCACCTATAAACACCATAAATCAAAATTTCATAATTTATTTAATTAAATTTCAAAAATTATAAAATATTAATAAAATAATAAAAAATTCACAAAAATCAAAATAATTCCCAAAAATTTCATAAAAATTCAAAGAGCTAGATTAAGCTACAAATATCAATGTTTGTGAAGTAAGTTTTCTTGAATAAACCAAATCAAAGCTCAAAAAAATCAAAAACCCTAAATGGTCGAAAATGAAAAATCGAAACCTAGGGAAATCTAGATCATTTCAAGTGAAAAAAAGCTTGGAAATGCACTCACCAAAGCTCAAGGAAGAGAAAGAGACTGGTGGGGCTCGAAACGGTGGCTAGAAACACGTCGATCGGAGTTAATGGCACTTTCAGCAACTCTTGAAAAAATCCAGCCAAACCATGCCGGAGAAGGAGGCTCTGGACGTCGAAAATGGCTAGCAAGGGAGGTGGCACGCCGGAGGGCACAGTGATGAGAAGAGGAAGGAGTTGCAGCGGCCGAACGAGGAAGAAAACGATTAGCAGGAAGAAGAGGGTGATAATGGCAAAATGGTAATTATTGTAAACTTTATATTACTTATGAATATTATATGTATATATGTATATATATATCTAACTTTATATTATTTTAATATATTATATAATATACACAATAAATATGCACCACACACATATTTTAATAATATATACACACATATATACATATATACACACTTAATTAATTAATATTAAAACTATATAATATAATTTAATTCAATTAAATAAACCCTAATTTAATTTAAATGCATATATGCATATATATTTTATTCGAAACTTTAAAATTATGCATGGACTCATGCAACTTCACTAAACCGCTTAAAATAATTAATATTTAATTATTTACATCTTATTTCCTCGAAAATAAAATTCCTAGAAAAATTTTACGTAAAAAACTTAAAATTAATTAAAATGACCTTAATAAATAACAAACTCATTAAATAATAATAAATATATATATAATTATTAACACTGCATATCCCGATGCAGTTTAAAATTATTTAAAAACTCGGAATATTAGATCAAGGTTACCCCTGTCCTTAACTAGCCTTCTCAGGTTTTCTAATTAAGTATTTTCTCTCTTTCCCTAAATTTTTCCTAGGTTACCCATGTAGGGTTTTTGTAATAATCTGAGTTTTTAAATTATTTTATTTTAAAATAGGATATGCAGTGTTAATAATTTAAAATAATAATTGATTATTTATTAATTAATGAGTTTTATTATCATTATTTTATGTTAATTAGGGTTACGATATATATATATTTATTTTAAGATTAGTATTTGAATAATTTATATGTGTAATATATATATCTTATTTTAAATAATATTTAACGTAGTGTATTTTATTTTAATGTCATTTTACCTTATTAAATCATATTATTTTATGTGTTAATATATATTTGCATGCATTAGGGTTTAGTATTTACTTAAATGTGTATTATTATTATATTTTGTGTAATATATAAATGTGTGTATATATATATTTATGCATGTGTATATCTAAATGTGTGGTTTAAATATACACACACATTATTATATTAATATAAAGTATTAAACTATAGAATATATATATATATATATACACATAAATATACACACAAAATAAACACCCTCCCCATTATTTTTCCTCATCTTCCCTAATCCTACCCTTCCCCCTCCCTCACAGTTGCTGTCATCCGTTTCTTCCTCTGTCAGTGTGCCTCCATGCCTTCCGCCGCCAGTTATCCAGCTCTACCATCTTCTTCGACGTCGTTTGGTCCTTGTGGAAGCCGGAAACCCGAATCCTTCTCCTCCTCCGTTCAAGGTGATTCCAGCCACCAAATTGGTTGATTCTGGTACCATTGGACTCCTGGAACTTCATAGAGGAGGATTTCAAGCTTCTTGTAGCTTGAAAACGCTATTTGGTAGGGTTTTGAACTCATTTTCATTTTCGGCCATTCTTGAATTTTTAATTTTTTTTTCAATTATTTTGCTTGATTCATGAGAAGTGCCTTAACAAATGTTGTTCCCCTTAGCTTAATCTACATCTCAAAATTTTTGTGTAATTTTTAGGAATTATTTTAATTTTTGTTAATTTTTTATTATTTTATTATTTTCGTAAATTAATTAAATAAATTATGAAATTGTGATTTTTAGTGTTATTGGTGGTTAATATTAATTTAGAATTTTTGTGAATTTTGTGTAATTTTTATAATTATTTTTAGTTTATGTTAATTTTGATAATATAGGTTAAATATATATTTAATTAGAAATAATTGGTTAATTAAGTGTATTTGTTGATTTTAATGAATAATATGTTGAGAAAATAATTTTTGAGTATTTATATAATTTTTATTGAATTTTTTAATATTACTAGTATTTTATGTGTATTTTTATATATTAGGGGTATTTTGATAATTTGGTGATAATTTTTGTTGAATATTAAATTTAATTGGTTTTAATAATTATTTGAGGTATAAAAATGATTTTTACTAATTTCAACTAATTAATACTATTTTTCAAAAATTATTTTCAAATTATATATAATATACTATTTTTTTAAATAAATGGATTTTTAGTAATTTTTAATATGTTTTTGGTCTAATTAAGTAATTTGGATTTATAAAATGAATTTTTATTAATATTTATGGAATTATCGAGAAATATCGATTTTTATTAATATTATATTATTATTAGGGTTTTTAAGTAATTATCAGTAAAACAATTCCTTTTGGTGTTTTAATATTTAAATTGCTATATTTTGATACTTAAAGGGTATTTTTGGTATTTATTGAATTTTAATATATTTTATTGTATTTTGTTGTGAATTGTGGACCTCGGTCGAAGGAATTTATAGTTTGGGATTTCGACCGAGGAGTTGTGAGAATTTTGGTTTGAAGTCTATTTTTCTTGCAGGACCGGCTCTATTTTTAAGTTGAGAGATATCTGTTTTACAGAAAAGGTTCTGTCGAATTTTCAGTAGAATTCTCGTAAAATGTGACATCGGGTCTAATTTATATTCTCTGTCTGTGTTAGTAATCCTAGATCGAATATCTAGAAGTTAAGTTAGATTTATTCTAATTTCGTGTTATTATTTTATTGTTAGTTGCGCCGAGACCGAGGCCTAGTTAACCAGACCCGTCGAACCCGCCTCGAAGAGTGCATACATGTGAGTTGTTATTTTATATATGCGTGCATTTAGGTTGCATGTTTTAGAAATATATGTTTTAATTGTATGATTTATGCATCAATGACATAATAAATGTTTAAGTATATTCTAGGTATATTTTTGGAATATTATGAAATAAATGCATGATTTCCTTTTTAATTAAATCTAGATTACTTTCAAATATAGTATTGGTTTAATTTAATATATTCCATGATTTATTTGAATTGATTTTATGTATATATACTTGAAATATACTTAGTTTATTTTAGGTATATTTCTAGTATATATATAGTTTATAATGTTATTTATAATGATATCATGCATCATTATTTTATGAATGAAATGAGTTATTTTTAATGAAGGATATCAATAGAACGTGCTTCCTAGTGGGTAGCACTAGGACTAAGTACATACCGATACAACGATAGATTATAGGTTAAATTACTAACCTATTTGTGGATCATGATTTGATTGATGTGATTGTTGAATAAGGTGAATGAGAGTGTGATTGCTGGAGCTCAGTTAACTTAGTGTCTCGGGGCTAATCACACTGACAGTCAGACTGTTGGAGCTCGGTCAACTTAGTGTCTCGGGGCCAGCCTACTGTTAAAAAGGATTAAGTGAATTTATTTGGAAACAAGTGAGCCTGTATGGTTAGAGTGATGTCTGTTATTATTTAAGGTTGTGATCATATAGGGTTCTATTTGATCCTTCTTAAACTAATATTTTAGTATTATAAATAAAGTGATTTTTAGCATTTGTGTGTACATGCCTGTATATATGTTTATTATAAACATATGACTGATTACATTTGACATTTAGTAATGTGTATATATATTATAACAATTCACTCAGTGAGGTCTGACTCCCCTCAGTTGATGTTTTTACAGGAGAGTCCTCTTCTTCAGACCTCAGCAGTAGACCTATCCATCGGATTTCTTCCACTCTAGCTCTATTATGTAAATCGCTTACTTGAGGTTTATTTTGTACTCTATGTGCTGCAGTAGTAGTTGTATTTGATTCTATCGAAACTTGTATTTGTATTTATGCATGTATGAGATTTTAATTCAGAGTGTTACTCTGAAGTATTATATTAAAAGATTTTATTTATGATATATGATGTGATATCATTTTATTAAAGGAAGTTGAGGAATTCATTTTATTATTTGAGATTTAATTTTTGCTAAATAAATATTTTATTTATTTTATTTTATTGCATGCTTTTCTTTTAAGGCTTGCTACGGGTCCGGATTCGAAAGAATTCTCATTCCCTATCGCCCGTCATGGCCCCCTATTTTGGGTCGTGATAGTTTTCAACCTAGCAGGAAGTCCCTAACTTTTGCCTAAGCTGTCATGTTTAGGTTTTTAACTTAGCATTTTTTTTTGCCTTAGACTTAGTACTTTTTCAAGTGGTCTATATTGACAGGTTCAAAGAATTCGTTGTCATCAAAATCCATTAGCTTAACTACTCCTTTCGATAAAACATGTTTGAGCAAGTATGGGCCTTCCTAGTTTAGTCTGAATTTTCCTCTCGAGTTTAGAATATTCTGCCTTATTTGCTTTAACACCCAGTCTCCTGCTTTCACACTCTTATGTTTCACTTTCTTGTTGAAGATTTTGGCTAGCCAAGCCTGATACAACTATGTGTGGTATAGAGCCTTAAGCCTTCCATCGTCAAAAAGGGTGAGATTATCGTGCCTGTATTGAGCCCATTGTACTTCTAGCAGTTCATATTCAACTGCTACCTAAAGAGACTTAATTTTTATTTCAACCGGAAGCACTTCTTCTTATTCATATACTAACAAAAAAGGAGTTGCTCCGATTGAAGTCCTTACTGTTGTTTAGTACCCCTATAAGGCATATGGCAATTTGTTTGCTCAATCTTGTTAAGTCTGAGTCATTTTTGACAAAATCTTCTTGATGTTCTTATTTGTAGCTTCAATGACCCTGTTTGCTTATGGTCGATAAGGAGAAGATTTGTGATGTTCCACCTCATAACTCCTTAGCAGCTCTCTAACTTCCACTTGGAATTGGACACCATTGTTAGATTTAATATGATAAGGGATCCCATACTGATAGAACATGTTTCTTTTGATGAATTTGGCCACTTGCTTGGGTCCTATCCATGAGAATGATTTTGGTTCGACCTAATTTATAAAGTAATCCATTGCCACTAAGATGAATTTGTGTCTATTTACGACTGTTGGGTGGATTTCCCCAATTATGTCTAGTCCCCATGCTAAGAAAGGCCATGGAGAGGAGATGTAGTGCAATTCTATTGGGGGAAGGTGGTTGACATTCCTGTGGATCTGACACTTATGGCATTTCTTTATCAATTTGATACAGTCTTCTAATATCATTATCTATAAGAGCCCTTATCTGATTAGTTTCTTAGTTAGGATTTCTCCATTCTTGTGCAAACTATAAACACCCTCATGTACTTCTTCTATTGCTCTTGCAGCCTCAATTTCATCTAGACATCAGAGTTGTAAACAATTTGAGGTTCTTCTATATAGCACACCTTAGTACAATCTAAATTTTGATGCTAATCATTGAGTGACTACTTTATCTCTTTTATATGCTTGATCAAGATAAGCTCATTCCTTCATATATCTCTAGATGTCATAGAACTAGGGTTTTTTAATTATTTCTATCTTTGCTATTCTGCAGTTCTTATAATAAGGTTGTCATGATCTGAGTAGGATTAAAGGCTTCATGGGAATTTTGGATGGTCCTTCCCATACTAATGCTAAGGAAGCAAGTGCATCTACCATCTGATTGTGATTCCTAGGGAGATGAATGAATCTGCATTTTTGGAAGGACATGGTAAGTAGCCTTAAGTGATATAGGTAAGGCTTTAAGTGTTGCTCTTTCAATTCCCACTCTTCCATTGCATGGTTAATGACTAGCATGGAATCTCTAAAGATTTTAAATTCTGTAACATCTAGGGATATTAGTGCTTCTATTCTGAGTGTGCATGCCTCATATTCTACTTTGTTATTTATGACTCTGAATTCGAGCTTTTTGGCCATTAGCACTACTTCACCTTCTGGGGATTATAATATAACGTTGACTCCTGCGCTGAACTAATTGATTGCCTTATTAAAGTACATGCGCCATCCTTAGATTTTAATGGCTGAACTAAGGTCATCTAGGAAGTCTAGTTAGATTTCTTCTGAGTCTAGAGTGGGTTGAGAATTAGAAATTCAGCCACTACTCTTCCTTTTACTGCTTTATTAGTCAGATACTACACATCAAATTTGTTAGCAACACGAGCCACTTGATAAGTTTTCCCACTAGAAAGGGAGCTTCATAAAGGTACTTCATTGGGTCCATTTTAAACACAGCCTAAATTCTATAAGACTGAAAGTAATGTCCAAGTTTCTTCATTGCCCATACCATTGCTAGGCATATTTGTTCGACTTGGTTGTACTTTTCCTCATATGACAGCATCTTCTTGCTTAAGTAATAGACTACATGTTCTACTTTCATTTCTCCCTCTTGGGCTAACATTGCACCAATTACATTTCCTTCGATGGCCAGATATAGGATTAAAGGTATCCCTAGTTTAGGTGGTCTTAAAATCGGTGGGTTGGCTAGGTAGTTCTTGATCTTATCGAATGCTAGCTGACATTGTTCATTCCATTCAACTGGTTGATCTTTTCTGAGTAGCTGGAAGATCGATTCACACACCACTATTAACTTGGTGATGAATTTGCTGATGAATTATAGTTTCCCTAGAAACCCTCTAATTTCTTTCTCTATTCTTGGCACTAGTATCTCTCTGACTACTTTTGCTTTGTCTAGATCCATTTTAATCCCATTCTAATTGACAATATACCCCCAACATCTTTCTTGAAGTGACCTCAAATATGCATTTCTTTATATAAATCCTTAGATTGTACTTTTTAACTCTTTTGAGGAATTTTTTGAGGTCTAACAGGTGTTCTTCCCTGGTTTTTGACTTGACCATCATGTCATCAACGTACACCTCTACTTCTTTATTTATCATGTCATGGAACATTGTGATTGCCATTCTCTAGTAAGTCGCTCTTGCATTCTTTAGTCTAAAGGGCATTACTTTGTAGCAATAAATACCCCATTCTATTATGAAAGTTATCTTTCCTTTATTAATAATGGCCATTAGGATTTTATTGTACCCAGAGAATCCATCCATGAAGGAGTACATTGCATATATGGTGGCACTGTCAACCAATATATCCATGTGAGGTAGTGGGAAATGATCTTTTGGGCAGGTCTTGTTCAGATCTCTATTATCAATGCAGATTCTAACCCTTCAATCTTTTTTCGGTACTGGCACCACATTTGCTAACTATTCTAGATAGTCTACTATGTCTAGGAATTTTGCCTTAATCTACTTCTCGATGTCTTCTTTCACTAGTTGGGGCCATTCTGATATGAGTCTTCTCAGTTTCTACTTTACTGGTTTGGACCCATCTTTAGTAAAAGTGAAGTATTAAGCAATGTCTCTATCAATACCAAGCATATCGTCATACGTCCAGGCAAATACTTTTGAATATTTTATTAATATATTATTAATTTCTCTCCTCTCTTCAGGGGTAACATCTTTCAAAATATGCAAAATGCGTGGTTCAGATTCTGTGCCAATGTTAAATGATTCAGTACATATGGAATGAATGCCAAATATGCTAATGTTTTGATCGATGCAATGCACACTACCATCAAGAAAGACATTAAACAAGTAAGTAAAATCTGATTTCATTGCATTAACTTTAGAGTTCATTACATCATTAATTTCAAATAAAGAAAAAGTACAGAGATCATCATCAGTAATGTCTTTAAATAAGATGTCATCGATGCTTGACTCGAGGATGGCAGCAACTTGAGCATAATCAATGGTCTCACTCCTAGATTCTAGCTCTAAATTTCTCATCACCTTATTGATGTTAGTCTCAGTGACCATATCTAGTGAGTGCTTTCCTTTGAGGGTGTCATTAAAGATCTCAAACCCTGATTTCTCGATTTTGTTACTTACCCACTTCTCAACTTATCCTTGGTAGACTTAGGTTAACTTTCAGCCACAAAAGAGATCGACTTCTTAGCCCTAGTGTCCTTTTTAAGATCGTACCCTAGACCATACATGTTGGTCTCTCCTTAGAAGTCAAGGAATTTTGTAACCCTAATATTCCTTCCTCTTAATCCTGTTCTAGGTAGATATTGCACCTTCTTCATCATAGTAGCAAC
This sequence comes from Mallotus nudiflorus, assembly GCA_947683625.1. Lineage (NCBI taxonomy): Eukaryota > Viridiplantae > Streptophyta > Magnoliopsida > Malpighiales > Euphorbiaceae > Mallotus > Mallotus nudiflorus. Next base: position 615,925 of record CANTUR010000307.1, on the reverse strand, counting down.
TTTGGGATTAATGTGATCGTCATTGATTATAGAAACCCAAAATCCTAGTGGGACCATATTTAGACAGGCAATAATATTTTTTATTTCGGTAGGGATGGTAATGACCTTTCTGTTTAGAGGGAACTTAATATTCTAATGCATATTAGAGGGTATACCCCTTAGTAGGTAGAACTAAGGTCTTCCTAGTAGCAGTGAAAAAGTTAGAGGGATGTCTAAAATAGTAAATTTTATTACTGATTCGATATCCCCCACTATGACTACTACTTTGAAAGTGTCAATGACTAGCTTCTTTGAATCATCATAGGCTTATATGAGCATATTGGATTCTTCTAGGTTTTTGACATTCATCCCGAACGTATGTAGTAACCTCAGGGGCGGAGATTAATGGCAGATCCATCATCCACCATACTATATGGAGTCTTCTTAGATCTGACAATTGCTTGTATGAAGAGAGGATGGTTATGGACCCTTCCCTCAAGGGGCAAACCTTCGTCTGAAAAGGTGATTGCATTAGAAAGAGCTTTCATTAGAGGGGCTATCATCTCGTAAGGTGAGGCATTAGTGGCAATCTTTGCCTCATCTAGTGCTCTGATAAGGGCATCCCTATGCTTCTTGGAGGCCATGAGTAGGTCCCAGATACTGGCTTGTGCCTGAGTCTTCTTAAACTATTTGAGGACAGTGTCTTCCTCTTTGACTGGAGCTTGATCACTTGTTACTTGTTTTCCTTTAGAGGGATCCTTTTCTTTCTTAAGAGGTTGATATACCCTCCTACTGTAAGTTACATGATTGAATACTAATGAGGGCTTCTCAACTGCTTGCTTATCTACTTTTGTACTACTGTTTTAGTCCCAGACAATGATTTTAGGATCATTAGAGACATACTATGTATCGATCCCCATGACTTGCAAGTTCTAAAGCTAAATAGTACTGACCACCTCATCTTCATTGTCAAATTCTTCTCCCCATCCTGTGGTTACTATGTCTTCTAAGTGTGTGTGGGTAGTAAGAGGTGTTATGTACTTGACTTTGTAGTCAAACTTCCCAAATGGTTGGCCCAGTAAATCCTATACTTCATGTTCACTACTGGGATTTTCATTTATGTTTGCCTATTATGAGTAAGGGCAATCAATCACTTCACCATTCATAAGGAGAGCTATATCCCTGGCTCTTTTTTGCATCATCAAGTAAGAAGGAATTTTTAAGGCATCAGAATATATTCAAAGGTATAAGGGCATTGTTCATCTTCACTAGAGTCATGAGGTTCAAGAATGAGACTTAAGAGTTTGTCTTTTAAGGGATTATCTTAGGTTTCTTAGATGTCTTAGATTAATTGTTCAACAAAGTTTACTGGTGGATTGGAGGAAATCACAATGATGGTTGGTAGAGGCATGTTTTGATAGTTTGGGAGAGGATTGGTCTTAATGCTGGGTCATTTTTCTGGGTCGTCAATTTTCCCAAAGTTAATAAGGTATTGGATTGCATTCTTGAAGGTTTTGCATGTATCAGTGGTATGATTGGTCATCTAGTGAAAGTGGCAAAACAAGTTTTAGTTAATCTGAGGGGGTAGTCAGTTTGGAAAAGGCCTGGGTTCTTGAGGCTGCAGGAGGTTCTTTTGTTAGAGTCTCTGAAATACTTTAGATAGTAGGAGGTTAAAGTTTAAGAACTTTCTCGATGGTCTAATGGCACTGATAGATGGTGAACTGTAGGTGTTAGGTTGGATCATGTTTATTTTTGTAGCTCGAGTGAAGGTGTTTTGGATGTTTAGTTGGGTGTTGTGGTGGAAGGTGTTCCTAGCTTACTAAGGTTCCTCATCCTTAATTCTGATCCTAGCCTGATGGAGAACTCTGAAATCAAGATAATGAGCAAAGATCATTTATTTTCTGAAGTGCGGTAGTGCCCGTTTGATTATCAACTTTATTTGTTCATCCTTTGGAGGATGGTTTCTCATTTTGACTGCCTTTCCCTACCATCTTATAACATAATCAAAGAAAGCTTCACCGGGCTTTTGCTTTGTAATCTTAAGATATCTTCGAGTGGTGTCTAGCTGATTATTGTATTCATATTGCTTAATAAACTTCTAAGTTAGTGGTAGCCAATCACTTTTGATTTCATCTTTAAGGTCAAAGAACCATGCCCTCGGTCCTTCCTCTAATGATGTAAAGAAGAATCAAATAATCTAAGATTCTATAATCTTTATAACAGCCATAAAGGTAGCTTATTACCTTAGATGGACCCTTAGATCCCCTGTTCCATCGAACTTAGCAAAGTTTGGTAGTTTAAAATCATTTAGGAGTGGCTCATCTTTGAATAGTGTCAAGTCAGTAAAGCTTTTGGAGCCATGAGTCCCCTTATCTTTAAAGGCAAATTCCAACTGAGCCATTCTATTAGCTAATAATTTGACCTCCCCTGTCAATTCAAGCTTGGTCATGTCAGTAATTTTTGTAGCTTTTGGTGCATTTTTTAGATCCTAGTAGTAGTCATCATCATCATCAACTTGAACTAGAGTATGAGGAATTCCTTTTGCCTTATCTATTCTCGAGTGAACATATGCAGAAGTATCATTCAATGGTATGCTATTCCCATCTTAGGCACTTTTGGCTTTGATTTGGGCTTGGAGGATTTTGGTTATAGTACCATTAACGAACAGTTTTCAGATCCCCTCTCTTAGCCTATCTTCGAATTGCTGATAAGAAGTATCCTCTTAGTCATTCATGTTGGATATAGGATTCATATACATTTATTAAGGCTAGTTAAATGAATGATGCATGATGTGTGCCTGCAAAAGAAAAGGGTAGGCATGTATGCATGGAGTGGATGTAAAATCCTATAATGAAAGATGATTATTCTTGCAAGAAATAATGGTTAGTACGTGCTTATTTACATGTATGTTACGTATGCATGGTTAAAGCTGGTTAGTTTTTCTTGCACAGTGAACAAACTAATCATAAGCAAGCTCTCGCTTCTAACCTGGTTTCTCCATAAGGTTATTCAATCCCTTTCCTAGGTAGGTTTTGAACCTTTAGTCATTGGGGGACTATGGTTCTACTCTTAGAACTAGGTTGTTTCGATTTATATTGATTAGAACCAAAGGGTAAACTGAGGAATGATGCTAAAATGTGCTTGAGGTAACCATATGATGTCAATGTGAAGGTCAATTTTCGGGCTTCAAATGATGTCCAGAGTCCGCATGCACCCGTATATATAGGACCAAGGTCAATCAGAGGGAGCCCGAGTTCTTGCCCCTATATTGATATTCAATATGTTTACCAGTAGTCATGAAAGCATCATTCAATAGTTTATAGTTTGATTTTACCAACATAAAAGTCCACAATCTAGTTGGATTCCTAACCCATTCATTTGATCTGATAAGGATAAATGGACAATGTCTTATAGGCTCCTTCATCGAGGGGGTGTCATTATTTGTTAGTTTACATAAAGTATTCAAGTTGAGGTATATGATTCTTATCATTCCCCATGCTTCGAGCTCGCACAAAGTAGATGAGAATCACATGGTCCTGAGCATGAATATTCTATAAAAACTGACATTACGACATCATTTGATAATAGACATTGGGAGAGTCAAGTCATTTTATGAATATTATGTCAGATGAACAGTGTTAGGACAGGGATAGCATGCATAACTTGGTGGAATCCAAGTGGATGTTACCACTAGTTTATTTACATGAGCTTAGATAAGGTGAAAGGCTAAAGGTTCCTTTAGCAAGAATGCCCCCATATGACTAGGGTTACGGACTCCATTCAGTGAGTCTAGCATTCTTTTGATAACTCGGTGACCCCTTTTTAGGACTTAGGTTACAGACTTTCGTCAGATGAGTCTGGCGAATGCACGAGTAAAGACCAAAGGTGATAATACCTTATCTTCGTTGCCCCATGACTCAAGTGGAATCATGGTGGCAATGTCATTTAGTATTATCAAGGCTTTTATAACGGTGCACATGTGATGTGTAGTGAAAATGCAGTGGTAAGGGGCTTTATATGATTGAGTATTGCATAATGAGAAAGTCATTTTCAAGTTGATCTCTTTTACTTAGAAGTCCCCAATGGAGTCGCCACTATGAGTGACTTATTTCTTGTTTTCGATTTTGAGGCAAATTGGTTTCGTAAGGGTCTTTTCATTCTATTTTCGAGGGACATGGAAAATTTACTGAATAAGGACAAATAATTGGTCTCAGGAGGAATGAGATTTTTTTTGATTTTGTGAAGTCGCCACCTAATTTTTAGAAAATTAAGAAAAGAAAGGGAAAACATTAGGTCACTCAACAAGTATTGCCCCCAATATAGATTTTTGGGTTCGGGGGATCGTATATACTTTTTTTACTATTTCTTATTATACAATGTTCTATGTATAGCCACTGCAACACCTTAGTTTCAGTAATGATAGTTTGTATAGCATTCACACAATTCATCATATAGTAAAAGATAATAAAGTTGAAGATATTACTATTACATTATTTTCCTAATAAAATACATATAAAAGAAAAAAAAAGGATTATGAAAAAGTAAATCAAATACGACCATTCACATAGCTTTCTCAATCACATGAATAATGGGATAAGCAATGGACACTCAATCACTTGAAAGAGTAAGCAAAATGTAGATGATCATGCATGTTCATAGTGATTATTTCTGTTATGATTATATATGATGATAATATAGGGGATGCATGATGTCATCACTAGACCAAAAACATGATGACTCTATTCTAAGATATGAACTTTTCACATTATTGATATTTATGATGTGATTTCATGTTTCGGAATTAGAGGATGTAGAATGATGATATGAAATGAGCATAATAAAGCATAGATTATTCATATAGCATGCAAAATTGCCAGTTTCATCACACAAGCATAACAATATTCCTAAACACTGGTGAAAATAAAATAAAATGCAATATGATAAAATAAATGTGCCAAAATGATTGTGTGGTCCTTATATTCGACTGAGCTTGTGTGGGTTTTGAAGCTTTAGCTTTGAGGGATTATCAAGCTTTCCTCGTCGAGAGGTTCAAAATGACAATAGAATGATGCTAGTTTGTATACCTTTAAAGTGTGCTTTACAAATATAAGGCTTGGTTTAGTGGAAAAGAGATCTAATCACCTAAAAAATAGCAGTGGGAAAGCAAAAACTATCTAAAAAGGGGTTTCCAACACCTTCGATCAGATAGATTTTTTAGTGTGTATGTGTTTCCCCTTGCTCCCTCTTAAAATGGGGTATGGAGGTTTCTATTTATAGTGAAAAAATGTGTGGAATAGGGGGGTATAGGCATGGTCATGCGCACATCTCTAGGACAGAGCATGTGGCCATGCAAAGTGCACGTGGGAGAGTCATGCTCTTTCGCGTGTTATGCACTCCAATTGAGGCTAAAGCGAGCTATACTAAGGTTGGTTCTTAGGGTTTTTAGGCCATCCGGATGCACTTCTGAAGTCTTTTTTGTCAAATTCAGCCTCAATTTTAGCGTGTGACACCTAGGGGTGTTTATGGTTTTACACACACTTCTAAGTGACACACGCTTGTGTTAGACCATTCTGGGACCATTTTTGAAGGTTTTGGAGCCTTTTCTGAAGTTTGTTTTATCAAAATTGATTTCTATTTTTTTTTTACAAAGTTAAGTCCCAGTCTAATGAAATGAACACTGGCCCAACAAGCTGAGTGTTCTAAGAAAGGAATTCTTTGAATAAGCCTCTCATTATTCTAATAATTCGTATTTCATAAGGTCATAGCACAACCTAATGGCTTAATGATCAATTTTGCACACTGGTGGGTTTAGTTAGTTTTTTAAGGTTGCACACTTCAGAGGTGTTACGAACGAGCAAACTTTAGTCATCTTGGAGGTTTGTTTCATCACTGAACCTTTTTAGGGACAGTTAAATTTGAGGTAAGACACATCCTAAGTAGCTTTAAAGGCTTTTCTTCTTTCTTTTCCTCCTTTGCTTTTGTGCTTGAGTCTTGGTATAAGTGACTTTATATTTGTTTATTTTATTTAGGACGTGTAGTGGATCTTTTTGTTTTCGAGTGTCATGGCAACTTTACCAAATAAGGACAAGTGATTGGTCTTGGGGGGATGAGATGGTTTTGATTTAATGGAGTCACCACCCGATTTTTAGAAAATCAGGAAAAGAAAGGGACAACATCGGGTCATTCAGTGAGCATTGTCCTCAGCATAGATTTTTGGGTTTAGGGGATTGCATCTACTTTTTTACTATTTCTCACTATACAATATATGGTGTATAGCTACCACAACACCCTAGTTTTGATAATGACAGTTTATATTGCATTCATATAGTACATCAGATAGTATAAGATAATAAAGTTGAAAATTTTATTACATCACTTTCATGATAAAATACATATAAAAAAAAGGACAAATTGTGAAAAGATAAATCTAATATGATTGATCTGCAAGGATAACATGACCATTTACACAACTTGCTCGATGAATTATTAAATGATCATTCTTGCATTGATTATTTATGCTATAATGATGTATAATGATAATATAAAGGATGTATGAGGTCATCATTGAACCAAGAGCATGATGAATCTATTTTGGGACATGAACTTTTCACGTTATTAATATTTATGATATGATTTCATGATTTCAGAAATAGAGGATGCAAAATGATAATGTGAAATTAGCATAATAAAGCATATGTTATTCACATAGCATACAAGATTACCAGTCTCATCACCTAAGCACAACAGTATTTCCAAATGCTGGCAACAATAAAATAAAATAAATTTGCTAAAATAATTATGCAGTCCTCATACTCGACTAAGCTTGTGTGATCTTTGAAGCTTTAGCTTCGAGAGATTATCAAGCTTTCCTTATCGAGAGGTTCAAAATGACAGCAGAATGATACTAGATTATATACCTTTGAAGCGTGCTTTAACAAAGATAAGGCTTGGCTTTGACAAAGATGAGGCTTAGTTTGGTGGAAAAGGGATCTAACAACCTAAGGAAAAGTTTATGGGAGAGCAAAAACTATCTGGAAAAGGGTTTCCAATGCCTTCGATCGGACTAATTTTTTAGTGTATGTGTGTTTATACTTTCTTCCCCCTCTAAAATGGGATGTGAAGGCTATTTATAGGGAAAATTGGGTATAATAAGGTGCTAAGGGCATGGTCACGCACATAAAATGAGGTTTTTTTTTCATGGCCATGCTAAGTGTGTGTGCATGGCCATATGCGCATGTATGCGTGGCCCCGCACACACATGTGTGTGGCCATGCGCTCACATGTTCACTTTCACGTGCACTTCAACACTTTGTGCGCTCTTCTCGGGTTTTACACACATTATTCTAAGGTTAGTTCCTATGGTTTTTGGGCCTTTCGAATGCATTTCCAGAGTTTATTTTGCCAAATTCAGCCTCGATTTTAGCATATGACACCTAGGGGTGTTTATGTGCACTTTTGAGTGATACACACTGATACTCAGGTTATGTTGGATTATTTTGAGACCAATTTTGGAGGTTTTAGAGCCTTCCATATGTGTTTTCGAAGTTCATTTTGTCAAAATTGATTTTCATTTTTTCACGAAGCTAGGTCTCGATCTAATAAAATGCGCACCAGCCCAATGAGCAGAGTATTTTGAGAGGAGTTTTCTTGAAATAAAACCTCTCGTGGTTCTAATAATTCATATTTTGCAAGGTTGGAGCATAACTTAATGGATCGGTGATTGATTTTGCACACTAGTGGGGTCAGTTAGGTTTTTTAAGGTTGCACACTTCATAGGTGTTATGAATGAGCAGACTCTAGTCATCTTAGGGATTCATTTCATCATTGGACCTTTTTGGGGATAATTAAATTTAAGGTATAACAGTTGCCCCCTGCTTCATGTGTGTTCCATAGCCACCTAGCGCTAGTGTTAATACAAATGAAGCAAATGCAAAGATGCAAAAAATATTTTAGTAGGGAGAGAGGTACTCACCTATGGGTTGTCTTTATATGTCTTATCAAGATTTGACTACTATCATTTTGTGACTTAGTCATTATGCAAGGTGCTATTTAGGATATATGCAAGCTTGTGATTCATACAAAGTGCATTAGGATTTATGCGACTATAACCTTCTTAGGTGTCACGTAAATGAGGATGCTACTAAGTAATGAGAGATGCGACTATAACCTTTTTAGGTGTCATGCAAATGAACATGCGATTATAACCTTCTTAGATGTCATGCGAATGAAGATGCTACTAAGCAAAATATAGATGTGACTATAACCTTCTTCGGTGCCACGCAAATGAACATGCAACTATAACCTTTTTAGGTGTCATGCAAATGAACATGCGATTCTAACCTTCTTAGGTGTCACACGTAATGATCATGCGATTATAACCTTCTTAGGTGTCACATGAATGAAAAGGCTACTAAGCAAAAGGAGATATATAGACAGCAGGGTTCAGCACACATCCAAGATTTTAGCAACCACGACACTATTTGAGCTCAGGGCTCTAAAGAACACACTAACCACTGTCACAAAGACATGGCATGGAGATGAGGAGTCACCACCTAGGGTAATAACTGGGACAAATCAGAAAGGTGGTACTCAATTCCCTAAAAGAAAGCTAGCACCACAACCAGGAGATTCTGGATACGGAATACCAACTTCTTTCAGTCTTGTGTTAATTTAGAATTACTTTATGAATTACTATCTTATTCTCTATTTACATGCAATTTCATATAAACCCTAAAACAATCAACTCCAAGGCAAACTAGTCATGAAATATACAAGTAAATAATGCATTCAATAAATCACATAATCCCTAAGTTAGTCTAATCTACATGGATTTTAAATAAATGAGTTAAATCTACATGTTTTCTATTATAAGTGAACCTAAAGACCTAATTCCTTTTGATTTTAATTAAATGAACTTAAGTTTACTAATTTTAATTCTAAATATGAGCTTAAATCTACAAATTATGGAATATTTAAATTAGTGGGCTTAATTCTACATATTTTAATTCTAAGGTGATCTTAAATCTATAAGTTATGAAAAAAGCTTTAATTCAGTGGGCTAAGTCTAAATTAATTAAATTAAATTATGTGGGCCTATGTCTAGTTAACTAAATGGGCTAAGGATATTTCTAACTTAAAATGTTATTAATTATGGACCTAAAAATATTTTTTAATTAATTAAACCTATTTAATTATTAAGTGAGATGGGCTAAAATAATTACTAAACTTAAATAAATACATTAAAGCCTAAAATGGGTTTAAGGCCCCAAAACATATAAATAATAATAAATAAGCCCAAAAACAAATAAAAACATAAAAAAATAATTAAATAAGATCAAACAAATAATTAAATTAATCCTTACTAAAACCCTAATTTTATTATCAAGCAACCTAAATTAATCTACTTCCTCCATTGATTTTAAATAATTACCTACTTAAAACCTAGTTTTACTAACCAATTTAATCAAAATAAACATGCAGTCACACACATAATTTCACTACTCCCACTATTGGGGCTATTACATTAATTCATAAAAAATTAATAAAATAAAAAATAAAGCAATAAAATAAAATAAAAACCCTAGAAATTAAGTCTCTACGAGGCTTTATCCATGGTTTTCCATGGACTTCTCATGAATTCATCCCTCCAACATGATCACCATGCGTTTTCCTCTATAATCACCATAAAAATATAAAATAATGATTAATGAATAAATTATAATAATAACTCAAAAAAAATAAAAATAATCAATAATATCAAAAATAAATAAATAAAAAAATAGAATAAGAAAAGATGATGATGCTTATGAGTGATTTGGGGTATTCCTTAGATTTGTATTTCACCGTTCTTGATAAGTCTTCAAATCTTCTTCTTCAAAATTCTTTAAGGATCTTAAATTAATTGATGAATCAAAAAGAATTTTTTTAGAAAATAACTCAAAAAAATAAAAAAGAAATAAAAAAAAACCCTCTTCAAATCACGTTTCTCTTTTTTCTTTCTTCTCTCGCCTCCTTCTTTCTTTCCCTTTTTTCTTTTTTTCTTTTTTCCTGCTCTTCATCCTCTTTATATAGTGGAAAAAGAACTAGAAAACCTAGCCCAATCCTAACGTGATTCTAATTCCTAAAAATATAAGATTAATACTTAAAATTATATTTAGAAATTTTAAATCAATTAGGATTGAGTTAAAAGCCAATTAGGAGTTTTAAACTAATTAGGATTGAATTTAAAAAAAATAGACGGAAGAATTCAATTCCAATTGGGATTGTGCAATTTCGATCAGAATTGGTGTAATTCCGACAGGTATTTTTTTATTTTTACTTTTATTTTTTAACATTTAATTACAAAAAGACCCTTGGAAGCATTTATGTTTTGTAATTAGGTCCTAAAAAATATTACAATTCAGTCTTTAAAAACATTAAATCCTTCCTTTAAAAGATGCATTTAAACCCTTAGAATTTTAAAGATTAAGTATTGAAGACTTATTCATGATATTTTCATCATTAGAGTCCTTTGCGGCATCCATAACACATCATCCCGAAATTGGGTGTCTACAAGATGTAACAATAACCTTTTTAGGTGTCACGTAAATGAACATGCGAGTATAACATTTTTAGGTATCACGCGAAATGAACATGCGATTATAACCTTCTTAGGTGTCATGCAAATGAAAAGGCTACTAAGCAAAAGGAGATGCGACTATAACCTTCTTAGGTGTCATGTGAAATGATCATGATATTATAACCTTCTTGGGTGTCACGTGAATGAACATGCGACTATAACCTTCTTAGGTGTCATTCAAAATGAGGATGCTTTTAAGTGATGAAAGTGCTTTTAAGCAATGAGAAGATGCTTCTAAACAATGAAAGTGCTTCTAAGCAATGTGAGAGTGCTTCTAAGCAATATGGGTGCTTCTAAGCAATGTGAAGATACTTCTAAGCAATGAATGAGGTAGTAGTGATGATGCAATAGTGATGCAGTAATAATGCAATGATATATCATATTGAGGATGTTATTTTGATCATTTGGAGTAAGATATCCTTATAGTGAATTTTCCTTGCTCTTCTTTTTTTATAAGATATTGATTTTCTTGAAGGAAGCAGTGCCCATGCAGTGTCTTTAGAAAAATGAAGTCCACATTAGTGTACTTTTATGTGATTTTGGTGCATGTCTTATGCTCAAATGGAAGTTTAGGACTGTAGAAGTAAGTGTGTAAAGTCTCAAAGAGTGCGTGGAAAGGGGAAGCGAGCATGACTGCACGAGGCAGGCGTATTATCATGCGCTCGTGCACGTGGTCACACACCTAGCGCATGGTCACGCACTTCCTCCCCTTCGGGCCTATTTAAATGGCTATTTTGGAGGTTTAGGGAGGCTTTGTCCAAACTTTTTTAAATATTTTCTAACTTTTCTTAACCCTTTTTATGTTTTAGGTGCTATCTACTCTATTTTTTACTTATGTGCTTCCATTTTCTTTTGTGTAAAATGGAATTCCTCGACATTCTGGAAGACATTATTATTGATGTTGATGTTGATTTTGATCTTAAGGGTGACTTTATAAAGGCCACTGGGGCTAGGATGTCCACTGTAGGGACTAGCACATCTGGTGCTCAGAGATCTCAACCATCTAGGCTTTCTCTAGGAGATTTGATCCCTATTGTTTATAGCTTGGAGACTCATGCTTGTGTGTGTCATTTTTGCAAGGTAAATCCTTCTTCGCCATTATTTTCTAAAGCTAGTTCATTAGCTGCTTTGCTATTTATTTTGTTGTATGAGGTTGTTGTAGTTATAGCTCTATAGCTTTTACTGTAACTGTCTATCTATCTTTATTGTAAATGCTAATGGTTGATAGCCCTTGCTTTATTTTCTTTTTATGATTGTCTGCTTATCATGATGCTTTTCTTTTCAGCCTTTAATGTTTTTATCATGTTAAGTGATAGAGAGAGAGATGTATTAGTATTTAGTAGTTGTGCAAATGTTTGATAGAGTACCTGTTGTTTGTAGCCCCATAAGTATGTCACTATACTGCCTGGTAGTTTCAACAGGGTTAGTATGTATTATCAAGGTCTCCCAATGTGTGTGAAGCAGATGGTTGCCAGGAAGGGCTTTAATAGGGTGATTACTGCATTATCTTATGACTCGTATACATCGAGTCAGATTTCCATGTCAGCATTGATAGAGCAGTGGATGGACACAATGCATACTTTCCATCTGCTTGTCAATGAGATGATTATTACCCCATTAGATTTTGTTGCTATCACAAGCTTGAGCTTTTCTGGAGAGCCTATTCCTTTTAGTGAGGAGGAGTGTTCTATTACTGTGGTGAGGAGGCACCTCACGATGGATTTGCTTGGGGTAGTCACACCTATAAAGTCTGGTTGCTCGTATATTGCTCGATACATGGATTTTGTTTCTTTCGTGTGGGCTTTTATATGATGATGGTTTTATCTCAACACAATAGCCGGCTCACTACTTTTTTTTTTTTTACTAAGTGTTGTTATCTTCCCAAACACTTTAGATAGGGTGATCTACGATTACTGCCTATCTTAAGAGATCTAGATGGCTTATTAGGCTATTACTAAGGCGCTGCTGCTTTTGCTCATATGTACTCGGGCCTTGACACAGCATGCTAAGGTGGCTCAAGGATCTGTGGATGTTTTTTCATGCTAGACATAAGTAGGAGTTCTGTTGTCTATTCTTTTACTTTTGGTTTGTTATTTCTGACCCTCTTATTTTGACAGATTTGCGTATATGAGTTTAGGATTCTCCCATGTCCATCCATCGAGCATTTCCAGGAGGATGGCTTTCCTTATTATTCTCTATGGATTAGGAAGACTACTAATTTGATTGAGGATTGCATAATAGCTCAAGACCATATAAGGAAGTTATCCCCTAATTAGGTATGTATGATTCATGTTGTGTTAGTTATTCCTTTCTTAGGGGGCTTTTGTTCATTGTTGCCCTTTGAGCATATCTTTCTTCGCTAGTAGTTAGCAAGGTCTCACTAGATGATAGAGATGGTGGCTACATGGCAACTAACAGAGAGACGAGTGTTACTCTCTGGCCACATCGGCAGAGTGTGGCATTTGGGCGAGTGAGTCCATTATTGGTGGCATGGCCCATATATGAGGAGAGTTCCCATCCCTCCCCCTAGTGACATATTCTGGGGCCATAAGATTTATGGTGATGATCTTACTACTGTTATGATGGGATTCCCCTTTGAGAGCCTCTTAGAGAGTGTGGGTTTGCCTTATGCTAATGTATTGATCCCTCAGGTGATTGATGTTGTAGCTACTAGAACCTTTCCTTCACCTCCCCCTTCTCAAGCAGATGCATCTCGTCCTTCAAGTTCAAGGATTAGGCCATCACACGAGTTATCGAGAGTCACTTCTTTTGATCTAGTAAGCCTTTATTCCTATTTTGGTGCAAGCATATAGCAAACTTTATTAGTAATAAACTGTAATTGATGTGAGTTATGAGAACTTATCTATACTGACATCGAAGGAGATCTGGATCTTGTTTCAAGGAGGATGAGGGTACATTCCATACTGAGGTGACCATCCATGCCAGTGGTATGGCTTCTAGTAGTACTATTCTTGAGGACTTAACAGTTCAACCATCTTTGTCTTTACTTGGGACAGATATCCTTGGTAAAGTAGTGAGCTTTGATTTGCCTAGACCTGGCTTCCCTCAGTTGGGTGTTGCTCCCACTGATGCTACCTATATTGATATTCTCCACTCATTCTTGCTTATGTTTCATTTATTTAGTGAGTGGTGGTTGACTTATTTGCTTGCTTTTTTAGATTCCTATCTCCTCTAGTCGGTACTAGTATACTATTGCAAGGAGTGCCCAGTAGTGCTTTTTGGAGTTTGCTACGACTTAGAGGGTATGCCTTCTTTATTGTACCTATTAATTTTATGCACATATTTTATGTATGAGTATATGATATGCAATATGTAATGCAGGTTGAGCACCGTCTCGCAAGTCTTAAATGGGAGCAGGAGCATGCAACTTATCGTGACAGCATCAATGAGCTAGAGTCATAGTTATCATCCTTTGCAATGAACAATAATGAGTCAGGTTTAGATAACGGGGGTGCTTGAGCAGGATCATTACTTACTTCTGATGGTAGCCATGGCCGATGTAGTTATTTTAGGAGCTAGGTGTAGGACCTTTGGCCTGTTGTTTGCTTTGTTGTATTATTTTCCTAAGGTTATGGACTCTAGGTATTGTATCTAGGTGTTTGTCCTGCATGTTGTATGATGCTTACACGATGATGACTATATATGCTTCCTGGTATGTATCATTGATGATGATGTTTGCCATTATTATCGTCTACCTTTTTCCTTTTTTAGCCTAAGGCATCTCCTTTTAGAGTTTTTCACACTTAGCTAGGTTTTCTTTTTCTTCCCTTTTTTGCCTAGGGTGTCTCCTTTCAGAGCTTTTCACACCTAGCTAGGCTTTTTTTGCACTATATGATAAGGGCTGATCTCAAAGAGTGAGCTTATAGAAGATGGTAAGAACTATGGTCATGTAATTAAAGAAAATGAAAAGCATGCTTGATGTAATTCATGATAATAAAATGTGTTGCACTTTTCAAAGACATTTTTCATAAATTGGCAATCATTCTCATTTCATTGTAATCATTTAAGAAAAGCACAGGTGTATTCATACAAATTTCAAATTTAAAGTTACCCCTGTCCTTAACTAGCCTTCTCAGGTTTTCTAGTTAAGTATTTTCTCTCTTTCCCTAATTTTTTCCTATGCTACCATTTTTAGGTTTTCAACTCAATGGGAAATCCCTAACTTTTGCCTAAGCTACTGTTTCTAAGTTTCCAACTCAATGGGATGATTTTTTTGTGTGCCTTAGATGTAATACTTCTTCAGGTAGTCCATATTGACAGGTTTGGAGAATTCATTACCTTTAGAATCCATCAGCTTGACTACTCCTTTTGATAAGACATTTTTAACTAGGTATGGGCCTTCCCAGTTCGGTTTGAATTTCCCTCTAGGGTCTAAAACATTCTGTCTTGTTTGCTTTAACAGCCAGTCTCTTGCTTTCACACTCTTTTATTTTACTCTTCTATTAAAGGACTTAGCTAGTCAAGCCTGATACAACTGTGTGTAGTATAGAGCCTTGAGCCTTTGCCTATGTAAAAGAGTGAGATTATCGTGCCTCTATTAAGCCCACTGCACTTCTAGCAATTCAGATTTGATTGCTACCCAAAGAGACTTGATCTTTATTTTGATTAGAAGAATTGCTTCTAATCCATACACTAATAAGAAAGGAATTACTCCTGTTGAAGTTCTGACTGTTGTTCAGTACCCCCATAAGGCATGTAGCAATCTGTCTGCCTAATCTCGGTAAGTCTGAGTCATCTTTGATAAGATCTTTTTTATGCTCTTATTTGCAACTTCGATGGCCCCATTTGCTTAAGGTCTGTAAGGAAAATATTTGTGATGTTGCACCTTATAACTCCTTAGTAGCTCTCTAACTTCCCATTGGAATTGGACACCATTGTTAGAGATGATGTGATGGGGCATCCCATATCAATAGAATAGGTTTCTTTTGATGAACTTAGCCACTTGCTTGGCTTTTATCTTGCAAATGATTCTGTTTCGATCTATTTTGTAAAGTAGTCCACTGCCACTAGGATGAACCTATGTCCATTTGAGGTTGTCTACTGGATTTCCCTAATTATGTCTAGTCCCTATGCTAAGAAGGGCCATGGAGAGGAGATGTAGTGTAGTTCTATTGGGGGAAGGTGACTGACATTCCCATAGATCTGACACTTATGGCATTTCCTTACAAATTTAATGTAGTCTTGCATCATTATCATCTAGAAGAACCATTGTCTGATTAGCTTATTGGCCAGGATTGCTCCATTCATGTGTGGACCACAAACACCCTAATGTACTTCTTCTACTGCTCTTGCAGCTTCAGTTTCATCTAGACATCAAAGTTGTAAACCATCTAAGGTTCTCCTATATAACACACCCTAGTGCGATGTGAATTTTGATGCTAGTCATTGAATGACTACTTTATCTTTTTCATCTGCTTGATCAAGATAGGCTCGTTCCTTCAGATATCTCTGGATGTCGTAGAACTAGGGCCTTTCAACTACATCTATCTTTGCTATTCTATAGTTTTTATGACAAGTTTACCCTGATCTGAGTAGAATCAGAAGCTTCATAGGCATTTTATATGGTCCTTCCCATACTAATGCTAGGGAAGCAAGTGCATCTACCATCTGATTATGATTCTTGGGAGATGAATGAATCTACATTTTTGAAAGGACATGGTAAGTAGACTCAAGTGGTCCAGATAAGGCTTTAAGTGCTGCTCTTTAAGTTCCTACTCTTCCATGGCACGATTGATTACTAGCATGGAGAAGATTTTGACTTCTATGATATCTAGGGCTATCAGTGCTTCTATTATGAGTGTTCATGCCTCGTATTATGCTTCATTATTTATGACTCTAAACTCGAGCTTTTTAGCAATTGGTACTACTTCACCTTTTAAAGAATATAGTATGACAATGATTCCTATGTTGAACTGATTGACTGCTCCATCAAAGTACATGTGCCATCCTTAGATCTTAATGGTTGAGCTGAGGTCATCTGGGAAGTCCAGTTGGATTTCTTTTGAGTCTGGAATAGGGTTGAGAGCTAGAAATTCAACTACTACTCTCCTTTTTACTGCCTTCTTAGTCAGATATTGTATGTTGAATTTTATTAGCAGTACGAGCCACTTGGCAAGTTTCCCCACTAAAGAAGGGAGGCATTTCATTGGGTCCATTTTAGACATGGCCTGAATTTTGTAAGATTAAAAGTAGTGTCTAAGTTTCTTCATTGCCCATACCATTACCAGGCGTATATATTCAATTTGGTTGTACTTCTCCTCATATGGCAGCATCTTCTTACTCAAGTAGTAGATTGCGTCTTCTGCTTTTGTTTCTCTCTCTTAGGCTAGCATTGTGCCGATTGCATTCCCTTCGATTGCCAGATACAGGGTTAGAGGTATCCCTAGTTTAAGTGGTCTTAAAACCTATAGGTTGGCTAGGTAGCTTTTAATCTTGTCAAATGCTAGCTGACATTGTTCATTACATTCAACCGGCTGATCCTTTTGTAGTAGCTTGAAGATCGGTTCATGCATTATTATTAACGTAGCAATGAATCTGCTAATAAACTATAGTTTCCCTAGAAACCCTCTAATTTCTTTCTCTATTTCTGGCACTGGCATCTCTCTAATGGCTTTTGCTTTGTCTAGATCCATTTCAATCCCATTCTGATTAACAACATTATAGATAATGGGGTTTAGCGCATGCCCAAGTTTTTTAGCAACTGCAACACTATTTGGGCTCAGGGCCTTAGAGAACACACTAACAATTATCACAAACACAAGGCATGGAGATGAGGAGTTACCACCCAAGGTAATAACTGGAACAAATTGTTTTGGTGGTAATCAATTCTCTAAAAGAAAGCTAGCACCACAACCAGGAGATTCTGGGAACGAAATACTAACTTCTTTCTCTCTTGTGTTCATTTAGAATTACTTTATGAATTACTATATTATTCTCTAATTACATGCAATTTTATTTAAACCCAAATTAAACATCCATCTAACCCAAAAAAGGCAACAGGTTATAAAATTACATGTAAAAAATGCATACAAAAGGCAGCGTCCCTATGTCTAAGCTAGATTAATTTTATTAAAGTTAGCTAATTCTACATTTTTATTTACAAGTGAATTGGACTAGAGATGGGCTTACATTTAAATTGAATTAGTGAGTCTAAATCTACTTGTTTTAATTAACTAAGGGAATTGGCCTATTGTCTACAAATTTTAAAGAAGAACTTATATTATTAAGTGAGCCTAAGTCTAATTTAATTTTAACTTAAATAAAAATGGAGTCTAAGTCTATTTATTTTAAAAGAAATGAAATTATTGGGCTGAAATAATTCTAAATTAATTTTAATTCCTAGAAATTGGCCTAAGGTCTAATTAATTTTTAAAAAAGAAATAAAATAAATTAGTGGCCTAAAGTTTAAGTTAATTTTATTAATTAAAAGTGGGTCTAAATCTAATTTAACCTAAATGGGCCTAAATTAATTTTAAATTAATTAAAACCTAAAAACTGTGTTTAAGCCTATTTATTAAATGGTTTTTATCCTAACGTGGGCTTGGGGCTCAAAGAGAATAAAAATATAAAAACAAGCCCAATTCAACAAACATACCAAAAATAAATCAAAACAACAATTTTACATGATGTTTCTAAGAAACCCTAGTTCAATTTCATACAACCCTAAAATTAGTTTACTACCATCATTAATTTTAATTGAATTTTACCAAATTGAACCTAGATTACTAATCAATTTTTAGTGCAAAGAATTAAAATTTCACTAATTTCCCTCTATTGGGGCTATTACAAACTACAGTACAGTAAATTAAAGCAAATTAATTACAACCCAATAAAAGCCATGAACAAAATACTACAGAAAATAATAAATCCTAAATTCTATGGGGATTTCGCAAAACTCGGTCTATGGCATCCCATGGATTCCTCAATGTAGTCACTGTCAAAATCTCATTTCACCAACCTCACCTCTAGAGCACCATAGAACATCAATCAAAACAAAAAAAATAAAAAAAATTAATTAGTATCTACTCAATCAAGAAATCAAATAAAAATCAAATAAAAAAAGTAGAAAATATTGTGCAAATGTTGTTTACAGGCCCCTCAGATTAGGATTGTCACCATTTTAAGATTGACTCTATTATTTTTTCTTAATCTTCTGGACTTTTAAAAGCAAAGAACATTTTTTTTTTACAATAGCTAATTAGGATTTTTTTTCTCTCTGATTTTTTTGCAGCCCCTTCGCTTCTCTTTGTTTTTTTTTTACAGACTCTCCCCCCTCTATCTCTCTAGCTACCTTCTGGCTTTTAAAGCCAGACCCAGCAACCTCCCACCCTGCAATTCACGTAGGGAAGTTGCGTTGGATTTTCAATTTGAATTTTTAAAATTAAGATAAAAAGATGAGTGACGGAGTTTTTAAAAAAAAAATCAAAAACTCACACGCAATACATATGGTGTCTTGGACCAATGAAAAATTTAAAAAAACAAGACAAAATCAGCATTAAAAAATCATTTTTTTATGAAAATCGGCATTTCAGAATGCCGATTTTCATCCCATAATGTCGACTGGCATTGCCTAATGTCGACTGGCATTATGTAATGCTGATCGGAATTAACTGTCGGCCAACCAATTTTATTTTTTTATTTTTTTAAATTAAATTATAAAAAAAGTCCTTGGAAGTTTCTAATTTTTGCAATCAAATCCCTAAAAACCAATTTTGCAATTAAATCCATAAAATGCTGCAATTTAGTTTTTTAAATCACAAAATTTGACACTAGAGATCAATTCTCAATTAGATTTTCATCATAGGGGCTTTCGCCACACGCGTGCACAATTGCATCCCAAAATTAGGTGCTTACAGTTGCCCCCCTTTATCGCTGTTTGCTTGACAAATTATGGCAAAGCAATAGTAGCACACAATTTCAAAAGAAAGAATTAGGGTACTTCATTGTATCTTAATTGACCTATTGATGCTTAAATTGCTGAGCAATTTTAAGCAAGATGCTATGTTTGGCATACTTCACTATATTTATTGTAGAACGTCTAGTGAGACATATGCAAATGAGTTTCACTATATTTCATGTGGGACATTTAGCATTTCATGATTTAAGAACATGTTATAGCTCATATGGAACGTCTAGCAATAATGCCATAACTACTGTGTAGTGTCTGGTGAACTGCATTATATTCCTTTTGGGACATCTAGTGTTAGTGGATTTTGTTATATTCCCCATGGGACATTTTAACGAAATGAATGCAATGATTCTTGCTATATTCCCTGTGAGACATCTAGCAAGCCTTGATTTGAAAGAAGTGCTATAGTTCCCATGGAACGTCTAGCAATTTGGTGATTTAAAATTTTACTATATTCCCTATGGGATGTTTAACGATTCGTGATTTGAAAAATGTGTTATATTCCCTGTGGAACATCTAGCAATGATACTATAACTACTGTGTAGTGTCTAGTGATAAAAGGTTTGAAAATTTTCATGTTATATCTGCTATTAAAGCACATAACATGCTGAATTTGAAATTCTTGTTACGACTACTGTGCAGCACATAACATGATAATTTTGAAATTTATGTTTCAGCTACTATGTAGCGTGAAACGAATTTTGAAATCTTTTGATTTAAAATGATCCATGTAAAAATGCAAAACTGCATTCCGTAATTATATTCTACATTCTGTACTTGATATAAAAATTCAGAATTTAAATACATATGTAATTAATAATAATTCATTTATTGATGACATGAGTTGAATGAATTAATTTAGGAATCAAATCCTAATCAAGATGCAATTATGGATGAAATTGCAAAGAAAAACTTGATTTTGAATGCATGCATAGTTAAGGGACCAAAATTGATATTTTTCATTTATAAGAAGCTTCCCTCCTTATTTTCGATGCTATTCTTTCATTTCCTTCTCCATTTCTTTTTTATTCTTTCTTTGATTTTCTTCTTTTGATTCTTGCTCATCTGAAGTTTGATTCATGATCTGTTGAATCCTATGGCTGATCCACAACACAGTCTGCACGGAGGAGCAGAGATTCCAATTGACCCAGCCATTGTGCCTCTCCGTTTTCCTCAGAACAACCTTGGACTTTAAGAAGGTTCTACTATGCTTCCTTTGACTCACCTTCACCTCCATAGATGCACAAATGTGGGCAATCAGGTAACACTTCCTCATTTCTATTTATTTCTGCAAAAATTTATTCATACAATTAGTAATCAAAATTAATTTTAGAATGTAAATTAGTGTGTATATTGTTGAAATTAGATTAAAAATCACTCAAAAATGCATAAAAAAATTTAAACTTAACCCAAGAACATAGGATTTCAGTTGAATGGTCGACCGAAAGTTTGAAAATCAAAGTCGGAAGTCCAGAAATCGATTGGCATTTGTACAATGCCGATCGGCATTCTATTTTGCTAATCTAAATTTTTTTATTCCTATTATTTTTATTTTATTTTTGATTATTATTATTTTTAGTAAATTAATTATTATTTCTCCCTCGGAATTCTCCTAGCGACCGATGAAATTCACGGGCTATTTTCACATAGCTTGTGAATTATTTCACAGGCTACCAGAGAATATGGCATAGCTGGTGTGGGCCTCCGGGTTTGGACAATTTATTGTTGGGCTTCCGACAGCTCGAGGGAGGTCCAATCACCATTCTTTATTCGCACTAATTGAGCTGTGGATGGACACCACCCATATGTTCCATACTCATGTAGGCGAGTTGACTATTTTTGCCTATAAGTTTTTCATTGATCATCAGGATTGCCTTTGGAAGGACTCCCATTTCCTTCAATATCAGTTATTGCAATGTTTCGGAGCATGCACGGAGTCAATATGTGTGAGATTTGATTAGGTTCGCTCCAATATGGAAGAATCGAAAGAATGTTCTTCTTTCATCATTAATTAAAGGATTCATATGCCTTCCTACCACCACTCCTCATCAGATTGCCTATAAGGTGAGGTGTCTCCTTCTGATATTGCTTGGCATGACCCTCTTCTGTGAGACTGGTCATGAAGTCAGTATTGCACTGCTCGGCCCCCTTCGTGATTTAAACCAAGTTATCACCCTCGATTGGGGATCTATGATGCTAGCTTATTTATATTACAGATTGGACACTGTTTGTAGAGGCACTGTCTCCATGTGTAGCTTCTAAAATGTCCTGCATGTGTGTCTATCCCCTTTTCATTTCTCTTCTTCTCTTTTCCTTTTCTTTCTTTTTGTTGACCTATTCTCTTTTTCAGATCTGGAGCATAAAGATTGGGCTGATTCGTGGCTTCGAGGCTATTAGCACTGAAAGGAGTCTCCCCTTAATGCAAAGATGGGGCT
Source organism: Mallotus nudiflorus (assembly GCA_947683625.1). Lineage (NCBI taxonomy): Eukaryota > Viridiplantae > Streptophyta > Magnoliopsida > Malpighiales > Euphorbiaceae > Mallotus > Mallotus nudiflorus. The sequence goes on along the minus strand of CANTUR010000307.1, from coordinate 593,964 downwards.
CTTCCCGTCTAGCAAGTGTTAGGAATACTCTGCAAACCTATCGCAAACAACTAAACACTGTCAAATGGGACCTGGTAAGAAAATAAAATCATCAGTACTTCATGACTTAATACAAGTTAAACTTAATTAATCTTGATTTTGTAGAACTATTCTGATGACATCCAATGATATGATTTCATGGATGTCACAATATGAATTGAGGAGATGAGGGTTCTGCTCCCTGGTTATGGTTGTCATATGTGGTATTTAGGAGAGCAGGTATATTGGTGGCGCTCTGGACCTTTTTGACACCATATTCCTATTGTTGCCCCCTGCTCGATGCTTTATAGTTCCTAGCTAATAGGTTCAGAGTTGAGGGAGGCATTACATGGTTATGATGCCATAATTTTTCTGGAGCAGTCCCATCATTACCGGCAGTTTGTCCATGAGAACCTCTTGAAGCAGGTTCTTATTAATCAAACTAAGGTAACTTCTGATCATTTCTTTTTGGGGACTCTCCAATCACTTATTCTTTTCTCACATATTAATTTTCATAAATTGAGGAGGTTTGTTCCACTACTGATGAAGTGATAGAGGAGGAGGTTGGGGCTGATTAGGGGTTTGAGACTACGCAAGAGAGTGAGGCTACCTCTGAGCCTGAGATTGCACCTAAGGTCCCTGGGCCCAATCTTGGCTGTGCACAACACACTTAACATGTTGGGACCAGTTGTGAAGGAGCTTTTGTCGGTGCTATTTTTTATGATGTCTCTCTTCCAGATAGATCGATGTTTTACTGGGCCCTCACTGTTCAGACTCCAGTTGAGCAGCAGATGCATTTTAGTGATACTCAGCAAGCTAGCTTTTCCCCAGCTAATACATCTCATGTGAGTTTTCATGATTTACTTCTTGTTTTACCAATACACTTGGTATTGATGTTAGTAAAATTTTGCAAAACAAGTCCCCCGGACATAGGCAGAGTCTCTGTACGGACTTGCCTCGTCTAAGAGGTTATTTACTATGCAGGTCACAGATAGTTGACAGGTAAGTATATATACACTTATTATGCAAATGTATGCATGGTGTGCATGAAGTGCATATGATATAATGTTTCCTATATGTGCAGAGTTATTCATAAGATCTGGAGCGGGTGTAATATCCCGTATTTTTTTAAATAATTTAATACTGCATTGGGATATGCAGTGTTAATAATTTTTGTATATATTTATGATATTTCATGAGTTGCTATTTAATTAAAATTTATTTTTAATTGTTTTATATTATTTTAAGTATTTTACGTAAAATTTTCCCGAGACTTGCATTTTCGAGAAAATTGACACATAAATTATTTATTATTAATTATTTTACACAATTTTACGGACTTGCATGAACTCATATATATTTTTAAAGTACTAGATAGAGTGTATATATGTGTATTTATTTATTTATTTAACTAGGGTTTAATTAATTACCCTAATATTTTATTATTTATTAATTAGTTTTAATATTATTTAATTATTTCTAGGTGTATTAAATTTTAAAATATTAATTATATGTGTGTGGAGTATATTTAATGTGTGTGGAATTTATAATATTATAATATATAGTGTAATAATACATATACATATATATATATACATGATATAAGCTAGAATCAAAAAATTTTGGCAAATTACCAATCTGCCCCCGACTCCTCTTCACCATCTTCGATCGCCCTTCTCACCAAACTACCATCTATCACGCCATTTTCTCACCGTTGGTGTGCCTCCTGGCGTGCCACCTCCTTCCTCCAGCTGTTCCGCCGCCTGCAGAGCCCATTTCCTGCGTCGGGAAGTTCGTTTTAGCCGGAGAAGCCGAAACTTTTCTCACCGTCGTTCACGGCGTTTTTGCCACCATTTTTGACACCGCTGGTCTCTTTCTTCTCCTTGAGCTCCGGTCAGTGTGATTCCAAGCTTTGTTTCACTTAAAATGGTCTTGATTTGCTTAGGTTTCGATTTTGGTAATTCGGCCATTTTAGGGTTCTTGATTTTTTTTTTTTTGAACTTTGAATTGATTGATTCATGAAAAATTCCTTCACAAATGTTATTCCCTTTATCCTAATCTACATGTGTGAATTTTTGTAGAATTTTTGGAAATTATTTTGATTTTTGGGTATTTTTGAATATTTTATTATTATTTTCTAATTTTCAAAAATTAATTAAATAAATTATGAAATTGTGTTTTATGATAAATATAGGTGTTCAAATGAATTATAGAAATTTATTTGGAATTTTTATGAATTTCTATGCATTTATTTTGAATTTAATTAGTTTATGTAATTTTGGAAAAATAGGGTTAATTGTGTTTTTAATTGAAATTAATTAGTTAATTGAGTTTAATTATTGATATTATTGATATATATGTTGAGAAAATTAATTTTGTGCAATTATATTATTTTTGGTGAATTTTTGGATTAATTTTAGTATATTTATATATATAGGGGTATTTTGGTAATTTTACCCTAAATTGACTGAAAATGTAATTAAATTGGTTTTAATAGTTATTTAAGGTATAAAAATAATTTCTACAAATTATTTAGTATTTTTAATTAATTAAAGCTATTTTTCGTGAATTATTTTCAAATTATATATATAATATACGATTTTTCTAAATAAATGAGTTTTATCAGTTTTTACTGTGTTTTAAGGTTAATTACGTAATTTCTACTTATAAAATGTATTTCTATGATATAAGGGTATTTTTGGTATTTTTATATTGTTCTGTGAATTGTGGACCCCAGTCGGTAAACTGTAGTTTGGAGTTCGGGTTGTGGATGTGTTTCTGTGTCTATTTTTCGAAGTGTGTTTCTTTGCAGGGCCGGCTCTACTCTTTGAGTAGAGAGATGTCCATTTTACAGGGGAAGTTCTGCCAAATTTTTGATAGGATTCTCGTAAAACGTGATATCCGGTCGAATCCTAATTTTGATTTTGTGTCCAATATTCTAGATTGAGTTTTTAGGATTTTCTATTAGGTTTATTCTGATGTCTGTTATTTTTTGTATGTTTAGTTGCACCGAGACCGAGGCCTAGTGGACCAGGCCTATCGGACCCATCTCGAGGAGCGCACTAAGTGTGAGTTACTATTCTATATATATATGCTTAGGGTGCATGATTTAGAAATGTATGTTTTATATTGATTAAATATGCATAAATAACTCAATTAGTATTTAAGTTTATTTTTAGTTTATTCTTGGTTTATCTTTGGTTTATTTTTGATATATTTTAAATTATATGCATATTTTATTAAACATTTATACTTAAAATATTTTTAAATATATTTCTAATTTAGTTTACAATTATATTGGAATTATTTGACATATATATACTCGAAATATACCTGGTTTATTTTTGGTATATTTCTAGTATATACATGGTTTATGTTGCTATTTTATTCAATTCATGCATCATTTATTTTTATGAATGTATGTTTTATATATTAATGAAGGATATCAATAGAATGTGCTACCTAGTGGGCAGCACTAGGACCTAGTACGTATCGGTACTCTTATAGCATTTAGGCTATATTACTAACCATTTATGGATATTGATTAGATATGATTATTTGATGTGTGATATGATTTGGAAGTGTGATTGCTGGAGCTCGGTTGACCAAGTGTCTCGGGGCCAATCACACTGACAGTCAGACTGCTGGAGCTCGATTGACTTAGTGTCTTGAGGCTAGTCTACTGTCTAAATGGAATAAGTGAATATTTTGGAATAAGTGAGCCTATGTGGCTAGAGTGTTGTCTAACACTGTTTTAAGGTTGCGATTTTCTAGGGTTCTATTTGATCCTTCATAAACGATGATTTTCAATAAAATATATAAAATGATTTTACTGCATCTGTGTGTATTTGCCTGTATATATACATATTAGATATATACTATTGACTATATGCATTGGCATTTAGTATGCATATATATATATTATAGTAATTCACTTAGTGAGGTCTGACTCCCCTCCGTTGACTATTTTTCAGGAGATTCATCATCTTCAGACCTCAGTAGCAAGCCTGCACGCCGGATTTCTTCCGCCCCAGCTTCTTTATGTAAACTGCTCACTTGAGTTTTATTTTATGATCTAGACACTGAAGTAGTTATGGCCGACTGTGAAATCGTTATATTATATTTGTATGAGTTATGTATTTTAAGAATTTGAACTGGATTTGTATTAAAAGAGTTTATTTATATATATGAGATAAGGATTTGATTTAAGTCCCGTGATGGTGGATTATTATTTTTATATTTATGATTTTATTCTGCTGCACAGTATTTTATTTAAAGGTGTTGTTATTATTACTATTGCATGTTTTATTTTATTTTAGGCTTGCTACGGGTTCCAGATTCGAAAGAATTCCCGTTCCCTAGCGCCGATCGTGGCCCCTATTTTGGATCGTGACAGCGGGATATTGAGATGCTTCACCGATGACTTGTTAGGCCTTAACCCCTATAGTGTTGGTACTTCATCTACTAGACCTCCAAATACCTATCATCATAATGACCCTAGTAGAGGATGGAGCCCATGGCCTAATTCTGGAGCTCGGGATGACTAATTCCAGACTATTTTCTATTTTGTAGTTAGGACAAGCTATCTTTTGTACTGCTCTATTTCAAACTTCTGTTTCCTTAAATTAGACTTGGATGAACAAATGATCCTAAGTGAGTTAATTGATTTTTTTTTAGGATAAACAAATATTTATCTCTTAATCATCATCTAAACTTTGGATAAATAATATATATTATTTATTTATTTATCTCTTATTATCTATTATCCAATCTTTGATAGATCTTATCTCTTATCTCCTATCCTTATCTAATTATCAAGAAAAGGCAGTCTAAATCCTATTCAACTTCAATCTCCACCCTTATATAAGATCCTAAAAGGAAAACTTGTCTTATCATTCTTTTCTTTCCTCTTTTCATCATGACTTAAGCTTCCCTCCACCTGATAAAGAAATTTCTCAAGAGCCTTAATGGTGACTATTAGAACAACCTTTCCATGTCAAGCCCTTGAAGTCTCTTCAACATCTGAAGATAAATGACAACTTACTACATGCTACTATAACTTTCTAAAGTCCAAAAGACCATGTCTTCAGATTCAATAGTCAAGAACTATGTCCCTTTATTGAAGAATTTACTGTCATTTTAGGATATCCATCTAATTTTACTACTGTTATTGCCCTGCCCAATTTAGGTATGCAATTCCCAACCAAACTTGTTGCCTTCTTTGATATGCCCCCAAATGATGTCCATCTTCTTGCACATAACTCTAAAACTATCAGTCTACCTTCTTTAATCACTGTATGTGAGACCAAAGATAGGAATAGTGCTGTATGGATCAAAACTATTGCCTTTTGCCTCTATGTTCAGTTCTTATTGGTCTCTGCCCATGGAGATGCTGATACCAGGATTATGGGTATCTTAGAACAAGTAATGGATGAGGCTAACCCGATGCCCGTTATTCTTGCTAAGACTGTTATTGGGTTGGATAACTTCAAGACCCACCGTCATCTTTTGGGCAGTTTACTTCTTCTTCAAGTATGTATGTTTTTTTTACCTTAAATTTTACCTAAGCTGCCCTTTCAAGTTTTCAACTTAGCAGGTTTGCCCTAACTTTTGCCTAAGCCACCCTTTTTGGGTTTTTAACTTAGCGGGCTTCTCATTTATTTCTTTTTTTTCTTTTCAAATCTGGTTGCAAGAGAAATTAAGTTTGCTTGTTACCCCTGCCAATCCTTTATCTTATCAGCCTCATCAATTACAGTCTCGACCCCTGAAGATGAAGGACAAGTACACTATAGACCACTAAAGTGATTGGATGAGGGGCATCACTAATATTGAGATTACATGGGTTTGCCCTTGGTGGAGGCTGAAGTTTATGACTCTTGATTTATATGATCACTGCGCTCCTATCTCACGCTTGCTTTTTTTAACCTTTATTTCCCCTTCACTGCATTCCCAGTATGGTCACCCGTAATTCATTGTTACTGTACTATCTAATTTCGAAGGCTTCCCTCTCAGACAAGACTTTTTGGATAAGGTCAAGGACTTATGGCCCTGCAAGACTCTTAAGCACAACATATCCTTGAATGTTGATAGAGCTACTAATGATAACTATAAGACTTGGGTCGTGATACAAGCTACAAAGCCACTTAGATTTTCCAGATACAAGAGGACCCAAGCTTTACATTATGATTCTTAAAAGAAGAAACATAGGTGTAAGCACCCAATTTTGAGATGCAATTGTGCATAATTACGACATAAGCCCCTATGATGAAATTTATTCAAAAAGTGAACTTGGTTGTTGATTTTCTAGACTTTAGGGACTAAATTGTAACATTTTTTTAGGATTTGATTGCAAATAAGTCATTTTTTCAAAGGGTCTTTTGGTAATTAGAAGTTGAGGAGTCGCCACCCAGGGTAATAACTAGGATAAATCATTTTGGTGGTACTCGATTCTCTAAAAGAAAGCTAGCACCACAACCAGGAGATTCTGGGAATGGAATACTAACTTCTTTCTCTCTTATGTTCATTTAGAATTACTTTATGAATTACTATCTTATTCTCTAATTACCTGCAATTTTATTTAAACCCAAATTAAACATCCATCTAACCCAAAAAAAAGGCAACAAATCATAGAATTACATGTAAAAAATGCATACAAAAGGCAGCGTCCCTATGTTTAAGCTAGATTAATTTTATCAAAGTTAGCTAATTCTACATTTTTACTTACAAGTGAATTGGACTAGAGATGGACTTACATTTTAATTGAATTTGTGAGCCTACATCTACTTATTTTAATTAACTAAGGGAATGGGCCTATTGTCTATAAATTTTAAAGAAGAAATTATAGTATTAAGTGAGCCTAAGTCTAATTTAATTTTAACTTAAATAAAAATGAAGCCTAAGTCTATTTATTTTAAAAGAAATGAAATTAACGGGTTGAGCTAAATCTAAATTAATTTTAATTACTAGAAATGGGCCTAAGGTCTAATTAATTTTTAAAAAAGAAATAAAATAAATTAGTGAGCTAAAGTCTAAGTTAATTTTATTAATTAAAAGTGGGCCTAAATCTAATTTAACCTAAATGGGCCTAAATTAATTTTAAATTAATTAAAACCTAAAAACCATTTTTAAGCGTATTTATTAAATGGTTTTGATCCTAACGTGGGCATGGGGCCCAAAGAGAATAAAAATATAAAAACAAGCCTAATTCAACAAACATACCAAAAATAAATCAAAACAATAATTTTACATTATTTTTCTAAGAAACCCTAGTGCAATTTCATGCAACCCTAAAATTAGTCTACTGTCATCATTAATTTTAATTGAATTTTACCAAATTGAACCTAGATTACTAATCAATTTTTAGTGCAGAGAATTAAAATTTCACTAATTTCCCTCTATTGGAGCTATTACAAACTAAAGTGCAGGAAATTAAAGCAAATTAATTACAACCCAATAAAAGCCATGAACAAAATACTGCAGAAAATAAGAAATCCTATATTCTATGGGGATTTCACAAAACTCAATCTATGGCATCCCATGGATTCTTCAATGTAATCACTGCCAAAATCTCACTTCATCAACCTCACCTACAAAGCACAATAAAACATCAATCAAAACAAAAAAAACAAAAAATTTAATTAGCAACTACTCAATCAAGAAATCAAATCAAAATCAAATAAAAAAAAAAGAAAGAGTAGAAAATGTTGTGCAAATGTTGTTTGAATGCCCCTTAGAATAGGATTGTCACCATTTTAAGATTGACTCTGTTGTTTTTTCTTGATCTTCTGGACTTTTAAACACAAAAAATAATTTTTTTTATATAGTAGTTAATTAGGGTTTTTTTTCTCTCTGATTTTTTCACAGCCCCTTTGCTTCTCTCCATTTTTTTTTACAAACTCTCCCCCCTCTATCTCTCTAGCTACCTTCTGGCTTTTAAAGCTAGACCTAGCAACCTCCCACCACTGCAATCACGCAAAGAAGTTGCATTGGATTTTCAATTTGAATTTTCAAAATTAAGATAAAAGGATGAGTGACGAAGTTTTTTTTTTAAAAAAAATCAAAGACTCACACGCATGATACGTGGTGTCCTGGACCAATGAAAAATTAAAAAAAAAAGACAAAATCAACATAAAAAATCACTTTTTAGCAAAAATTGGCATTCTAGAATGCCAATTTTCATCCCGTAATGCCAACTGGCATTGCCTAATGCAAACTGGCATTACACAATGCTGGTTAGCATTAAATGTTGGCCGACCAATTTTTTAATTAAATTATAAGAAAGGTCCTCAAAAGTTTCTAATTTTTGCAACCAAATCCCTAAAAAACTAATTTTGCAATTAAATCCACAAAACGTTGCAATTTAGTCCTTTAAATCGCGAAAATTAACACCGAGACCAATTCTCAATTATATTTTCATCAAAGGGGCTTTTATCGCACATATGCATAATTGCATCCCAAAATTAGGTGCTTACAAACATACCCCAGCATCTTTCCTGAAGTAACTCCAAATGTGCATTTCTTCATATTTAACTTGAGACTATACTTTTTGACCCTTTTGAGGAACTTTTTAAGATCAAAGGGGTATTCTTCCCTAGTTTTTGACTTGACCATTATTTCATCGATGCATACCTCCACTTCTTTATGTATCATGTCATGGAACATTACAATTGCCATTCTCTAGTAGGTTGCCCCTATATTCTTTAGTCTAAAAGGCATTACTTTGTTGCAGTTAGCACCTCATTCTGTTATGAAAGCTATCTTTGCTTTGTCGATAATGGCCATTAGGATCTGATTGTACCTAGAGAATCCATCCATAAAGGAGTACATTGCATATATGGTGGCGCTATCAACCAGTATATCTATGCAAGGTAGTGGGAAATCATCCTACGAGCAGGCCTTATTCAGATCTCTATAGTCTACACAGATTCTAACCCTTTCGTCTTTCTTCAACACTGGCACCACATTTGCCAAGCATTCTGGATAGTCTACTACCTCTAGGAATTTTTCCTTGATCTATTTCTCGGTGTCCTCTTTCAATAATTAGGCCCATTATGGTCTGAGTCTTTTCAATTTTTGCTTTACCAATTTTCACCCTTCTTCGGTAAGAATGAAGTGTTGGGCAATGTCTCTATCAATACCGGGCATATCATTGTACGTCTAGGCAAATACTTTTAAATATTTTATTAATATTTTTTTAATTTCTCTCCTCTCTTCAGGGGTAACATCTTTCAAAATATGCAAAATGTGTGGTTCAAATTCTATGCCTATGTTAAATGATTTAGTGCATATGGAATGAATTTCAAATATGTTAATGTTTTAATCAATGCAATGCACACTACCATCAAGAAAGACATCAAACAAGTAAGCAAAATCATATTTCATTGCATTAACTTTAAAGTTCATTACATCATCATTTTCAAACAAAGAAAAATAAATTAAAGAAGCGAACTTCCTCTGGATTAGTGACTTAAGAGATGTTTCTATCTTTGGATCATCCACTACTTGTATGTTTCATCTATAACACCATCTTAGATACTAGCAATAAATTGGTGGATGATTCTCCTCCTCTATGTTACTCTAAAGTGATCCATAAACCTTTGTTATATCCTACCACTAGAGAAATCTGCAAGCTCAGAGGGTATGTGTTGCTTCTCCTCAAACTATCTCTTTATTAGTGCCAAATAGTAGTGGGTGCATGACCTAAATCTTGAGATTAGTACACAGTTGACATACGTGCAGAGAGTCACATGCCCCAGCTTCTACTATGGGCACATCCATCTTACTTGATATTCTTATGTGTTCTTCATGCATTCGAACCATTCTTAGGCTGTGATATAGGTTGAGCACCTATGAACATCCTTGTTGTGTCTTTCCAGGTGATTTCTAGGTTATTATCTTATCCAGTTCCCTATAGGTTTGTTGAGTAGACTCAGCTTTTCTTGCATCCACATTTAAAGCAACAAAGGACTTCCAATAAAGCTTGGACTTTTCCTATTTTTGAGGTCATCCAAACCTTGAATGGTTTCTGCTAGGATCAGTGGAAAGGGAGTCATTCCACATTCTATTCCTTCAATGACCTGGAGTATCTTATAATCTCCTAGCCCATCATTCGATATAATGAAGTATTGCATAAAGAGGTAACACGTAAAAAGACGTGCCCAAATCAGAGTACTAGTTTTCTTGGTAGTACATGCAGCTAGGAGTTGCATAAGAATTAGTCATTTACACTTGGAGACTAGTTTATCAAGCTTTTGTGAGCTTAGGTTAAGGAAAGCAACCCCAAGCTTTGGTATTTAACGTCTTGGTCAGTGAAGACTACTTCTTCGATCATGGTGCGGATTTGCCCTACTATGGCAATGAATTCTTCATATAATAGGCATAGTTCTATGGTGTTAAATCAGAACATGTGCTCTTAAAGGTCCCAGAATGACAAAACATCATTCAAGAGTTCATGGTGGAGGTGCACATGCTGGAATGTCTTAATGTATAGCGTTTCGTATAATTGTAGGCTTTTCCAGTTAGCCTTGTCAAGGTTATGGAGGAAATGTCTAGTAATACTGGTTTGGGCTTGGGTTTTAACCATGATGCCATCGTCAAGTAGTTCTTGGATCCTGGCTTTCAGTTTTCCATTACTTCAGTGAGAAGACTCAGCTTTATGATCACTCATGTTTGAATGATGTATTCTTGTACATTTATTATGGTCAGCTAAATGAATGATGCATGATGTATGCCTATAAAAGAAAAGGGTGAGCATGTATGCATAGAGTGGATGCAAAAGTCCTATGATGAAAAAATGATTATTCTTGTAAGAAACAGTGGTTAGTACGTGCTATCTACATGTATGTGATGTATGCATGATCAAAGTTGGTTAAAGTTGGTTAGTTTTCCTGCACATTGAATAAACAAATCACAAGCAAGCTCTTGCTTCCAACTTTGTTTCTCCACAAGGTTATTCAATCTCTTTCCTAGGTGGGTTTTGAACCTATAGTCATCAGGGGACTATGGTTCCATTCTCAGAACGAGGCTGTTACGATTTATGTTGGTCAAAACCAAAGGGTAAACTAAGGAATGATACTCAAATGTGCTTGAGGTAATCACATAATGTCAATGTGATGGTCAATTATGGGGCTTCAAATGATGTTTAGAGCCTGTATGCACCCGTATGCATGGGCCCAAGGTCAATCAAAGGGAGTTTGAGTTCTTGCCCCCACATTAATATTTAATATGTTTACCATAAGTCATGAAAGTATCGTTTGATAGTTTATAGTTTGATTTTGCCGATATAAAGGTCCATAATCTAGTTGGGTTACCAACCCATTCATTTTATTTGATAAGGATAAATGGATGACATCTCGTAGGTTCCATCATCGAGGGATGTCATTTTTTATTAATTTGCATAGATTATTTAAGCTAAGGTACATAATTCTCATCATTCCTCATGCTTCAGGCTCACACAAAGTAGATGAGAATCACATGGTCCTAAGCATAAATTTTGTATAAAAATTGAAATTATGATGTCATTTGATGATAGACACTAGGAGGGTCATTTTATTTATGAATATCAAGTCAAACGGATAGTGTTAGGATGAGGATAACATGCATAGCTTGGTGGAATCCTAGTGGATGTTACTACTAGTTTATCTACATAAGCTAAGTCAGAATGAAAGGCTAAAGGTTCCTTTAGCGAGAATGGCCCCATATGACTAGGGTTACAAACTCTAATCAATGAGTCTAGCATTCTTTTGATAACTTGGTCACCCCCGTTTAGGACTTGGGTTACAGACACTGGTCAAATGAGTATGGCGAATGCACAAGTAAAGACTAAAGGTGATAATACCATATCTTCGTCACCCCGTGACTCGAGTGGAATCATGGTGGCGATGTCATTTAGTATTATTGAGGCTGTTAGGGACAAGTGGAGCACATGTAATGTGTACTGCAAATGTGGTGGTGAGGGGCTCTATACGATTGAGTATTTCATAATAAGAAATAGTAATTTTTGAGTTGATCCCTCTTACTTAGAAGTTCCCCAATGGAGTCGCCACTGTGAGCAACCTTGTATTTGTTTATTTTGTTTAGGACACGTAGCAAGTCTTTCCATTTCCGAGGGACATGGCAACTTTACCGAATAGGGACGAGTGATTGGTCTCAAGGGGATGAGACGCTTCTCAATTTTTAGAAAATCGAGAAAAGAAAAGGACAACATTAGGCCACTCAATGAGCATTTTCCCTAGTAAAGATTTATGGGTTCATGGGATCACGTCTACTTTTTGACTATTTCTTATTATACGATATTCAGTGTATAGCTACCGTAATACCCTAGTTTTGGTAATAACAGTTTATATAGCATTCACAAAGTACATCAAACAGTATTAAGATAATAAAGTTAAAAATTTCATTACATCACTTTCTTGATAAAATATATATAAAAAAAAAGAAAGATTGCAGAAAGATAATTCTAATATGATTGATCTGCAAGGATAACATGACCATTTACGCAGCTTGCTCGATGAATGATAGGATGACCATGCTTGTAGTGATTATTTATGCTATGATGATGTATGATGATAATATAAAGGATGTATAAGGTTATCACTAAACTGAGAGCATGATGACTCCATTCTGGGACCTGAAATTTTCACATTATTGATATTTATGGTATAATTTCATGATTTTGGAAACAGAGGATGTAGAATGATGATGTGAAATGAGCATAATAAAGCATATATTATTCACATAGCATACAACATTGCCAGTCTCATCACACATGCACAACAGTATTTCCAAATGTTGGCGATAATAAAATAAAATAAACATGCTAAAATAATTGTGTGGTCCTTAAACTCGACTAAGCTTGTGTGAGCTTTGAAGCTTTAGCTTCGAGAGATTATCAAGCTTTCCTCGTCAAGAGGTTTAAAATGATAGCAAAATGATGCTAGATTGTATACCTTTGAAGCATGCTTTGACAAAGATGAGGCTTGGTTCGGTGGAAAAGCAATCTAACAACCTAAGGGAAAGGCTGTGGGAGAGCAAAAACTATCTAGGAAAGGGTTTCCAGTGCCTTTTATTAGACCAATTTTTAAGTGTGTGTGTGTTTCTACTTGCTCCCCCCTCCAAAATGGGGTGTGAAAGGGTCTATTTATAGAGAAAATTGGATAGAATAGGGTGGTAGGCCAAGGTCACATGCATAAAATGAGGTTTTTGAACGTGGCCATGCCAAGTGTTCGTGGTTGCGCAAAGTGTGCGCTTTCACGCACACTTTGTCACTCTACCCACTCTTTTTAGGTTTTACGCGCATTGTTTTGGGATTGGTTCTTAGGGTTTTTAAGCCTTCTAAATGCATTTTTGAAGTCTATTTTTCCAAATTCGGCCTTGATTTTAGCACATGACACCTAAGAGTGTTTATGCGCACTTCTAAGCGATACGCACTGATATTCAGGTTATGTTAGACCATTCTGGGACCACTTCTAAAGGTTTTGGAGCCTTCTAAATTTATTTCCAAAGTCCATTTTGTCAAAATTGATTTTTATTTTTTCACAAAACTAGGTCCCGGTTTAACGAAATGCACACCGGCCTAACGAGCTGAGTATTCCAAGAGGAGTTTTCTTAAAATAAAACCTCTCGTTGTTTCAATAATTCATATTTCACAAGGTCAGAGCACAACTTAATAGCATGGTAATCAATTTTTCACACTAGTGGGGTAGGTCAGTTAGGTTTTTCAAGGTTGCACACTTTAGAGGTGTTACGAATAAGCAAACTTTAGTCATCTCAAGGATTCGTTTCATCATTGGACCTTTTTAGGAATAGTCAAATTTGAGGTATGACACTTGGACATTCACTTCTAAGGTGACTGGGCTTCTTGCACTCATTGTAAATGACTTCTTTGGATCTTTTGGAGTCACTCTTCTTACTTTCTTTATGATTGCTTAAGTTTTTCTTCTTTAAGTACTTTATGAAGTATTTTATGAATGATGAAATTTCCTCATCATCTTCACTTGAATCTTCAAGTTCACTTTCATTACTTGAGTCTTGTAATGCTTTGAGTGTTAGGCTTTTTTTCTTTTCCTCTTTTTCTTGTTGCTCCTCTTCTCTTTGCCTTAAAGTAAGCTCATGAGTAAGAAGCTTACATATACAGATGTCAGTTAAAAGTATGGAAAGATCATGAGCTTCCTCAATGGAGGTTACTCTTGATTCCTAATCCTTCTTCGATAGCACTCTCAAGATTTTAATATTGACTTCTTCTTTGGAGTAGTACTTACCCAACTTACTCAAGGTGGTCAATAGAGCATTCAATTGATTTGTCATATTGGTAATGCTCTTATGAGGCTTCATCTTGAACATCTTATATTCAAACACATGGAGTTGGACCTTTTTAGATCTCACTTGGATGTTGCCTTCATAGTGATTCTCTAAGGTTTCCCACATTTCCATGGCCGATATGTAATGTTGAAGCTTGCCTCCTCCTCTTGATGTTAAGGCAATAAGAACTGACATAGCCCTTTTATTTTTGTGGTTATCCATTTTTTCTTACTAAGACTACTCTTTCTCTCCTTAAGAACTTAAATACCATCCACTATCTTTATTTGAGGGTTCCACCCATCTAAGATTACACCCCCCATAATCTAATGGAATCACAATCAAGATAGAGCTCCATTCTATGCTTCCAATAGGGGTAATTAATTCCAACAAAGAAAGGTTTAAAGGTTTGAAAAGAAAAAGATTCACTCCCCATGACCTTGAATTCTAGCAATTAAGTACCTAAAACCTAAGTCGTTATACCAAATGAAAATGCCCTAAAGGGGGGTGAATATGGCTAATTAAGATTTTAGGAGAGATTAGAGGTTTGATGGAAAATTAAAAAGAATTAAGAAATAGAGATCAAGAATAAGAACAAAAAAAAAGAATAAAAGGAAAATAAGTGATTTTAGAGAGTTCAGATTCTCAACTAATCCTACATCTCTAACCTAACTTATCCCGAAATTAGGATTTTGAACTCATGCCAATCTTCTTCCCAAGATTGTTACAACAATGTATTTTAAGGCTCAATATAAACCTTAGATCAAGTTGTGTTTTTCTTGGCTCAACACAAACCAATTTTCAACTTGTGTATTTCCTGGCTCAACACAAACCAATCTTCAATGTGTTTTTCACAAGGGCTCAACACTAACCCAATGTTGATTGATTCCTCACTACCCACTTCTCAACCCCAAGACAGAGTTGAAGAAAGATTCTTAACCAATCCTACATCTCCCACCTAACTTATCCCCAAGTTAGGATTTTAAACTCACCCTAATCTTATTCCTAAGATTGTTACCACAATGGGTTTTAAGGCTCAACACAAACCTTACATCAACTTGCATTTTTCTTAGCTCAACATAAACCAATCTTCAATTTGTGTTTTTATTGGCTCAACACAAACCAATCTTCAATGCGTTTTTCTTGGCTTAACACAAACTAATCTTCAATGTGTTTTTCATAAGGGCTCAACACTAACCCAATGGTGATTGATTCCTCACTACCCACTTCTCAATCCTAAAAAAGAGATAAAAAAAGAATCCTATCAACTAAACACTCATTCAACTCTCAATAGAAGGGTAATTACAAACTCAACAAGAGTTTGTTTACATACAAATATTATACAAAGAATAAATGTGAAAGAACAAAATGTGGCTTAATGGATTTGATAATGAATTTGCTCAACCAACTCTCTAACTTCTTAAATGAAGTTCTAAGACTTCAATTAATAGTTAAAGAGTGAAAAAATAGCAGTTGGAAGCCATTAATTTCATTTCCAACCTCTTTCTTCTTCATTTAATGCAATTTTAGCTTTTGTAGGATTTCTGACACTCATGGTCATGAGTGTTGGCTCGAGGTCGTAAGCATTGAAAAATATGACTATTACTTGTAAAAGTGATAGTTAGCGATGCTCATGGTCTAGTCACGGTCGTGAGCATAAACCATAAGTGTATCAGCCATTTTTCTCATGGATACTCATGGTCAAGTTGGGGTCATGAGCATAGGTTGGACCATGAGAGTAGACTGACCTCAAGAAAATGCCATCTCTTCTTCCCCAAACATGAGAAAACCCAGATGAATCTATGATGGCTGCAAAACAAGGTGTTAGTATGATGCATGGACTGTATGTATGCATGATGCATGTGTTTATGCGACAACTAGCAAGCAAGCACTTAGCAAGTAGCAAGTATTAAGAAGCAATCAACAAACCATTATACAGGCAAACCTTCCAACCTTATTTCTCCCACACACGTGTTTAATGGCGAGTTTCTTTTCCTAGGATTTTTTTTCTTGGCCTTCATATCAACAGGGGATATTAAGAGTCGACACGCATGCCAAATCTCTTTTAAAAGATAAAAGCATAGAGGCAACATTTCTAAATATAAAGGTCTAGCCTAATCTTTATTAGCCTGAATGAGCTTCAAAGGTATAGGTCAGGGATTTTGTAAATAGAAACACCTCATGGCAATTCAAACAAACAAGCACTTTAGGTAAAAAAATCCTAGGGGAAGTAACTAGGCCATTATATATGGTTAGGGTCCGGTGAAAAGTTAAGGTTCCCTTAGCAAGATGTCTCCATTATGGACTTTGAGTTACAGGCCAAGGTTAGAGGGGCCCAGCATCCTTTACCAACTCGCGAGAAGATTACTCCCCTTAAGGACTTGGGTTACAAACTCTTGTCAGATGAGCCCGGTAATCTCTCTTGAACCTAGTTAAGGCTAAGAGTGATGGTTAGCCAATCTACAACTCCATGAAGCTAGTGGAATCATGGAATCATAAACGATGCCATCGGTTTAGTAGGGACATGCAGAATGAATGCAAGAATGAAATAATAATCGATAAAATAATTCTAAAGGACATAAGTAGAATCAGTATCTCTTATCCCCAGTGGAGTCACCACTATAGACGACGGGGTTTAGCGCGTGTCCAAGATTTTAGCAACCGCGACACTGTTTAGGCTTAAGGCCTTAAAGAACACACTAACCACTATCGCAAAGACATGGCATGGAGATAAGGAGTCGCCACCCAGGGTAATGACTGGGACAAATTGAAAAGGTGGTACTCGATTCCCTAAAAGAAAACTAACACCACAACCAGGAGATTCTGGGAACGGAATACTAACTTCTCTTAGTCTTGTGTTCATTTAGAATAATTTTATAAATGATTATTTCATCCTCTAATTACATGAAATTTTATTAAACCCTAACCATCCATCTAACCTAAAATGCAACAAGTCAATAAAATTACAAGAAAAAATGCATCAAAAAGGCAATGTCAATATGTCTAAGCTATGTTAATTTTATTTTATAAGTTAAATCTACATGTTTTATAAGTCAATGTCAATATGTCTAAGCTAAATCTACATATTTTATTTACAAGTGAAATGGACTAAAGGTGGGCCTACATTTTTATTAACAAGTGAACCTAGATCTATTTTTTTTAGTTTGTCTAAGAAATGGGCTTAAGTCTATTCACTTTTAAAGGAAAGTTAAATTAATGGGCCTAAGTCTAACTTGGTTTTATTTTAAGTGACATGTGGGCTTAGGTCTATTTATTTTAAAAGAAATGAAATTTAAGTGGCCTGAGTTAAGTCTAAACAAGTTTTAATTAACTAAGTGGGCCTAAAATCTAATTAACCTAATGGGCCTAAATTGATTTTAATTATTTAAAGTCCTAAATCATTTTTAAGCCTATTTTTTAAGTGGGTTAGACCAAAATGTGGGCTTGGGGCCTAAAAACATTAAAAAAAAACATAAAAAACATAACAAAATCAAATCAAAACACATTCACATATGATTTCTAAAAAACCTAATTTAATTACATACAAACCCTAATTAACTAAAGCCACCATTAATTTTAATTAATTTTTACCCAATTGAACCTAATTACTAATTAATTTTAAAGTGCAAAAAATTAAATCTTTCACTATTCCCACTACTGGGGCTATTACAAACTACGTACAAAAATTAAAATTAAACAATTATACACTCATGAATAACTACACAGAACACATAAAGGTAAAATGAAAATTAAAACCCTAATATCTACTGGAAAATAATACAAATTATTTCATGGCATTCCATGGATCTTCTGTTCATTTGAACATAAGCAGTATCCTCCTCAATCCACAATCGAGCATCAAAACAAAAAAACATGAAAAATTATATTAGTAATAAAATTGAACAAGAAATCAATAACGAAATAAAATAAAAAATCACAAAAGAGAATAGAAGAAAAAAGAGGAATGCGTGCATATGCTTTGAGATAGCCCCTCAGACTAGAATTTTCACCGTTGTTTTTGACTTGTTTAATTTAATTCTAGACTGGGATTTAATTGCGTACTTCTCTTCTCTCTTTCACAGTCTCTCTTTTTTCTTCTCTCATCTTTTTTAGTCTGTGTGTGTCTCTTGGTCTCTCACTGTGAGTAAAAATCCTCTCCAAAAAAAGAGGTCCCCTCATACGCATGCAGACTCTGCTTTTAAATGCAGAGTCTGCGTGTACTGGCTTCCTCAATTGCAGGAACAAACTCATCTCTCCCAAAACAAACCGATAAGAATTTTGATTATTTAAGGTTATTTATGAGTTTTGAATGTGTTGAAATTTTCATCAGATAATAATAATCATAAAATTAAATTTTCAACCAATCAAAACACTGAAAAAATCGACAAAAAATAAGAAAAAATACATGAAAAATCAAAAAATGGGACTTTTACACGTCGGCATTGTGATCCGGCATTGTTAATGCCGATTAGCATTAAATGCTGACCCTAAAAATTTTTTTAAAAACTTTTAATTATCAAAAGACCCCTGAAAAATTGACTTATTTGCAATCAAATCCTAAAAAAAATGTTGCAATTTAGTTCTTAAAGTCCAAAAAATCAATAACCAACTTCAATTTTTGAATAAATTTCATCATAGGGGCTTACATCGCAATTGTGCACAATTGCATCCCAAAATTAAGTGCTTACACTAACCTAATTAGGAAGAGTCCCTAATTAAGAAGTCATCCAAATAGGAAGAGCATTCTCAAAAAGGCACCAATACTATAACAACAAGGAATCTTATTCCTCACAGGTTTGAGCATCACTTTCTTTATAAATACTCCTCACATCCATCATTGTATTCATTTTATTCTCTTTATTCACCACACACTCTTTATCTCTCTTTCTCTACCCTTTCTAACTTAGGCATCGAAGGGTTTATGGGGATCCTCCCCACTGCTCACCTTGCCCTTTGTTGGTCACTTGCTTGCAAGACTTAAAAGGTTCCTAAAAATAAATTATCAAATGGCATTGTCTATGAGAAATCTAATGAAATAAAGGTATTGTTGTCTACCGAGTAAACCAATCATACCATGACTTCCAGTCTGCCACCAAGCATAACTCCAGCTACCTAGCTTAATCCATTAGCTCCCATCTAGGAAATTAGACCTTCATTCCAAACGCTCTTAATTTATACACACCACCTTTACTTACCTAGGGATGGTCAGCTCCTATAGGGGAACTTTTTGTAAACACCCAGTTCAATCGGCCCGTGATAGGGGGAAACTATGGATGCTCGATTTAATCAACCCATAGAGCCCAATGATGAGAAAACATGAATTTTGAATGCAAGAGAATCCTAAAATCTTCTTGAGAATAAACCTAAGAGCCTAAGCCTAGAAACCTAAACCCATGCAAATGTAACTCCAAGCCCAAGCTCTTTAGCCCTAAAGGCCCAGGCCTAGAACCTAAAGAGGTGATTACTTCTTTAGTAGTTGGGTAAAGAGGAGAGGCAATTCACCAAGCCACTTGCTGCTACATTAAATGAGGTTCATCAAGGACAGTACCCCCACCTATTCTTGCTTTACAATTACAATAGGAATAGTTAGTTTTTTACGAAAAATTTTTTGGGCTAAAAAGGGGATGGTAATGATGAAGAGAGTAGGGGTAATGATTGAGTTTGGGAAGTATAAAAAGAAAAGAGAAAGAAGGAAGAAGGAGAGGTTCAGAGAGAGAGAAAAAAAAAAGGAGAGCTCTGAAATAAGAAAAAAAGATGTTCTGGAAAAAAAAAAAGGGAAGGTCTTTTAGAAGAAAGGAGGGATTAAGCTTAAAGGTTGATCCTTGAGAAGAAGAAGGTAGAAACCTTACATTCAAGAAACGATCAAAATCCATACCTATATTTGAGGGCCAAACATTTTGAGAAAAGTTCTTGTTTTAGTAATGATTCTTACTTCCTTTCAACATTAAAGCTTTTGTGTTATCAAACCTCTTAATTACTTGTTTAGTTACTTGTTTCATGTGTTTATTGCTTATGTTATGCCATACTCCTAACATGATTTACTGAAGTTTTGAGCATAGTTGTAAGTCTTCTTCATTTACTATTATTGCTTATTTGAAAACTAAGTTTACCACTTATAGGAGTCGTCTATGTTAGCTGGTTAGGCAATTGTCTCTATGAAGAGGCACCACCTCTTTACAATAAGGCAATCACCTCACGACAGAGGCGATTGTCTCATGACAGAGGTGATCACCTCACGACAAAGGTGATCATCTCATAACATAAGTGATTACCTCACAACTGAGGCGATCATCTCATGACATAGGCAATCACCACCCTGACAGGCTCCTATGTGACCTTGTCTCCATTTTGCTATTACCAATATCACTATTCATAAGAAAAAAATTTATGCTCAAAATTTTTTTTCCTTTTAGCCATTTCATCAAAAGAGTGACACAAACATGTCCATCTATTTTGTTTGCTCTCATTTGGTGTGTTACTCAAAATTTTACGTGATTTTAGTTTCATTTCATATTTCTACATGTTTTTTTACTATTCAAAATCACTATTCATATAATTAGATTTTTGTGCTCTTAATTTTTTCATTTTTCAACCACTTTATTATAAGAATGACAGGAGTATTTTTGCATATTTCATTAGTTAAAATTTAGTAAATTAGTTAAATTTTCATGTGAATTTTGGTTGCATTTTGCATGGTTTTACATAGTTTATTATTATTTTTTTACTATTTCAACTTAAGCCCATTTGAGCCCATTTTTAATGCATAGAGGCAAATGCCTCTTTACTTTAAGGCAACGCCCCTTTGCTTTGAGGCAACGCCTCATGGCATCCGTGGCAAGAGGCGACCCTTCTTTATTATATTTTATTTTCAATAAATAATTAGTTATTTATTTTATTTTCTTTAATTTATCACAAGGGCTTATTCCTTTTATTTTGAAATATATTTAAGTGTGTATGTTTGTCATTTTAATTTATTTTCTTTTTTTATTTTTTTTATTTTTATCATATCTATGATAATTTTAAGTATTACATATTTATCTTTATATAATTTGTTTTTTTATGTGTTTTCATATTTCTATTTTTTTAGTCTTTTTATACAATTATTTTATTATCTTACTTAATTAAATACTTATGTGCTTGTTATTATTTTTACTTCTGTTTACTTTCGATTTTTTTTTAGTTTATTTTCCATTTATTCTATTCTATTTTGTATGGTAAAAGGCATGGTAATCCTTAAACCTTTCCCCCATTCATTTGGAATGTATGGTTGTAAATCATTACTTGTTTTATTTTCATTGAATGTTGGGACTTAAAAGCATGAAATTAGATTAATGTGCAAACTTGGACTTAACTGTAAAACTTAGAAAGTGCATGGAGGCAAGTGAAATTTTGAATGTAAATAAGGAAATAATTAAAGGTAATAAAATGTAAAACACAAACAAAGGCCAACAGCAAGGTTAGGTGGGCATTCCAAAAGCCCATGCCCAGTTTTCGAACTCGATCTCGGATAACGGCTTCTGGGAACTTCTGTGGGATCTAGTGGTTATATAGTGTATCTTGACTTTTATCCGAGTGGTGACTCCATCTCTGAGTAGGCTTTATAACGTATTTCATATTTTTTAGTGGGCCTCGAGCCCACAGTGTTGTAGTCGCCAAACACTTAGGCGTGCACTAAACCCTGCCACCTGCAATGAGGACTCCACAAAGGATAGAGAAAATGATTCTAGTGTTTTATGTTTTATCATTTTTAATTATTTTCTTATTTCTTTTACATCCTTTACATTCACCACACATTTTCACACAATGAGTACTCAGTCCCTAAATAACCCGATGATAGTCATTGTTTTGTTGCTTGTGTTTCACTCAAACCTGGCAGTGGAGTATTTGATTATTATCACTTATAACATGTACTTATCCATATTGTATGGACCCTTGAGTGGGGAGACGTAATAGTGGTATATCGTTGTGGGAGCTAAAGCCTTTTTCACCTGAGACTCAAGCTCATGTAATGACCTAGCAACTTCCTTTAGGATATTCCAAAATGTATGTGTTTAATGCTATATGGTGGATCTTGGCATAAAATCTTGGCTCATTTTTAATGGACTATGTCAAAGTAGGCCTTTCATGCCTTTATAACCCATTATGATAGAATTTTTTTTATGCAAAGGCTTGCTACCTATTTGTTCGCTTTAAGACTTATCTGGCATCCATCAATTTTATTATCCACCATTGATAATTAAAACCCAAACCAAAAATCCTAGGACAAGAAACTCACTATCGAATATGTGAGTGGAAGGAATAAAGGTGGAAGTAATCACACCTAAATTCATACTTATTTGTTTGTTTGTCTATTTCTGTTCACATCAAAAAAAAAATTTGCATTTCATGCATACATAACATTCATTTTAATTTTCATGTATACATGACGTTCATTTTAATTATAAAAAAAATATTGAATTTCATGCATATATGACATTCATTGCAACTTTCAAAAATGAATTTTTCTTAGCCATAAACCACTTCTTGTTTAGAAGCAGATCAAAGGAATTTCGCTCACTAATATCAAGGATCCTATCAAACAGTTGAGACCACTTAAAAAAGGAGCATAATGGTAGGACCCTCTAATTTTGATGTTGAAGATTTCAAGAAAGAATCGTTAAAAGAGATTGAGGATGAGATGTGACAAATGGTTAGGGACACGGTTACTAAGATTAGAGGAAAGATACTCTCTAATGAAGATTATTCTGAAACTAGAACTATTTTGGGTGAGCAATTAAAACAAAAAGTGCCAGCAGATTCAGTTGATACTAAATGGATGAAAGACTTGAAAAAATAGGTGAATCAATTACAAACCACACTGAAGAACCATGGGCTCAGTTTGAACTTCACTGATGTTGACTTGGATTTCAATTTTGAAGAATCACTACCCCCAAAATATAAGTTCCTGAATATGAATAAATACTCTTGGACTAATAATCCTCACTTGCACCTGAAGCATTATGTCACTTACATGAAAGCCACTGGGTTATCAAAAGCTCAAATTATCAAGCAATTCCCATTATCGTTGGAAGGAACTGCTCTTAAATGGTACTACACTCTACATGCACATGTCCAATAAGACCGGAAGGAGTTATGCTTAGTCTTTATTAAGCAATATGGGTTGAACTCTTAGTTTGAAGTTTCTCTTCATGAGCTATAGAATATAGTGCAAAGACCTAACAAGTCCTTCATGAGCTTCTTAGATAGGTGGAAAGGAAAGTTAGCTCAGATGAAGCATAGACTTATAAAGTTAGACCAGTTAATAATAGCCATAGAAGCTTGCATCCCATCTCTATCCTACAAGTTGAAGGACATGGGCGTAACAGACTTTAAAGAATTGTATCGTTATGGAGTGCAAGAAGCTGACTTAGATTTGGACACTCAAGGATAGTTATTGTTGATTGTAATGGCTTCAAACAATGTTTTGCTATAATATTTTCTTTTATACTAATGAATGCTTGATTATCTAATTTACATAAGTATTAATTTGTTATAATTGTGTATGAAATTTTACACTTGAATGAGAGAGAGATTTTAAACAAAAAACCCATAAAATAAGAGGACTAAAATATCATAATTAACTTACAAACTTTCCTTCGAGTACATTCAACTTCATTTTTTCCTGAATTGAATTCCTCATATTCATCAAGAAAGAAGAAAAGAAAAGAAAAGATAAGAAAAAGAAAATAAAATGAAAAGAAAAGGAAAGGAAAGAAAAAGAAAAGGAAGGAAAGTATGGGAAAAGAAAAAGGGAAATCTTTGTTTGTGCCACCAACATTTGAAAAGTCAATTTTGAGCAATCCTTGGAAAGTCCTTATTCTTAAATAAAACTCCCACTAATTATGAGCTAAAAAAATAGTTGGTCAGAAAACCCACAAAGGGCTAATCAATAAAAATAGTTGGTCAGAAAACCCACAAAGGGCTAATCAATAACAAGCATAATGTGGCATGCCTGATTATAACAGAGGAGTAATCATGTGAAGATAGTCATGAATTACATATTGTTAGCACGTGAAGTGTCACACATGAACTTATCAGTTTCGTAGCAATTGACAACATAAGTGACATCAATGTTCAATGATCAGCAGTGAGAGTAGTTAACAGCTAAAGTGATAACATAAACATCGAGCATAACAAAGGTGATCGACCATCACCATGAATTTTCAACCACCCAGCTAAGTTAAAAACTCCTAGAAAGGGAGCGACCTAGGCAAAAGAGGGAAAATAAAAAAGAAA
This sequence comes from Mallotus nudiflorus, assembly GCA_947683625.1. Classification (NCBI taxonomy): domain Eukaryota; kingdom Viridiplantae; phylum Streptophyta; class Magnoliopsida; order Malpighiales; family Euphorbiaceae; genus Mallotus; species Mallotus nudiflorus. Next base: position 569,376 of record CANTUR010000307.1, on the reverse strand, counting down.
GAAAATGAAACACCCAGCTAGGTTCAAAAACTCCTAAAAAAGGAGCGACCTAGGCAAAAATAGGAATATAAAATAAAATCGATCACACTTCATTCTGAGAAGAGTAGTTCAAGAGATTATGAGATTTTACGTAGTGGTATGAAAGTGAGAGAGTCTATCAAGTCCTTAACCAGGGGGCAATTTTTTAGATGAGTTAAGCCTCATGAGTAATAGAGTTTTCCAACAAGTTCCTTCCACTAGAGGGCAAACAGAGTCTCTTTCACACTAAGGGTCAAGCACAACCGTCATACGACAATAAAGCATTCTAAGGAAGCAACTAAGCTGGGGGCATGTGTTATTATCATAATCCTAATTTAATCATGAGGGGGTTTGAAATTCTACTCCATTTAGATAAGTTGGTCTCAATAGACTTAAATCCATATTCTTTAATATGATAAGGACTAGTTCTCAAAGACTAATTCTAAATAGGAAAGGCATTTAGCTAGTGATTATTCTCTCGATTATTCATGCTTACACATAATTCTTTTGCAAAAATCACTTTCAAATTTCATGCTTAGGAACATTAGAATAATGCATGTTTTCCATAAGCATTGCACACACCACATGAGCATGTGTTGTCAAAACACTTTTGAGAGCTTCCAAAGATCATAATACATCAATTTTGGACTCTTTTCTAAGTGTGTAATAGAGTAAGCTAACTCAAGTGCTTGAGATGCACTTTTCTTATTTGGTTTCACCTAACACCTCGTGAGGCTATATGGCTTATTTTAATTTACTTGCTTTTTTTTATTTCATCTGACACCTGTGAGGCCACATGGCTTATTCTACGTGATTTGCCTAACACCCCAGAGGCTATATAGTGCCTTCTATTTGATCTTATTTTATGCATGTTTTATTTATTGTTGTCTTGTCAGACACCCCATAGGCTATATGTCACTTTCCATTTGTCCTTATTTGAGGCCCCCTAGGCTATACGATATTCGTTATTATTATTTTCGCCTGACGCATGCATGGTTATACTACTTCTCTTTGTGTGTTGTCACTTGATGCCTATATGGCTATGTGGCTTCAATTGTTATTCTCTTCATTTGTTCTATTTTCTTATCAAAGTATCAGTGTTCATAAGCATTCATTTCTTAGTTCGATCAACCCATAGCAGGGGCAAACCATAGACATTCAGTTTGATCGTCCCATTGCTAAGGGCAAACTGTGGATTTTCTCTAATCAAAGTGTCAGTATTAAGAGACTACCTCTTGAACCAGAAAAACCCAAGGATCATGTTTTGGAAGAAAGGCATGCTCGGGTTGTATCCCCGAAGCTCGTGATTAAAGAAAGGGTTGTTCGAGTTATATCCCTGAAGCTCATGATCAAAAAAGGGTTATTCAGGTTATATCCCTAAAGCTCATGATCAAGAGGGGGTTGTTCGAGTTGTATCTCTAAAGCTCATGATCAAGAGAAAGGGTTATTTGGGTTGTATCCTTAAAGCTCATGATCAAAGAAAGGGTTATTTAGGTTGTATCCCTAAATTCCTTATTTCAATTGAGTAACAATCGGGGTAGAGAAAACTTAGAGTCCTCATTTCAGTTAAGTGACAATTAGGCTAGGAAAACCTAAGAGTTTATGTTTCAGTTGAGTGATGATTGGGCCTGGAAAACCCAAAGAGTTTATGTTTCAGTTGAGTGATGATTGGGCCTGGAAAACCCAAGATTCTATATTTTAGTTGAGTGATTATCAGGCCAAGAAAACTCGAGAGTCTTCATTTTAGATGAGTGGCAATCGGGCCAAGAAAACCTAAGAGTCTTTATTTTAGTTAAGTGATGATTAGGCCAGGAAAACTTGAGAGTATGTGTTTTAGTTGTGTGATGATTAGGTTAGGAAAATTCAAAAGTCTTCATTTCAATTGAGTAATGATCGGGCCAGGAAAACCCGAGAGTCTATATTTCAGTTAAATGACAATCAGGCTAAGAAAACTTCAAAATCATTTTTTAATTGAGTAACAATTAAGCTAGGAAAACCCAAGAATGATGTTTCAATTAAGTGATGTATTAGGTCAGGAAAACTTGAGAATCACATTTCAGTTGAGTGGCGATCGACCCAAGAAAACTTAAGAGTCTGCATTTCAATTAAGTGGCATATCAAGAAAAGAAAACCTAAGCATCATCATTTTCAAATAATTTACCAATTATTAATGAGAGGCTGATCGGGCCAGGAAAACTCGAGGATCACAATCACATTTCATCATTGAAGAATTCGTCTCTCGAGTGAAACTCGAAAGTTAAGTATATTGTTTATTATTACCTTATGATTTGCATGTAATTTTTCAAAAAATTATCATTACATGCATTTGGTTTTTTGAAAAACCAAGAGGCAAACTGTAAACACCCAGTTCAATCAACCCATAATAGGGGGCGAACTATGGATGCTCAGTTTGATCAACCCACAATAGAGCCTAATGATGAGAAAACACAAATCTTTAATGCAAGAGAAGCCTAAAATCTTCTTGAGAATAGACCTAAGAGCCTAAGTCTAGAAACCTAAACCCATGCAAACATAACTCCAAGCCTAAGCTTTTTAGCCCAAAAGGCCCAAGCCTAGAAGCCAAAGAGGCAATCACCTCTGTAGCAGTTGGGTGAAGAGGTGTCGCCTCTTTAAAGAGGCGATTGTCTCTTCACCAAGCCACTTGTTGCTGCATTAAATGAGGCTCATCAAGGACAGTAAGTTAGTGGGCCCCCACCTGTTCTTGCTCTACAATTATAGTAGGAATAGTTAATTTTTGGAGAAAATTTATAGGCTAAAAAGGGGATGGTAATGATGAAGAAAGTAGGGATAGTAATTAAGTTTGGAAAGTATAAAAAGAAAAGAGAAAGAAGGAAGAAGGAGAAGTTCGGAGACAGAAAAAAAAAAGGGAGAGCTCTAAAAGAAGAAAAAAAGATGTTCTGGAAAAAAAAAAAGGAAGATCTTTGGGAAGAAATGAGGGACTAAGCTTAAAAGTTGATCCTTAAGAAGAATAAGGTAGAAACCTTGCATTCAAACGATGATCAAAATCCATACCTATCTCTAAGGGCCAACCATTTTGAGAAAAGTTCTTATTTCAGTAATGATTGTTACTTCCTTTCAATATTAAAGCTTTTATGTTATCGAACTTCTTACTTACTTGTTTAGTTACTTATTTCTTATGTTTATTGCTTATGTTATGCCATACTCCTAACATGATTGACTGAGCTTTTGAGCATAGTTGTAAGTTTTGTGCATTTACATTAGTTATTAATTATTTGAAAACTAAGTTTACCACCTATGGGAGTCATCTATATCTGTTGGCCAAGTGATTGTCTCTGCAAAGAGGCACTACCTCTTTGCGATGAGGCGATCACCTCATGACAAAGGTGATCATCTCATGATATAGGCGATCGCCACTTTGATAGGCTCTTACGCGACCTTGTCTCCATTTTGCTATTACCAATATCACTATTCATAAGAAAAAAATTTTGTGCTCAAAATTTTTTTTCGTTTCAGCCATTTTATCAGAAGAGCGACACAAACATGTCCATCTATTTTGTTTACTCTCATTTGGTGTGTTACTCAAAATTTTACTTGATTTTAGTTTCATTTCATATTTCTACGTGTGTTTACTATTTAAAATCACTATTCATATAATTAGATTTTTGTACTCCAAATTTTTTCATTTTTCAACCACTTCATTTAAAGAATGACAGGAGTATATTAGTTAAATTTTCATGTGAATTTTGGTTGCATTTTGCATAGTTTATTACTTTTTTGTTTACTATTTCAACTTAAGCCCATTTGAGTCCTTTTTAATGCATAAAGGCAAACGCCTCTTTGCTTTAAGGCAACACCCTTTTGCTTTGAGGCAATGCCTCCTGGCATCCACAGCAAGAGGCGACGCCTCTTTGAAGAGGCATCATTGTATTATTTTATTTTCTTTAATTTATCACAATGGCTTATTCCTTTTATTTTGAAATATATTTACATGTGTATGTTTGTCATTTTAATTTTTTTATTTTTTATTTTTTATTTTTTATTTTTTATTTCAATTATCAGATCTATGATAATTTTGAGTCTTACATATTTATCTTCATATAATTTATTTTTTTATGTGTTTTCATATTTTTGTATTTTTAGTCTTTTTATACAATTATTTTATTATCTTGCTTAATCAAATATTTATGTGCTTATTATTATTTTTACTTCTGTTTACTTTCAGTTTATTTTCTATTTATTCTATTCCGTTTTGTATGATAAAAGGCATTATAATTCTTAATCTTTTCCCCCATTCATTTGTAATGTATGGTTGTAAATCATTACCTTTTTTTATTTTTGTTGAATGTTAGGACTTAAAAGCATAAAATTATATTAATGTGCAAACTTGGACTTAACTGTAAAACTTAGAAAGTGGATGGAGGCAAGTGCAATTTTGAATGTAAATAAGGAAATAATTAAAGGTAATAAAATACAAAACATAAATAGAGGCCAACTGCAAGGTTAGGTGGACATTCCAAAAGCCCATACCCAATTTCCGAACCTAATCTCTGATGACAGCTTCTGGGAACCTCTGTGGGATCTAGTTGTTGTACAGTGTGTCTTGACTTGTATCCAAGTGGTGAATCCATCTTTGAGTAGGCTTTATGACCTATTTTATATTTTCTAGTGGGCCTCGAGCCCACACAATGCTATGGTTACCAAACACTTAAGCACACGCTAAACCCTGCCGCCTACACTTTCCCTTATTATACTCCCCTACTATATACTAGAAGGCCAGTACTTTCTTTACCTTTTCTCAGTTTATTAGAATTTCCTACCATAAGCATACTAAATTTAAACATCATCACCTAGACACCTAATTGCCTCCATCATACAAAGAGACCATGATCAGTAATATCCAAGCCCAGGTTGCCCTGATGCAATAGTAAATAAATGCTATAACCCAAGAAAGCAACCCCATAAGGGCTAATCCATAGAATACATAACAACCATATTAGTTGTAACCTAAGGCATGCTTATTGGAAGTAAGGAAGACCATAGGAACTAAGAAAGGGAGTCCAGCATAAGTATTCTAGCTTTAAATGACTCTAAAATAGCTCAGAAGGTCAAGAAGGTAATTCAGAAGGCTCGCACAGGACCAAAGAAGGAGGACGAATTCATGCTTGAGGGAACAAGACCTTTTATAAACAGCATTGTCAGAGTAGAGATACAGTCCAAATTCAAACTACCTCAGCTAGACTAATACGACGACACAGGAAATCTGATTAACCACACATCATTATTCAAAACTAAGATGATGCTCCAAAACATGAATGATGGAATCATGTGCCAAGTTTTTCCCAACACGCTTACCAAAATAGCTCAAAGGTGGTTCCATCAATTATTGAAGAATTCTATTACTTCTTTCAAGGAATTAGTTAAGAAGTTTCAAACTCGATTCATCACCAATATTCCTCTTGCTAATAGCATAAATGATCTCTGGATGTGCAAACAGGAAGGCATAGAGTTGTTAAGGAGCTACTTGGATGGGTTCAATAAAATTTCTATGCAATTGAGAACTTAAGAGATGAAGTGGCCATAGAGGCAATGAAGAATGGAACCCGGTTAGGGAAGTTCAAAGACAAAATCATGACTAAAGAACCAAGCATATTCTCTAAAGTCATTACCATGGCAATTAAATTGATAAAGTTGGATGAAGACAGAAGGATGTTCCGAGATGATGACAAGACGCCATTCAAGAAAGATAAAATATCAAAACCCATAAGACCATAGATACAATGCCCTAATTTTATAAATTTGGTTGAAGGATTTAGAAGGGAAACTGAGAGATATACACCTCTGAACTCTCCAACATCATAAATCCTTATGTGCATTAGACAAAATGGGGTAGGCATACCTCCAACCAGAAGGATAACCCAACTAAGAGGGGAACACTAGATAGGAGTCTTTATTTATCAGTATTACCGGGATTACAGGCACAACATTAATGGATGCTGGGATTTGAAAAGGGCCATACAGTAGTTAATTCAAAATGGCAGACTCGAAACATTTACAGACTCTAAAGAGCCGAGTAAAGTCACAATAAGATATGCAGTGCAAATTAAATATAATGCCACTAACAATATAGCCAAATATAAAGCATTAATCACGAGGCTTAAATTAGCAACTGAAGTCAAAGTTAGACATCTCAAGATCTATTATGATTCATAGCTGGTTATTAACCAAGTTAAAGTAACGTATTAGATTAAAGAACTAAGCATAATCAAGTATGTTGAAAAAGCTTATGCATAATCAAGTATGTTGAAAAAGCTAGATAGGTCCTAAAGAAGCTCAAGCATGAAAGGATGGGAAATTATACAAATTCCCAAAAGTGAAAACTCAAGGGCAGATTTATTAGCTAAGTTAGTAGTAGAAGGCAATCAAACATTTAAAGAGCTTAAGTTAACTAAAGAATTGGTTAAGCCAAGCACTAAGGAAGCAGAGATCATGGATATTCAGGAAGTAGCATACTGGATAAAGCTAATCATTCAGTATCTCGAGTATGGCATACTTCTATAAGATAGACTAAAAGTTTAAAAGTTGAAAATAAAGGTTGCATATTACTCCATGCAGAATAGAGAACTCTATAGAAGATCTTTATCACACACATGGTCTAAATGTGTATCACTAAAAGAAGGAAATTACATACTTAGAGAAATTCATAAAGGAATCTATGGAGCACACGAGTCCTATAACTCATTGGGCAAAAAAGCATTACTATAAGGTTACTACTAGCCCTCCATGTCCAAGGATGCTCAAAAATTCATCCAAGAATACCACAAGTGCCAGTAGTTTGCCCGTCTTAATCACAAGCTTACTAATGCTCAGCATCCCATTAGAAGCCCATAGCATTTTACAATTTAAGGACTGGATATGTTAGTTCCATTTTTAGTCCTAAAATCTCAGAAGAAATTCTTGATAGTAGCTATAAATCACTTCACCAAATGGGTTACGGTAGAAATTGTCCCCACTATCACAGAAGCTTGGATTTAATACTTTTTCTAAAAAGAAGTCATCTACAGATTTGGCATACCCTACACTCTGATAACTAACAATGGGAAACAATTTGATAATGAGAAGTTCAAGGCATTCTACTCATACTTTAATATAAAGTTTAGATTTTTCTTCAATAGCTCATCCTCAAATAAATGGGCAGACAGAAGTTATCAATAGGATCATTATGCAAGGGCTAAAAAAATGACTAAACGAGAAAAAAGGAAATTGGGTTGATGAACTCAACAATGTCATCTAGGCACATACAACCATACCTAAGACTTCCACAGGAGAAATGCCTTTCAAATTAACATATGGAATGGATTTAGTGATTCCAGTAGAGATTAGATCATCAAGCATCCAAATAGCAAAGGATTTGGATCAGGAGGTAAACAATATCAATGCTTGGATATGCCTGGATTTGCTGAAAGAGAGAAGAGAACAAGCATCTATTATGGTAGAAGCTCAGAAATAGAGAATAGCTAGGTATCACAATAAGCATATCCAATCAAAGTAATTCATGGTCAGAGACTTTGTGTTGAGAAGGGCAAACATTGGTAAAGGAAGTTTGGGGATAGGAAAACTCAAACCAAATTGGAAAATTCCATATCAAATTACAGAGAAGACAACTAAAGGAGCCTACAAAATTAAAGACATGTGGAGAAAGGAGTTGCCTTGATATTGAAACTCAGTTAGTCTTAGAAAATACTATCAATAAAAAAATGTACACAGAATAAAGTAATTTTTGAGAAATAAAACCGAGTTCATTATGAATAATATTGCTTTACAAAATAAAAAAAGTTCAATAAATATCTACAAGTCAGCCTCAATCTCAGGAGGCAAGACACTAGCATTAGATGGAGGAGCTTTAATCTTAGAAGTTTGAACCAAAGGCATAGAAATGGCTCTTGAGGTAGAAGGAGCAGCTTCATAAGAGGTTTTCTTACTAATAACCTTTAGATTCCTTGGTTGCTCAGATGTAGACTTTTCAGAGGTATCGTCTTCAACAAACAACTTTGCCAGGTCATTGGAGGTATATTTTCAAGCTTAGCAAAATCAAAATCCAGATGTTGAGCAAAAAGAATCCACCAACACTCTGACTTGTAGGCCTTCAAGAACCCCTTCATTAATTTCCAATAGTTCTTTTTATCATTAGCTCGAGACTTCTTTTCTTCAGCCAACTCCTTCTTTAGAATCCCAAGCTCAGTATCCTACTACTCAATTCTCAATATGAGTTGAGCTTATGAATGCTCAAGCTCCTGAACCTTCTTTTAACTTGTTTTAGCCTTAGACTTGGCCTCTGAATGCTTGGTTTGGTAAAGCTTGAGCACTTTCTTAGCCTTCTTTAACTTCCCTTCATACTTAAAAGCAATGGTACTTAACTTCTCCTCTTTCAAGTTGCACTCACTCTTCAGAAAGAAGTAATTTTCTTTGGCGAGCCATGTCCTTGAGCCATCTAGAAAAAGAATGATGTCAAAACAAAATCATCTATGGATAAAATTAGCAACAAAGTAGAGGAATTACATTAAGATCATTAGTGATCAAGGCATTATGCAGCTATTCCTTATCCATATCCATATCCATCCATCTACAAATGTCTGCCAAAAAATGCAACGACTCAGAGCATTTATCCCTAACTCGAGAGTTCAAGATGCTCTGAGGATTCATCTTGGACATAAGCCACTTTCTTATGTCTGGGCATGCTGGAATTCAAGGGAGTTTGACGTACAACCTACTCCCCTCAATTAATTCATCTTTTTCCAGTTTATCAATTCTTGAATATTTTTTTAAAGATTCGGAAGCTTCCTTTTGAGTAAGTTCCACCACTAAATTTTTTCCATCCTCGGCTTAGGGATCAATTTGAATCTCCGGAGTCTCTTTCTTTTGAGTTTGTTGTACAATCTCCTACACCTCCTACTCATTGTCTGAAAGTAGTCCATCCACAAAGGCAAAATATTAAGCCATCTACAAATAAAAGAAAAGAAAAGTTAGAAGATACCTTTAGAAGATCGAAACTTACCATCAGCATCTTTATTCACATCTCCTGGATACACCCTTTGGATATAATGCTAAGAAAAAGTCTTAGCAGACGTATCTTCGTACAAATAGTTCTCATAAAGCTTTTTCACCAAGTTGATAACATCAGCAGAAAGATTTGAAGGGTGCTTCATACATTAGCAGTCCTCTGCCCAGTTACGCCAGACATCAATAAAGTCCATTAAATGCTTAATAATAAAAAATCTATGCCTCTATGACTTTAGTAAGTTTGGAAACTTCACAAACACACTATGATTTAGGACAATTGACAAAAAAATGTTAGTTCTCCCTTTTTCTTTGCTAAACTATACATATACTAAAAAACATCTAAAGCCGACTATTGACCCTCCCTATGCACAAGTTCTGTATACCCAGTTAGAATTCAATAATTATTAGGGTGAATTTGGCTAAGGGCTATGTTAAATCTATTTAAAAGGCCTTAATAAAGGGATCTAAAGGAAACCTCAACTCCTTTTAGAATTCGATAATTTATAGGGTGAATTTGGCTAGGGGCTATGTTAAATCTATTCAAAAAGGCCTTAACAAAGGGATCTAAAGGAAACCTCAACTCCTTTTAGAATTTAATAATTATTAGGATGAATTTGGCTAAAGGCTATGTTAAATCTATTCAAAAAGGCCTTAACAAAGGGATCTAAAGGAAACCTCAACTCCCTTTAGAATTCAATAATTATTAGGATGAATTTGGCTAAGGGCTATGTTAAATCTATTCAAAAAGGCCTTAACAAAAGGATCTAAAGGAAACCTCAAATCCCTTTCCATCTAATCAAAATAAATAACCAATTTTTACATTTTTAAAATGTGTTCATAAGCCCTAAAATCCTTGCTTATAGTATGTAACACATACCCCACAGGAATGCTAAATTGTCTCTTGTACTATACAAGCATATCCTCATTCACCCTAAATACAAACAAATCAGAGCTAACCCTCTCTCGAGGAGCCATGAAAACATACAAAGAAGAAAAGAATGAAGAAAAGCAATGGAAGGGAAGGTCTTCACTTGGAAAATAAGGTAGCTTCTTCAATAAAAGGCAGTGATGATTGGAAAGGGTAAAAGCAAACAAAAGTATAAAGAAAAATGCAAAACACAAAAAGAAAGCAAAAAATCAATAAGAAAGGTGAGTTATTTAAAGGAGAAAGAAGGTTTGAGAAAGCCCATTAATGCCCTCACAACTATTCAAATTCATCTCTCCTAGTATCAAGGGTATTTTAGGGTGGAGAAAAAGCCCACTAACCAAGTAGTTATCATTATGGCAGCCCAAACGTCTCATCTTCTGACACATGAACAAACATGATAGTTATAAAATTTAAAAATCAAAAGAATATCAAAAGATGTGTAGTCCAAATGTCTCAAATATCCTATTGCCAATTGTCTCCATCCTCTTCAGACTTGGGCCATTTCATAACACCAAACATCTAAGTTTAGTGACTGAAGCTGGCACCCTTAGGTCTTTTCATAACACTAAGGTTTTGAGACTTGGATAGTTTCATATCACCAAGCATCTAAATCCAATGACTAAAGCTAGCACCCTCAAGTCGTTTCATAACACTGAGGTTCCGAGACTTGGGTCATTTTATAACACCGAGCATCTAAATCTAGCGACTGAAGTTGGCACCTTTAAGTCATTTTATAACACTGAGGTTCCGAGACTCAGGTCATTTCATAACACTGAGCATATAAGTCCAGTGACTAAAGCTGACACCCTCAGGTCATTTCATAACACCAAGCATATAAATCCAGTGGCTAAAGCTAACACCCTCAAGTCATTTCATAACACTGAGATTCTGAGTCTCGAGTCACTTTATAACACCAAGCATCAAAACTCATACAACTGAAGTTGGTCCTCAGGTCATTTAATAACACTGAGGGGAAACTCAGGTCGTTTTATAACACTGAGGTTCCAAGACTCAGGTCATTTCATAACATTGAGCATTTAAGTCCAGTAACTGAAGTTGGCACCCTCATGTCATTTTGTAACACTAAGGTTTCGAGACTCAGGTCATTTCATAACACTGAACATCTAAGTCCAATAACTAAAGCTAGCACCCTCAAGTCGTTTCATAACACTGAGATTTTGAGTCTTGGGTCATTTTATAGTACCGAGCATCAAAATTATAGCGACTGAAGCTGGTCCTCAAGTCGTTTCATAACACTGAGGGGAGACTCAAGGCGTTTTATAACACCAAGCATCATTGAAGACTCAGGTCATTTTATAACACTGAGATACAAAACTCGAGTCATTTATAACATTGAGCATCAAGAATCTAATGACTGAGGTTGGCCACCTCAGCTTGTCCCTCAACACCGAGTATCACCTCGAGTAAATCATCATCTCTGAGTGTCTACAATCCAACGACGAAGATCATTCATTACTCAAACTATCAAGTAGCAGATCATCCTCTCAGCAATATCACTATAAACACTTCATTAGAATCTCGAACATAAACATCTGAATAGACTTTCCGGTGGGACTCTTGATATCCCATATACGTATTCCTACTAGGATAAGGTTAATTGTCCTCCAAAAGAATGATTACTTACAAAAGAAGAATACCCAACCCAATCAGGAAGAGTCCATAATTAAGAAGACATCCAAATAGGAAGAGTATTCTTAGAAAGGCACCAATACTATGACGACGAGGAATCTTATTCCTCACAGGTTTGAGAATCACTTTCTCTATAAATACTCCTCACATCTATCATTTTATTCGTGCTATTCTCTTTATTCACCACACACTCTTTATCTCTCTTTTTACCCTTTCTAACTTAAATATCAAAGGATTTATAGGAATTCTCCCCACTACTTACTTTACCCTTTATCGGTCACTTGCTTGCAAAACTCAAAAGGTTCCTAGAAACAAGTTATCAAAAATAAAGAAACCCTAAATGAAAATTTTTACATAAACATTATCTAACATGTTTAGATCAGTCTACCCTTAGAAACAAATTCCTTGGTTGAAATTTTTTTTAATCAAAAATGAAATTTTAAAAATTTAAAAGTTAATAGTTATTTGTTTGAAAAAAGAAATATTTTAGCCATTAATTTTAAATTCAATGATGAACATGACCTAAATAAGAGAAAATCACACTTCATATTTTTCCCTTTTTAAAATAATTCATGTCACAGTTATGTCCACTACATGTACAAGCACCTTGTTTCTCAGTGCTTTCTAAGCTGTAATCAATTGACTAGTTTCCATATAAAAACCCCTCTTCCTTGACATGGCTCACACACTCCCCATCCCTATACAAAAACCAACCGCTGGTGGTGGTGCAATGGCAAGAGTTGTGGTGGTTTTCGACTTTGACAAGACACTCATTGATTGTGATAGTGATAACTGGGTGGTTGAACAGCTTCGCGTTAGTGACACTTTCCTTCACCTTCTCCCTACTTTGCCCTGGAATTCTCTCATGGTGCTCCTTTTTTCCTATTCTTGGTTTGTTCTTTTTTTATTTTATATTTTCAGTATTTCATCAGGTTCACAGTAGCAATTATTTCAGAGTTTGAATTGCCCTCTATATAATGATAAAACTCTTACAATACTTATTTTTTCGTATAAATGACTCAAATTTTAAAAAATTTAATTTTCTCTTTTGTTCAATTAAAAATATTAATTTTTTTAATATTTTATTATATAATTAAAATTTTATAGAAACAGTTAATTATAATCTTTTATATAATTTTGGAATTTATTTCCTTCAAGTGAAGAAAAGACCAAGTTAACGAATTGGCGTTATCATAATTATTGATTTTCAGGATCACATGATGATGGAGCTTCACTCCAGAAAGAAGACAATTCAGGATATTGCCGAGTGCTTGAAACGGGTTCCACTACATCCCAAGATTATGTCTGCAATTAAATCAGCCCATGCTTCTGGGTACTACTACCTGACCATCTATACCATCATCTGACATGTACGCATGTGTTACAATATGCGTGTAAATACTATATGTAAATTATGTGTTGCACAAATTTTGTTTTTTTTTTTTTTCAGGTGTGATTTGAGGATAGTAAGTGATGCAAACACCTTCTTTATTGAGACAATCCTGAAACATTATGGGCTGATGGGCTACTTCTCAGAGATTTACACAAACCCAATTTATGTTGACATGCAAGACCGGCTTAGACTCTTACAATATTATGATCTCAAATCATCACCTCATGGCTGCACCATTTGCCCTCCTAACATGTGCAAGGCAAGTCTCCTTTGCTTCCCAGAAATTAGTACCCTTTTAAAGGCAATAATATTGGAACTTAATAAGAATTATATTATTCATCAATAACATACCAACGTCATTTTATTGATAGAAAAGTTTCAACACTTCTCAGTTTAAAAGGGAAATAATGTCGTTAAGTGTTGAATTGAAAACCTGTTATATCATGAAGCAAACATTCGATCTTTGAGATACTAATTTAATTGCATAAATTCGATGCTTAGACTACTAATTCAATTGCATAAAATTCAAATTTTATTTCGTTCATGTCTACCGAAGATTCTTTTCTTGAGACGAAAATATTAACATTAAATAATATAAAATTCTAAATTGCATGAGCAATATAATATAATCTGCAAACCATAGATGTAGTTATTTGCGATATGTTAAAAAAAATTAGGGGCATTTGTAAATAATTTTTTTTATTTTTTTAATAATATAATTTGTAAAAAATTCTAAAAGTAAAAATGTAAAAATCACGGATAGTGACATCACTATAGACGTCGCTACTCGTGACACTCAGCATTATTCATATAATATTCATTGTGTTCCCTTGACAATTAACAGGGTTTGATAATGGAAAAAATCAGAGCATCTGTTTCTACTGGAGGAGGAAAACGTTTCGTTTATGTTGGTGATGGAGGACCCGATTGCTGCGCGACATTAAAGCTTGAAGAAGGAGAATTTGTGATGCCAAGGAAGGATTTTCCACTGTGGGAATTCATTAATAACAATGATAATCATGTAAAAGCAAAAATTCAAGAATGGAGTGATGGGGAGGAGCTAGGAACAAGGCTGCTCAGTATAATCAGCACCATCTTCATTGAAGAGAATTTGACTGCAAGAACTGGTGTAGTTGTTGCTGCAGTTGACTCTTGTAAGATTCAAACAGGTTCAGTCTCTGCACATGATGCTTACACCAGAAATGTCCTGCAAGTTCCTCGCTAGTGCAGAAGCACTTGTCCAGCTACATAGCTGTAATTGTACAGCCTCCAAATCTTATTGGCAAAGTCACCTAAATAATTAGTTTGGCACGTTCCTCCCTTTTGTAAATTAAAAAGATATAAAAAAAATCCTTAATGGAGATGAAGTTATGTTAATAAGATATCTTGTTCATGGTCTGATTCTATGTAATTCAGTTTTCATTTAATTGCAATGATTTTCCTAAGAAAAACTCCTCTGACCATTAAACTTCTCAGTGAATACTTATGACTCTCGTGGAAAGTGATATGAAAGGACAGATAAAGATAGTATGGGACTTCTAACAACCCCTTGTGTCACCCATTCATCGTTTCTAAAACTTGGAAATCTGCCACCCATTGTGATTTCCTTTTCTTAAGCCTCATGTCAACCCATCAATAATTTTCCTTGTACAACTCCTGGTAGATCTATAAGCTAATCACTATTAACTTGATTATCATTTGTTTATTGGCATTGAAAAGTCGTGGTTCATTTGTTTATTGGCACTGAAAACTGAAGGTTCCAAAAAAATAATTATACTTGAAGCATACTTCAGAATCACGTGTATCAATTGGACCAATCTAGCTGACACCTCAAGATCCATCTTATGATTTCCATGCCTGATTAGTTGATTCCTCGCAAAGCTAAGCACATACCAAAGCCCTTTCTTTTCCCAAATTGCCAGATGCAACCTAAAGCACAAAAGTCCCATAAGCATTACTAATCATTTAAATATGTTGAATGTCAAAGACAAGGCTTGTATAAGCACTATTAAAGATGAGGAAAAGGGACATTCCACTCTACGCAAGCGAAGCACATAATCACGGCCTAAAAGTCACAAGGAACAAAAAAAAGAGCTTAAACACTTGCAAGAAGTCTGCTGTTTTAACTTACATTAAGATTTTTCTACCTTGAGAACAAAGAATATACAATCAAATTGATTGACGTGGAAGCCAAACTGAGAAAGCATAAGTTCAACGCCCACTCTTTTATTGCTATTATTATCATTTGCTTATCGATGTAAAAGATTATTACAAGGATTTAATTGAATCCTCCTCAACCTCAACTAACACTTGTAACTACAAATGAAAAAATGGCAACCTCTGCTTTCTTTCTACTATTTATCCCCTGTACTTTTCCTCTTTCTACTCTATCTACAATCTTCTACCAACAGCGATCCAACCCACATTTACCTTTCATGATCCATCAAAGCAAATACAATAAATATTGATCACCAAAAAAAGCATTCTCTCCAACCAGACAAATCCATTCAGACTTCAATAGATATTCGTGTTTTTATCGGTTTCAACTTCAAGCCCATACTTTCTGGAGATAGGAGCTCAGGAGAAATGCACAGTGGACTCAATGGGCTTCTCGGGCTGACACTTAACTTAGGTGGTCTGTACATACCGTATCCCATGAGAAAGTACTCCATTGGTATTAACATGGCATGGGGCTGCTCCTCTGTCACCATGGATCCACATGCCTGAACCTGTAAATCCCATCACTCTCCAAGTAAACAAGCTGCTTAGATAAATTCATGCAAACTTTAATACTCAGGAGTGTAGAAACTTTTTTGCATACCTCAACTAAGGCACTATATCTTCTGTCTAGTTTTGATGTCATGTGCAGAGCCTCCAAGTGAAATGGGGAGTTCTCACCGACAAATATAAGGGAACGACAATGTAGTTTTCTCAAACCATCACTGAGGTCTGGTCTCCTGCAGAAGAGCAAAATGCAAAAATACCAAGTCAAAAAGTGAAAGCATGTAGGAACAATAAAACATTGTCCCGTGTCAAGGAAAAGAAGCCATTTACATGTGTTTTGCGTGCAGCAGTGAGAAGAAAAATTATCTAAATAACAGCCAGTACCCATTTAAAGCTTCAAGAAACCTCCAGACATTAGAACTCTGCCTTTCATCCAGCAACTAACAAAAAGAAAAAGCCACACCATTAAGTTGGGAATTGCTAGTACACTGCTGATCACTAGTTAATTTTGAGTTAATAAGCAGTTATCAGATATAAGGGGGAGAAAATATAGATATGACTAACTCTTCTGCAAGACTGAGCTATCTCTGATTCTGGTACTTGTGCATAGCCACGAGTTTCCTAGCATCAACCAATTTCAATTATTTTAATAATCCAATTCTGTATTCATAAAACCTTCAGATAAGCTAGAAGAAAGAATACCTTGCTGAAATACCGCTTCAGAAAGAACTCTTTCACCATTCCACACATGCCATAGTAGTACAGTAAATTAGTGATCACCTGAAAATAATTTATTGTTGCAAGTTACAATAATGTTACCCGAATACCAACTAATCAAAGAGGTCCAGAAAAGAAACCTTATTACACAACCATTCTGTCCATGAGGGTTCTTGGCACAGGGGAGAAATAAGTATCAAACCAAGAACACGCTGCCTATATTTCATCTGTTGCAAAGCAAGACAAACAACCAAGACCAATGCATTCCAAAAGTCAAAAACAATTCAGAATCATTAGCAAACAGATCATGTGAAATATGCCAAGGAATGTAGCATACAGCAAATAGAGTAAGAATGTAAGCTCCAGCTGTAACTCCCATACACATCACCGCACCAAGTCTGCAAAGTGAGAAAAATAAAAAAAATTCAGTTTATTTCCTTTCTTTCTTATTGAAATATGCACATGAAGAAATGACAGTCATGTTGATAACACACAAGAGGGAGGTAGGGAGGAAAAGAGACATTAGGCCTTCAAAATGAATAGTGAATTTTTCTAGACATTTACTTTTTAGATAACTACCTAGTGGTAACACTGGCTAATGCGAATAAAAAATATCAGCATACGTGTCTGAAGCAGAAGATAGATGCTGTACAGAAAATTTCAAATCAGCCAACATTGAGAAGAGAATATCAAGTTTGTGGAAAAATTTGTTTACCCAAAATAGTTGAGAATCTCAGCAATTTGGTCTGCCAAATCATCAACAGAAAGCATAGGGTCATCAGGGCTAATTGAATCAGCTCCTAACTGCAATAGTTCTTGAAGAAAGTGCCAGATAAGAAACAAAGAAAAACCGGAGCATTTAACAACAACAATAATCAGAACAGTGCAGACATTGCAATAACAAAAAACACAACACCATATTGCACAGTGAAGCAACCAAGCTACAAACCTCATGCCCAGGAGGACTGATGTGGTATATGCAAAAATTGTGGAGGAGCAAAGAACATGCTTCTGGACAAAAGAATAATTGTTGAAAACATGACATATCTGTGCAAAATCAGACAAAGACAAAAGTCAAGTTAGACCTCGGTTGGTATCATCTGCAGAAAAAGCAATCATCATCAACACCATTCTATCCTCCAAATTAGCAAGGAATCAAAAAAACTACCAAAAGAGTTTCATATCTCTGGATTCTTAATCTAAAACGTAAAATTTTAAACATACAACCGGAGTCTACAACAACCATTATCATACAAAGCAGAAAACACAAGAAGTTTTGATAATAACACAGACAAAAATCTCAACATTTTCCCACATTGTAAAACCATTTAATCAATTTTCCATTTTCTGTAATACTTACAATTCAGAGCTAAATCAGGATAAGTAATGAGAGCCGGCTTGTCCTGGTCTCCATACACAGAAACAGATACACAACCATGGCAAGTCCTGACAATGAACTCCTACATGCAAAATTTCAGAAATTATACAACCATGTATTCTTCACTCAATCAAACAAATTGCCAAAAACATAAAATCAAACAGGAAGCTAATAGCCCTTACCTGCATATTCACAGTTTGAATAAAATTAAAAATTGAAAGAAATGCAAATCTTTTTGGTTGGCATTTACTTGTTTTTGAGAAAAAGAAGAGGAAAATTTACAGCAAAATGCCAATCCAAGCTAAGTATATTCCTATGGACTTTTGCATGTGCTCTCAAGTTCCACTCTCATAATCATAAACCTAACTCAAAAAAAAAAAAAAAAACTTTCAAAAAAAAACATATATGCTTCTTCTTAACTCATGATTAACATAATCTTAGTATACAATTAAGCAATTGCATTTTCTCGGCAACCAAACAGCTTCCGGAAAATAATGCAGGTAAGGTAATAATGTAAAAAATAAAAATAAAAATAAATTGTCACCTTTCCGGCGAGAGAGGGACTCTCCATGTCAATGGACACAGAGTCACTTGAATCCGCCATTGTTCCCTCTCTTCTCTAAATTTTTTTTTTTATAAATTGGAGGGTGCGTTTGGATAGGCTTCTACTTCTTCCATGGCTTATATATCAAAATCTCTCGCTTTCTGTGAAAGATTTGAAAGGCAAAAATAAATAAATAAATAAATAATTTTTTTATAAAAAAATTATTATATAATAATCGAGTCACCGACGGTATTAGAGGAGTGGAGAGAGGACTCACGAGCGGCCCGTACTCCATTGAGGTAACCTCACACTCTGGTTTATATTTAACCAGAGTTAAATGGAACCGACAGTTTTTTTGTTCTTTTACTATTCTGCCCTTCTTTTTTGTGTATTTATTTATTTCTTTTGGGATATCGACATTCATACTACCATTTTATTAAACTAAAAAACAAAAATTTCTCTCTTTTTCAAGAAGAAAAAAATTGTATTTTGTTTTTTTATACTTTAATTTTAGTTATTTGATGCAATGTTGTTGACTTTGACTAACTAACTAATTTTTTATCACATTAATAAGAAATTTAATTTTTTTAATTGATTGAAATGGTTTAATTTGTCATTGTAAGCAAAAATGAAAACAAATGAAATTTCAATTTTACTTTTCACAATTGAATATCTATTTTTTTTATTAATTAGATTATTCATGAGAGATAATTTTTAAATTGATTTTAAATAATTCTATAAATTCATATTTTATGATAATTATAAAATTATTGGCATGTGAAGTAATTATAATACTAAACTTCTCTTAAAAAAATTATAATACTAAAACAATTTAAATCATAAATGATAATATGGATGCATGACAGCAAGCGGGAGATCTCCAGTTTGAAATCTTGTCTCCCAATCTAAGAAAATGATTCATTTAATGCCAGTCTCGAATTTTAAAGAAATTTATTACACTTTATAGATTGATGAATATAGTTATTTTAAATTTAATATATTTATTTTTTTACTAACAACTAATAATTGTACACTGTTTAAAAATAATAAATAAATAATAGTTTAATATTGAGCTATACAAGAAATAAACTTTTACCAATTGGGATTAGATTAATTTTTTTATTTAAAAAATTCAACTTGATTAGTAGACTATTTTCAGTCTATACTAAATGCTATGAACGGATTTTTATACCATGCATTAATTTATAATAATTTGAAAAAAAACATACCATTTTTTTTTTTGGGGTTGATTGTTCAAATGTTTCACTTTCTCTAAGAAAAATACAAGTAATTTATATCCAAAAGAAAAATCTTTCATATGCTATTACATAGGATTTCAATAAAAAAAAGCTAATTATAGGTCAAAAGATTAGAAGTCTAAGAGTATTTACAACTTTAGGTGAAAAACCCATTTTAAACCATTAATAATATTGGTTAGTTTTGTTCCATCAAAAACTTTATTGTTGCATTAAATGACTCTTTGCCTAAAGTTTGATCTTAGAAAGGGCTTGAGATTAACTTTGATAAACAAAGGTTTTGGAATTTTGTTGTTAGTTTGTTAGGAGATGAAGCAAAGGTCTTGGATTTTACTTTGCCATATTCTATTTGTCTATACTCTATTTTTATATAGCAACTCAGGCATGCATGTCTTATTACCTTTTATTATGTAATGAAATTATAAGGATTTGAATCATGAAATTTTATTTCATTACTAACTGAATTTGTTCTTTTTTTTTTTTTTTGGAGAATTATACTTAAATAGAATTTTTAAAATTTTCTTATTTCAATTCATTTTATTTTTTTCATGTTATAGTTTTGTATTGAATGGTGATGCTCAAAATTAGAAAATATATATAATCAGATTGTTAGTGTGAAAATATTAAAAATAAATAAATAATTAGCATAATGGTATAAAATCTCAGTGAATTAATGTGTAATAGTATTTTACAACAAAAAAAATTATATTCAAATTTTATAAAAAAAATGTAAATAAAAATTAATATATATCTAACCTCATAGTTTCAATATTAAAATATTGTCTTTATATCCAAAATTAGACTGAATATGTTTAATTTTTTTCAAAAAAAAAAAAAAGAAAGTTTTAAATTTTATTGTTTTGAGTTGCAAAGTCATTATTTAAGCCACAGGATTCTTAGTTGAAACATCATATGGGTTTAGATTAAAGTAGGGTCCATTAATTGCATGAAAATAAATATTAAAAAAAAAAAAGTCATTTTCAGTTTGAGTTGGTATGTGTCATTACCATTCACCAGACAGTAACCCAAAAGTCCCTCTTGATCGATGCAGCTTTCAACTATCATCGAAACCCAGCTTGTAAAAACGTTTCCTGAAAGTATTTATAAAAAAAAAAAGAATAAAGCAAATTAAAACGCTTTCTAAAAATGGTACTAAGAAATGAAATTGCCACCTTAACTCACATCAAGAACAGCTCCTCCTGCTTAAACAATTGCTAATTTTCATTACAGATATAAGGTCACCATTATGTTCAGTTTCAACTTTCAATTACTTGTGTTGTGTTCAAAATAAAACTTATTTCAATTACTTCATTTCAACTCTAAATTGTCATGTCCTTTTTTTTTATTACTTATTTATACTTATCATAACAATTAATGTAGAGTTACTTTGTTATACTTTCCGACAAAATATTTTTTTTTCATCGTCTTTTTAATGTATAAATACCAAAAGAAAAAAAAAACATTTTTATGAATTTTTCATATATTTCAAATCCCTATAGTTAATTGTCCGTGAAGTCTTATTTAATAGTTTTAATAGGCATATAAGTGACCATAAATCGATTCATTACTTTCCTTTATTTAACTCTCCATGTATAATGTCAAAAAAAATAAATCCTTATAGTTAATTATCAAATAATATAATTAAGATCATCAATTTTTAGATTTCAAAGTTTTGTTTTACTTTTAGATACAATGTTTTAGGGGGGTTCATACTCATAGAATGACATAAAAATCTTATGAAATGTTTGTTTTGTTTTTTAATTTTTAAATTTTTTTATGGAGTTTTTGTTCTTTACGGAATTGTATATTATGTTATAGATTTAAAATATTTTTTCACGATAAGAAAGTAGTGAAATGGGAACACTTCTTTAAAGGTATTTTGAAATGAAAAGTTGATTCATGTCGTCATTAATTTAAAAGGAGGACTGTCTCCTATTATCTAATCCATCTAAACTTAATTTATATGACCTCCTATAAAAAAAAAATTAACCTTCCTATAAAAAAAATTATGTATATATTTTTATAATAAGACTTATTTAAAATTAAAAAATTAATTTACAACTAATTAAAAGTATTAAGTAAAGCGTATAAATCACCAATTTACAAATTTAAAAGTTATTTTCAATACAATTGAAAAATAACGATAATAAATTTTATACTAGTGAGATTTTACATTGATATTCCTTGATTTGTACTTTTATTTATACTATTTGTTTATCAATACATAGTTGTAAATAAATAAATAATTCATATTTTTTTTTTCTAAAAAATCTTTTTAATAAATAGATGTACAAGTTCTTTTTTAAGTAATAACATAATTAAATTTCTTAATTATATCTCAGATATATGTTTCAAAACTAAGTATAAAATATTGATCCCTGAACATAATAATATCTAATTTGATTAATTCAATTACTTTGCATCTTTAATGGATTTTAATTTTTATACATTATAATTAGAATTTGTGGTCGGGGTTAGTCTCTATTCTAATTGAAACCATTGAAGGAATTTATGTAATTTAAAAATTAGTCATGGTCATGAGTCAGAAATAATGATTGTAATTTATTCATATGATTAACAAAATTAGAAAGAAAAATATGATAATGATGTACTGATTTGGGTTTGTATAAGACACTCTTTTATCACCCAAATTTGGAATCTTTTGACTATGAATTAGCTATATATATAGGAACATTAATTCCAAATGTCCTTCACATTAAAACTATCATACCAACAACACATATATAATCACTCTATCTTCTAATTTAAATTCTTAATTTTCAAATTTTCACTATCCTCCATTGCCCTCCATATGTCAATATTGATTTATGAGATTTTTCAAGTTAAGATATTACCGAATACTTAGATTTAAAACATACTGAATTTTTAAACTAATTAATAGCTGAATATATATATATATATATGTATATATTCGTTAAAAATTTACATTATCAATTAAAATTAATCAAAATTAACACAACCGTTCTCATTTAAAAGTTATTTTAAAATTAAATTATTATGATATATATAACTATTAAGAAATTTTTATTGTTTTTATTATTTTGTGAAGATTAATGTAGATCAATCAAAATTAATAAATTTTAAATATCAGAAATTTCAAGAAAATAACAATATACATAACCCCATGAAAAAACAAAATGTGCCTGTAAACAGTCAATTTACAGAAGAATGCGACTCTTGGCACCGACATCCCCTGAGTTGAGTACATCAGTACGGGAAGTAAATTAGACAAATTTGTGGTGTATGTTTAGCTGATGTTTCTAAGCTCCTAGATAGCCTCGTTACAACTTTTTTCAAAATAAAAGCAGGCTAGTAATTAATATCCAAATTTCCATTTTAAGTTTTCCAATAATATTCTTATATAATGGTGTAAGGTTTTAGTTTTGAGTTTTATTGTTTTTATATATCTATTTAATTCAAATTTCAAAATAATTGAAACCCTTATAACTATATCAAATGAAAAAAAAAAATTATTGTTATTGTGTTGTATTTTTTACATGATTGAAAGATTATATATATCATTTTAATTAGTTCAATAATATTAGTATTAAGTTTTCTCTAAAATATAAAATTTAAATTTTTATAGTTAGATGTTTTTAGAATTTAAATAAAAATATTATAATGAAACAAGGATCATGGCTATTGTTACAAGGTCAAATTCTCACAGTTAGAATTCGGCCTGTAAGGCAATTAAATCTGCACATACTTAGTTTAGTCACATACACACAAACAGAGGTTCAAGTACTTAGCCAAATTTTCAGGCTATTAAGTTATGAACACAAGCCAATCTTCATCAATTCGATTTAAAGACAACACAATATACAGGAATCACTCACAACCTGTTTATTCAACTTATAATAATCAAGATTACAACAATGGGACTCCTCTCACAGAAATTTCCAAGCACACATATTGCCTATATATAACACAAGACAGTTACAAAGGTGATTACATAGGACAGTTTTGCTTCCCCTTATTTTTAAGGTAGCAGTTGACACCTCCAACTGCCATAGGGATAATTTATAGACATCCTAGCAAACTGCCTTGCCAAGTTGACAATCTGCATATGTGTCAAATCTGAATCCCACAATTTCAGGAAGCAACCATAGCTGCCCTCAACTGCCAAGTCTGTTCTGCCAATTAGAATCCTTGCTCAACCAGCCAATGTCCATATGCCAAATCTGCATGCCCATCACCCAGCTGCTTGGCCAAGTGCCAATGCCAGCCTTGCACACTCATTGTGTTGTCCAAGTAGCCCTTTCCCTACTCAGACCATGCAGCCACACGTTGCCTCAAACCATATTGCATTGTTTGATACCCATCGCATCTTGACAAGGCTATGCCAAAGAACAATGCCTAAATCCTCAGCAGCAGCCTAGGCTCAACTCTCAAGGGGCTGATAAACCACCCCCACCTGAATCATTCAACCTCCTCGTTGAGTTAGTGAGGTAGTCTTGAATCTCTCTCTCAAATTGCCACAGGGCCACATCTCTTTCCTAAGTTGCATTTGCCTCAGGTTTACCCTTCTAAAGCACTAGAAATTCTATCCTTCGATTTTTCTTACTTTGGCCAAAGGTTCTATGGTCTAAGATCCTCTCCATATCTTCCACAAATTTTTTTCTCACCACTGGAGGGGCTCTCTTGGCCTAGCTTCTTGCTGGATTTGTTACATCTTCATGGTATTAACGTAAGAAACTCATATGGAAGGTGGGGTGCACCATGAACCGTTTAGGCAACTTCAACTTATAAGCAACATTGCCTACCTTAGAAATAATTTCAAAAGATCCATCATACTTTGGAATTAACCCTCTATGCACTGTCTTGCTATTGATTTTCTTCCAAATTTGGGGAGTCAATTTCAGCAACACTTTGTCTCCCACATTGAATTCAAGTGGACTAAGCCTCTTGTCAGCATACTTCTTCATTCTTTTGGCAGCTTTTCTCAAACTGTCTTGGGCTTCCTCAAGCATTTCCTACTTCTCTCTTGCATATCTATTTGCTGCTGGGCATTTTCCCCCAGTTCGTTGCTTGGCAACTTCAATAAGGGTAGCAGGCTGTTGTCCCAACACAAGCTCAAAGGGGCTCAGGATTTGTGCAAGTTGTTGCAAAATTGTGCACTATCCAGCAGCTCCAACCAATTCCTCTGACTTGCTGTAACATAATGTCACAAGTACTTTTCAAGAAAGTGATTAATCCTTTCGGTCTGCCCATCAGTTTGTGGGTGATTTATGGTAGAAAATTTCAAATCTGTCCCCATCATATTGAATAATGAAGTCTAGAACCTGCCTGTGAATCTAGCATCCCTGTCACTCACAATATCATTAAGCAAGCCAAAATATTTCACCACATTACGATAAAATAGAGTTGCAGCAACATCAGAAGGACATGTCAAAGGGGCAGCAATAAAAACAGCATATTTAGAAAACCTGTCAACTACAACCATGACAGAAGACATGCCATCAACCTTAGGAAACCCACCAATGAAGTCCATAGAAATAGAAATCCAAGGCCTTTCTAGAATAGGAAGAGGTTGTAACAAGCCTGCCTTTTTCTTTTTTTCCATTTTATCTTGCTGGCACACCAAGCACGTTTTGACATAGGCCTCCACACCAAACTCCATTTTTGGCCAAAAGTAAGAATGGGACAATAAAGCAAGCATTTTATCCATACCAAGGTAACCAGCCTACACAGGATCATGAGTCTCTTTCAATAATTCCCTTCGGAGACCCCCAACAGAAGGTATAAAAACTCTCCTCACTTCACCATTTGGAGATCATCCTCGATCCAATACCGATAAATTATCCCTTCCTTAACCTAAACAACCAATATAGCATGTCTGATTCAACTCTTAAAATAGCATACAAGGCAACAAAGACTTCCCTTCAGCTCAAGGCATCAGCAACTTGATTATGCCTGCTAGGTTTATGCTCCCACATAAAGTCATATTCTGTAAAAAAATTCTTACCATCGGGCCTGTTTTAGGGATAACTTCTTTTGAGTTTTGAAGAAGGTGTTGGTCACATTGTCTGTCTACACCATAAATCTGATTCCCAGCAAGTACACTCACCATATTTGTAAGCAATGTACAACAACAACCATTTTTTTCTCATGAGTATTATATCTCTACTTCACTGGATTTAACTTTCGACTCTCAAAAGCCACAGGATGCCCATCTTGCACAAGGACTCTACCAACAGCTTTGTCTGAGGCATCAATATGTACTTTAAAAGGTAACTCAAAGTTAGACAGCCTTAAGATAGGCTTTGATGCAATAGCAGCTTTTAGCTTGTCCAAGGCCTTTTAACACACATCTCACCATACCCACTTTACATCTTTCTTCAATAAATATGTCAAGGGGGCAACCCTTTTTAAGTATCCAACAATGAATTTATGATAATAGTTGGCCAAAACCAAGAATGATCTCAATTCAGCAACCTTTGTAGGAGCTTGCCAAGTCACAATGGCTTCAATTTTCTTTGGGTCCATTTGCACCTCATGATTGCCAACCAGATGGCCAAGGAACTTTACTTCCTACATAACAAATTCACATTTCTCCATCTTCACATAGAGCTGATGATCACACAATCTCTATAACACCATCTTCAAATGCATCAAATGATCATCAAAAGTTTTACTATAGCTGACAACATCATCTAAGTAAACAACAATAAAATCATCAAGAAAGTCATACAACACATCATTCATGTAATATCCCAGATTTTTAAATAATTTTAAACTGCATCAGGATATACAATGTTAATAAATTTTTATTATATATTTGATTATTTAGTTGCTTTGTTAATAATTAATGTTATTTTAAGTTTATTTAAAGTTTTCTACATAAAATTTTCTGAAAACTTATTATTTTAAGAAATAATATTTAAATAATATTATATTGTTTAATTTTATTTCATTTTACTAAATTTTATTATTTCATGCATTCTCATTGAATTATGTGTGTGCAATATATAATATTAGGGTTTATTGTTATATATATATATATATATATATATATATATATATATATATATGAATATAGTGTGTAATATATGTGTGTACATATGTATATATGTGTATACTTAAGTGTGTGGAGTGTGAACATTGTACAATATAATAATGTACAATATAACATATAGTTTATTAATATATTGTATAGTTTTATGAATATATATACATATAAACACCAAACCCACACCCTCACCCTCACCACCTATTACTTTCGATTGCCAGCTGTCAAAGTGCCTCCCGGTGTGCCACCTTCTTCTCCAGCAGCTCCGCCGTCCCTGTCACCTTCCCCGGCGCCGATATCGACCTCTGTTGCCCGTTTTTGCCCGAAATACATTTTCTTATCGTTCTCCTCAGTCCGACCACCAAATCAGACATTTTTGATGGCGTTGAACTTGTGGAGCTTTGAGAAAGTTGATTTTGGACTCCTTCCAGCCTGAAAACATGTGGTGGTGAGGTTTCGAGCTCGTTTTAGTTTCGGCCATTTTAGGGTTTTGATTTTTTTTCAATAATTATTGCTTGATTCAAGCAAACTTCCTTCACAAATATTGATCCTTGTAGCTTAATATACCTCTGTGAATTTTTGTAGAATTTTTGGGAATTATTTTGATTTTTGTGAATTTTTTATTATTTTACTAATATTTTCTAATTTTTGAAAATTAATTAAATAGATTATGAAATTGTGTTTTATGGTGTTTATAGGTGTTAAAATGAATTTTTGAAATTTATTTGTAATTTTTTTGAATTTTATATATTTATTTTGAATTTATTTAGTTTATGTAATTTTGGAGAAATTAGGTTAATTATGTGTTTTAGTGAAATTAATTGGTTAATTGAGTATATTTATTGATATTATTGAATTATATGTTGATAAAAATTAATTTTGAGTAATTATACTATTTTTGGTGAATTTTTTATTAATTTTAGGGAATTTATGAAACTAGGGGTATTTTGGTAATTTGACACTAAATTGGCTAAAAATATAATTAAATTGGTTTTAATAGTTATTTAAGGTATAAAAATGATTTCTACAAATGATTTAGTATTTTTAACTAATTAAAACTATTTTTCGTAAATTATTTTCAAATTATATATATAATATATGATTTTTCTAAATAAATGAGTTTTTATTGATTTTTAGTAAGTATTAGAGTTAATTATGTAATTTGGATTGATAAAATGTATTTTTATTATTAAAGGGAATTTTTGGTATTTTTGTAATTGTTATGTGAATTGTGAACCTCAATCAGTGAATTGTAGTTTGAAGTCCGACCGAGAGGTTGTGAATTATGTTTATTCGAAGTGTATTTTCTTACAGGACCGGTTCTACTCTTTGAGTAAAGAGATGTCCATTTTACAGGGGAGGTTCTGCTAGATTTTCGGTAGAATTCTTGTAAAACGTGATGTCCGGTCGAATTCTGATTCTAATTCGGTGTCTAGTGTTCTAGATCGAGTTTCTAGAAATTTCCATTAGATTTATTCTGATTTTCTGCTATCGTTTGTTTGTTTAGTTGCACCGAGACCGAGGCCTAGTGGACTAGGCCGTCGGACCCATCTCGAGGAGTGCAATAATAGTGAGTTGTTATTTTATATATATATGTTTTAGGGTGCATGTTTTAGAAATGTATAGTTTATTTTAATAAAGTATGCATAAATGATTTAAGTATTACTTAGGTTTACTTTTGGTATATTTTAAATTATATGCATGTTTTATTAAATATTTATAATTAAATTGTTTTTAAGTATATTTCTAGTTTATTTTGCAACTATATTGAATTTATTTGACATATATATACTCGGAATATACATGGTGGTATATTTCTAGTATATATATGGTTTATGTTGCTATTTTATTTAATATCATGCATCATTTGTTTTAATAATGTATGTTTTATATATTAATGAAGGATATCAATAGAACGTGCTACCTAGTGGGCAGCACTAGGACCGAATATGTACCGATACGCTGATAGCATTTAGGCTATATTACTAACCTATTTGTGGATATTGATCGGATTAATTTGATTTGATGTGAGATATGATTTGGGAGTGTGATTGCTGGAGCTCGGTTGACCAAGTGTCTCGGGGTCAATCACACTGACAGTCAGACTGCTGGAGCTCAGTTGACTTAGTGTCTCAGGGCCAGTCTACTGTCCAAATGAAATAAGTGAATATACTTGGAATAAGTGAGCCTGTATGGCTAGAGTGTTGTCTAATACTATTTGAGGTTGTGATTTTCTAGGGTTCTATTTGATCCTTCATAAATAGTGATTTTTAGTAAATATATAAAATGATTTTTGTTGCATCTGTATGTATTTGCTTGTATATATACTTATTATATATACTATTGATTGTGTGCGTTGCCATTTAATATGCATGTATATATATTATAACAATTCACTCAGTAAGGTCTAACTCCCCTCCGTTGACTATTTTTCAGGAGAGTCATCATCTTCAGACCTCAATAACAGACCCATACGCCGGATTTCTTTCGCCCCGGCTTCACTATGTAAACTGCTTACCTGAGCTTTATTTTATAATCTAGACACTGTAGTAGTTGTAAAAAGTTATGGGGTTTATGTATTATATTTGTGTGAGTTATGTATTTAAAGATTTAAACTGGAATTTGTATTAAAAGTTTATTTATATATGAGATGAGTTGTTCGATTTAATTTCATTTGGTGGATTATTATTTTAATATTTATGATTTTATTTCTGCTGCAGAATACTTTATTTATGTTATTATTATTATTACTGCAGGTTTTATTTTATTTTAAGGCTTGTTACGGGTTCCGGATTCGAAAGAATTCTTGTTCCCTAGCGCCGGTCATGGCCCCTATTTTGGGTCATGACAATTCATAAGATTACAGAAGGTAGTAGGGGCATTAGTTGAACCAAAGGCATCACCAAGAACTCATATAAGCCATATCGAGTCACACAAGTTGTCGTGGCTTTATCTCCCTCCGCAATCCGAACCTGCTAATAACCTGATCTCAAATCAAGCTTTGTGAACCATGTCACTTTACACAACCTGTCCATCAAGTCTTGCACTAAAAGGATTGGATATTTATTTTTTATTATCACTTTGTTCAGTGCCCTATAGTCCACACACATCTGTAGGCTATCATCTTTTTTCTTTTGGAATAAAACTGGAGCACCGTAGGGAGCCTTAGATGGTTGAACATACTTGGCCTCAAGCAACTCGTTCAACTGCTTCCTCAATTCACCCAACTCAAGGGGGGACATTCTGTAAGGTGGCCGAGAAGGTGGAGAAAACCCAAGCATCAATTTAATCCTATGTTCAATTGCCCTCCTTAGTGGTAGATTTTTAGGCAACTCCAAAGGCATCACATCAGCAAAATCCCTCAACACATCTGCCACTTGATCAAGTACCTCAACGACTTTATCTTCCTTGATTTCTAACAAGGTAGCAAGGTATGTTTCCTCCCCTCGCTTCAAGCCTTTCTCAACAACAACACTAGAGACTTCTGTAGCCTTTCTCTTCCCTTCCTTCCCAAAGGCATGTACACATTGGACAAAGCAGGGGTTGCACTCTTGCATCACCATCACCCCATGTAGATGTGGCATAGGCACAATTTGGTTCTTGTGCATAATGTCTATGCCAAGAATCAAATCAAAGTCATCCAACTGAATCACAAGCATATATATTTTCCTATTCCAATTACTCATAGTCAAAGGCACATTATAAGACATTCCCTCCATAACTTGAGCCTTAGAATTCATAGCCTTAGTAAAGCTTGGGCAATTAGACACCGCAACCTATACTAAGGCAAAATTCTATATGCTATAAATGTGTGTGTCGTCCCCGTATCCAGCATTGCATTAACCTGCCTGCCATTCACATTCACAGAAACATGTATTAAACAAGAATGGGCAGAAACTAAGCCATCAGTAACATTACTTATTGCCTCAATATGATTCAAGTTAGCAACAATAGCATTGATCAACTGCAAAGGATTGACAAAGGCTGGAACTTTTTTATTTTCTTGTCTTTACTCCACAATGATAGCATTTAAATTCTCCTTCTTTAGGCAATCTTTGACACGATGAGGGCCATTGCATAAGAAATAGCCTTGAAACTTGGGGTTGCTTTTCATTTTGGAGGACTCAGAATCAGCCTTCCCTTTCCCCTTATCCCACTCCTGCTTCTTGCCCTCTTCCCCCTAATTCCCTTTCTTCCCCTTACCTTTGTTTTTCTTCAGGTTCGAAGAAAAAGAGGAATCAATGGTATCTTTATCAATTTTATAATCCATTAAAGACTCAGCCACAATAATAGCATTTGGAAGATCCTAGACATTATGTCTTCGAATCTCCATTTGCGCCTAACGCTGCAACCCAAAGATAAAATTGTAAAGCTTGTCCTCCTTCAACATGTTTTGGATATCCAACATTAAATAATTGAATTCCTTCATATATTCCCTCACAGTGCCTATGTGCTTGAGTCACTTCAATCCATCCCTTGTAACCCAAGATGCATTGTTAGGAAGGAATTGATCCTTCATCTCCTTCTGAGGTTTCTCCTAATAATCAATCTTAGGCCTACCAACATTAGAGTCATCTATCAACCGAGTTCTCCACCAAATTTTGGCATCTCTGGATAAATACATGCTGGTAATTGTCACCTTCTAATAGATACATGCTGGTAATTATCACCTTCTCCAAATCAGGCACCTTTACAGTAGCAAAGTATTACTCCATATCCCACAAAAAATTCTCAAGTTCCTTCGCACTCCTTATCACTTCGAAGCACTTTGGTTTAGGAACTTTCAATTTAGATCGTGACTCACCACTCTCTGAAGCACTGCACATAGCCCTTTGCAGTACTGTTATCTCTTTGAGTAATCAGAATGATCTTTGCGAAATTTTGAAGCCTTATAAATTAGGGTCTTGCAAATTCCCTCCATCTCAGTCTCAAGGTCTGCAAACTTGTCCAGCAATGGCTTATCATCTTCCACTTCTGGAACAACACCGATTAAGGCTTCAATTCGTGCCACCCTTTCACAATTTCGTTGTTACCCCTAGCCATCGTCAATCAGGGCTGTAATACCAGTTGTTATAGGGTCGAATTCTCACAGTTAGAATTCGACCTGTAAGGCAACTAAGTCTGCACACATTTAGTTCAGCCACACATACACAAATAGAGGTTCAAGTACTTAGCCAAATTCTCAGGCTGTTAAATTATGAACACAAATCAATCATAATCAATTCGATTTAAAGGCAACACAATATATAGGAATCACTCTTAACTTGTTTATTCAACTCATAATAATCAAGATTACAATAATGGGACTCCTCTCACAAAAATTCCCAAGCACACATACTGCCTATATATAACACAACGTAGTTACAAAGGTGGTTACATAGGATAATTTTACTTCCCCCTATTTTTAAAGTGGCAGTTGACACCCTCAATTGCCATAGGGATAATTTACAGACATCCTAGCAAACTGCCTTACCAAGTTGACAATCTGCATATGTGTCAAATTCGAATCCCACAATTTCAAGAAGCAGCCATAATTGTCCTCAACTGCCAAGCCTATTTTGCCAATCAGAATCCTTGCTCAACCAGCCAATGTCCATGTGCCAAATCTGCACGCCCATCACCCAGTTGCTTGGCCAAGTGCCAATGCTAGCCTTGCACACTCATTGTGTTGTCCAAGTAGCCCTCTCCCTACTCAGACCATGTAGCCACATGCTGCCTCAAGCCATATTGCATTGTTTGATGCCCATCATATCTTGACAAGGTTGTGCCAAGGAATAATGCCCAAATCCTTGACAGCAGCCTAGGCTTAACTCTCAAGGGACTGACAATTATCTACTAGTCTTTTTTTGTAACTATTACGCATAAAATATAAAATAAAAAGTGTCGGTGTATATTCATATAATTAAATATGTAAAATAATTAAATTTTACATTATAATTATATGAGAATATTTTATTTGTAATTTTAAATTTAAAGGGATTAATTTTTTAAGTTAAAATTATATTAGATTTGTTGGGTTCCGTGATGCAAACGCAGCGAAAAAATTAAAATTTTATCACGTTCCTAAGCCAGGATCCATGTAATTCGACTAATTGATTAAATCTAGGGTTTTTAATAATCTTACCAAAACGCAGAAGAGGCAAGATTCTCTGGAAGGGTGAGAGGAGGTTCACACCGGTGACACCTTACCTCGAGCTTTTTGGCTTGGTTGTTCGGATCAAGACGTCTCCAAAAGGATGCGTCCTCTATAGGTATCCACACGAACAGCCCTTCACAAAACGAATTTGAGTGTGTGTGCTAGCAACCTTTTGACTGTCTCACAAATTAAGAACAAAAGGAAAAACTATGTCTTTGTTTTCTAAGAGGAAAGAAAACGAATTTGGAGGCAAAAACAAGTGTGTGAAACCCTAGAGAATATAACATATTTATAGACTCCAAGTTAGGGTTTCACTTACCAATAACCTTTTGGTAATTTTCCATTTATTATATTCTGATTTTGTTTAAAAAACAAATAAAAAATAATATCTTATTTATTTATTTAAAATAACATTTATCTTAAATAAATAAACAAATAAATAAATAAATAAAACACTTTAATTATTTATTTCCACAGAGTTTATTTTGGGCTTATTAAACCCATATCCGTTTTGGGCTTGTTCTAAGTGTGTGACCCTGTAGGTTCACATAACATTGACAGTGGGCCTAAATCTCTATTTAGGCCTACAAGTCATAAGTGGCCTCTAGCAAGACATTATGACTACCCAAGTCATGTGAAGTCAATAATCCGACATAACCTAATTACAGTGAATTTTATTGTCCCTTTATCACATGATATCTTAATTGAACATAAGGCATAGAATGTCATCCTTATATAGTTCAATATTATGACTTGATTCTAAGTAGACTGAAAATGATAACTCTTTATCAATTCATTTCAGCATGGTCATGCATTTTCATTCAGTCTATCTCATCAAGGGGCCTCTAGATATCTTTCTCATATTAATGAGGGATAAATTCCTTCTAAATCACTCACATTCCTCACATAACTAATTTTATATCCAACAACATTCTTTTAATCATCTGGTTAAAGACAATGTTAGAATGTGTCAAAACATAAAATAGCTATGTAGAAATTCATGATGATTTCAAGGTCAAAGGACCGAAATAAAATTACTGTGATAAGAAGTACTTATGACAATAATCTATGTAGTATTCTCATAGTGGGTCAATCCAGTACATGATCTCTCATCATGTACCTATGAGTTGACTTAATATCTCATATTTATGATTAGTAAAACATAACCATCAGTCAACATCATACTAGCTTTAATACTTTAATATTCATATAATGAATAAATGGCTAGGGATAATTAGAATAGAACTCTTATTTTAATCTAAGGATTTTACTATCAAGTCATATACTTGATGGCCTTAGTAAGAATTAACCATTCATGTAATTATCATAAAATCAAATGATAATATAATATCTCTTTATTAATAAAATAATAAAGTCAATACATAATCACAAATGATGGACCTAGTGCATATCATTAACAAGATTTTTATTAATTAATTTTTAATTTTAAAGTTTCATAAATTAATTATTAATGGTAAAAAAGAGTGTAAAAAATTGAAAATTTATATTCTATTCTTCATTTTTAAATGTTTAAATTTTTTAACATTGAGACCAGTTATGGTGACAATAAAACTTCTTGCATTGGGTTAAACTCGGGCAAGACTCCAAATGCACCAATGTGCCCATATGTGATATATGTGGCATGTACAACGAGGAAAAAAGGGGGTGAAATGATCTTCCTTTTAGGGTTCTCGTGTTCGTGGCGTCAGAGTTACATCACAACTCACAAAAGTGACTATGCAACGTGGCATTTTGCGTTCTCATGCATGCTATTTTGCTGATAATATTCTTCTTTTTTCTTTGCCTTTTCGCTAAGCTAATTTATATTGAAATTGCTTTTTAACATCGCAATTATAGTCATCATTAGGCTCTAATGCTTTTCGTTTTTTTTTTTTTTTTTTCACTAAAAATTGACAGTGCAGAAGTCTGGTGGAGCCGTGGGAGGAGGAGGATAGGCTATTAACGCCATGCATAACATGTGATGATATTAATGTGTTCACAATTCACAGATTGTGAGAAAGAGAAGCGTCCGTTAGATGAGGAACCCATCTGTTTTCGAACTTCAATGCAATTGCAAGGCTTTTCATCCATAAATAACTGCCCTTTTTCTGCCATTCCAATCATATTCATTATTATTATTATTATTTTAGAAAACAGATGTTAGAGTTTAATTAGACTCTGGCATATGTAAGCAATATGTGTCGGCAGGATATTTCATGCCTGTCTCCCAGGCTCCCAGCTCATCCACTTATGACTTTTCATTTATGACTTCATTTTCAAAAATTAAATAATTATTTTTTAAAATTAGTTCTCCTATTTATCCATTATATAGCTGACTTTGATTTTTCATTATGCACTTTTATCAGCATTGCGAGTATTTCTATTATATAAAATTATTAGATATATAATAAATATTTAAACTTATTTACATTTAACATTTGTTTCAATTTGTCTAAAAAAACATTCGATTTAATTTGGTGTAGTTTGATTTCCATCTTTTTCCTAACTACTAACAAATACTAATCCTATGTCTAAAAAAAATCATTTATATTTAATAACTAAAATATAATTCTCTCTTAAAAAAAACCCTAAAATATAATAAAATATTACGAATCTGACAATCGAATTTATATACATATTCATTGTTATTATTATTATTTTTTTCCAAAGCTTAGTGGTGGAACACAAATGAGCCCACTTGACAGCAAGAGCTCAAAGAAGCCCACTTAGTACCGGGTGGCGTGAGATCTCAAACACAAGACCTCACACCAGTGCAGGAATGCCTCAGTCACCAAGGCCAGGCACGGTTCCATATAGACATTATACCAATACCAAATATCATCCAACGTAACATATCCGTCCGCCAATATTGTGATCTACAGTTATACCTCGAAACATGGTTAGCATTCTCATCATATATTGAAGCTTATGACATTTCCTGTAAAAGGGTATGATGATTAAGGTCACAAAAAGAGCAGATGCTGACAATGAGAAGAGTAGGTATAACCAGATGTTAAAAATGACTTTCCAGCTACAACCAACGATGTTATAAAACAGCTACAAACAATGAACCTGGGCTCTTACACTGAGTGATAGAATTAAGTTTTGGTTTAAATGTCAAGAGTTTAAAGATGATATGCAAGACTCAAGTCATCTTTCGATGATAATCGAAGGTAAACATAATCTACCAACCCAGTTGCTGCAAGCTGGAGGACCGCAATCACAAAAATTTTCCGCCTCATCCTCCACTAGCACATAAGTATTGTCCAAAATGCAATCACCAATGATGGCTTCCCAGTGCAACATGTTCACATTTTCACCTAGATCGATGCTATTGCTACATATGTGTATGTTTACACTCCTATGTAGATCATCATAATCACTTCGTGTTTCCACTATGATCATCATTACTGCTCCATATATACTATGTGTTCATCAGAGGTTGGGTCGTCCACTTCACTCCCGCTGCTTGAAGTATCATTATCATTCAATGGTGAAGCATTATCCCTTGCCCAATTGTCATTAACATGGCATTTGAAAAACTTAACTTGTTTATCCCCTTCATCATTTCTCTCTTCTTTTCGTTTCCTTGTCCTGTTAGTTGCAGTCGCTTTTAGTACTCCACGAGTAGCCAACAACATATTGTCATCAGAATCACACATCTTTAGATCACCATCAACTTCATCATCCCCTTTATCATCGTTACAACCACAAGGCAAGTGATTTTCATTCAAATTCTTTCCATTTGACCCGACCACAAAGAATTCATACTCTTTTTTTGATTTGCACACAATAGTTTTTGCATGGATCTTGGAGATGTCACAATCAAATACTCTTGCACCTTGATCCTCAACAATCAGTAGCCATCCTGGAGGTTAGAACACTCCATAAATCATATAAATACAAGTAATAAATGCAATCAATATCTGAAAATGGAAAAGGATGCAAATATGGGCGGCTCCTTTCTAACTAGCTCCTACCCAAAATTGTCCAGTTAGCAATGACAGTAGAACATGTTTCAGGACAGAAGGCGATTCCACAGTGTACCCAGCAGGGCAGCCAGTCAATTTAATCCTCCACTTTTACAATGATACGACAGGGCCTCTCCATGTCATAACATGAATTCTGAGAATCATAACCAGACAAAAATATTGCAAGAGGAGCCAAACCTCTAACAAATGAGGTGAAAAAACAAAAGACTGGGGATAAAAGAGGAACTCACTGATAATAGCTAGAGGAGTGGAAACTTTTGGTGCATTTACATTCTGTATGCCAGGCTGATTGGTTACCCATTTGATCAGTATAGATGGTAGACAAGATTCAGAGAAGGCTTGCATATAGGAAATGACTTTGGTTTTGTCACCATTTTCCCTATGGTCAATCAAATCATAAGATGGATCAGATCAGATGATCTAGGAAAAGACTCTTGCATCACATCCTCAACCTTCAATCTCCATACCTCAAAAATCGTATGGCATTGTCAGCTACAAGCAACCAAGTTATAGCAAGATTTTTCAAGTGCCCATCACATGGAGGAAACCCTTTTTGAAAATCAAAGCAGGAAAACTGAATTATCATTGCAGCATCATACAGGATTTCTCGCAATATCACTTCATCTTCAGGATTCTAGAGCAAGGAAGACAATAATATAGACTCTTAGAATTGCTCAAGAAAACTAACCAACAATATGACAACTATCGATTAAGAAGCATCATACTATAGGATGTAGCAAAAATCAACAGCCTCAGAGCATGCTTGTGGTATCACCTACTTTTTTTTTTTTTTTTTTGAGCTTGGGGATGGGGAGGCAAAGATCAATCCATTGACCTATTAATGCCTTGAAGGGAGTTATACCACTTGGCTATTCAGCCTCGGCACATCACCTACTTGAACCCTACTAATAACAATACAACTTGGAACCAGACAAAATTGCATTCAAGCTGAGTTCCAGTTGAACAGTAACTCAGACTTATGCAGCAAGTTATGCAACTGCCAAGTATGAGTCATATTTATACAGAAATTGTTATGCTTAATTCCCTATATATAGACAGTTTATATCAGATAAAGCTCAATAATCACGACTTTAAGGCATTTTACAACAAAGTTGCACCAGAAGCTACTTCTGTGAACAAACAGGAACAATGGTAAAAGTACGGTTAACTAAAAAGTTAAAATACTGACTGGTAAGGAGGTGACAGGCAGGATAGGCTCTAGCAGCATCCTGAGAATAGTGTCTGCCAGTAAAGAAAAAAGCAGGTTTATCACCAGGAACTGAAAGCTAAATTGAAGTACATTAATGTAGCTACTTCACATTAACAATTATAACACAGTCCGCAAACAAATACCTAAAATAAAATATACCAAAATTTCAAGCCAAAATAAAATCTCACCAAAAAAGTAATAGCTTCGAAATGCAGTCATTGTCTGAACCACCCAATCCTGCAATTCTCTATCGAACTCCACCCTGGAAACCCTAGACTCAAACTTCAAACACAAATTCAACAAAAAACTTTGACTCATGACAATCCCGGCTAAGTACCCAACTTCAATCCCATATCCATCACTAACAAACCTTTTGCGGATTCCATCATTAACAAGAGGGAAAAACACTCTCAGAGCTTCACTAAATTGACAGCTTTCCCCAATTTTGTCAACCACCCAAATGCACACTGAGTCCAAAAAGCAAGAATTCAAAACCATAACTCCATCATTTTCTGCGAAATTCGAGCTACAGCAAATGCTAATATAGCTAACAATCACTTCTAATAAACTCTCAATTTCTTTTACACACCCTTTTCTGTTACGAACTGAGCTACTAAGCTCGTAAATTACAGGAGCAAGTACGGCGATCCTTGTAACCGCATTGCAAGAAGAAGAGCAAGAAACTAGCAGCTTAAACAAGTCATTAGCTACTGAAGAGTGTTGAGCGGTAAATTTGGCAGAGTGAAAAGTTAAAGCCGAGTAAAACCAGATGATTTCTAGAGGTGGATCGGGTAAACCGTTCAGAAAGCGGGAGAAAATGGAGGTGAAATTTGAAAAATCTGTTCTGCCTTTACGATACTCTGTTAAAAATCGGTGAATTGATTCTTTTAGCATGGATTGTAAGGCGTCGCCATTTGGGTTCTGTGTTGTGTGGCTCATGGTTGATTATAGCTGAAATCAAAGCAAAATGAGAACTGAAATTGACTGATACTGTTGGTTATAGGTAGTGAAATGTTAGAAGAAGGTAATTAGCGAGCGAGGAACAGGTGGAGTATGAAACTGAAACCCTAGGCATGTGGGATTGTCCAAGAAGAAGGAGAGGGAAGGTCAGGGGCATTTTGGTAATGAGACACATTTTGAATTTGAACCTGTGGAATGATTTTTTTTTAAGAGGCAGTTATATGATTTTTTTTATTGGAATACAATTATATAATTGGTATTTAAGTTTTTTTAAATAATATTTAATATTTTTCATTGATTATATATCAATAATATTTATTGATACATTTTAATTTTTTTCATAAATTAATGCTTTCTTAGATAATAAATAAATAATGATCTAATGTTAAACAATTTTTATTTTAACAATTAATTTTTTTATAGATTAATAAATAATGATCTATTCTATTTAATTTGAATTTTAAAATTTCTCTTCCTAATGTTAAACAATATTTATTATAGCAATTATTTATTTTAAATGTGATATTAAAATAATAAAATTCGTATATTGAAATTTAAATAATAAACAATATCAACTGAATTTTAGATGTTAAGGTGATAAAGACAAATAAACTAACCCTAGTACATGTAAAATTTCGATTTTTATTTGAAAAAATTTAAATGCGTTCGGAATATATATATATATATATATTGAAAATCGTTGATTTTTTTAGGAAACAATTATTGAAATTTTCAAATTTGTTGGACAATTAATAATTCAGTATAATTGGAGCAAAATTATCATAATGATAGAAATTTATCAACTATTAATTTAATGTTAATACATATATCATAATTCGAATTTAAAAAATTAAAATTTTGCTTAAGAAAAATAATATCATATCAGCTAAGGTGAGCACGGTCTTATTTGATTCAGAAAATATAATTCTTTGAAATTGCTTCAAAATATAAGATATTTAAAAATTAAAACTCCAAAATTGCTCCAAATTTTTTATTCAATTTGGTTTAATTTTGAGATTACAATTTTCAGTTTGAAGATTGGTCTTTCTCCAATTTTTTAAGAAAAGATATAATATATTCGGATATAACATACAATTATTATATATCATAAAATAATAATAACACCACCATAGCTATTAAAAAAAAGATATTACATTACAATTATAGGTGAATTTAAATTTTTCAAAATAAATTATATTATAATATTATGAAATACTATTTATTAATTTAACATTTATTTATGTGATTTAAAATAATTTCATTGATGAGTGAATTTTTTTATTTTAAATATTTAAAATGACATTATTTTATATTGCATGTTAAATTAGTAGATCCGATATTAATAAATTATACATAATTATTGTAAAAATCTTTATAATATAATGTTAATTTTTACAATATATATGTATATATAACTATAATTTTATTAAATTGTCAGTTTTAGTTTCTATTTTTTGATTCGTTACAATTTGAAGCGCTTCATGATAGATTTGGTTTGAAAAATTCAAATTCTTTAAATTTATCTCAATAAAAATTTTTGGTTTCAGTTTGAAGAAAGCCAAATGTCAGGTAGAAATTTTGGATTCAAATTTTCAAGACAATTCATGTTCTCAAATACCCATACTTAGCCCAGTTGTTGGTGTAATATTAAATTTTAAATAGCACATATTCTCAATTTTAAATTATTTATGAATGGCTATAAATTTTTAAATATACCATCACATTCATACAATTTCAATAACTTGTCATTCTTTTTGGAAAAATCTTTCATTATTCGATATGTGTATGAATAAACTAACTCTTTAATCAATAAAAAGAAAAAATAAATGCTACAATAAAATTTATCATTTTACAAAAATATGATATAAAAGATGTGTTAATCACATAATGATTTAGTTGAAAAATAAAACAACATAATGAAAATTTCTCATTAATAAAAATTTAAATTTCTTTTATTTTATTCCTTCAAAAAAAATTTCTTTTATTTTATTGAAAGAGAAAATTTCTTCTTGTTTTCACTTTATAATTTTTGCAAGTCTAAAATATAAAACTCAACAAATACATAAATATAAATATATTTTAAAATTAAAAATTTTTAAAATAAAAAGAAATCTTTATATTATATCATAATAAAATATTTTCATATAAATATTCAAATACAAAACTTCTAGCAATAACAATATAAAATACTATAATAAGACATACTACTATTGCAGCGTCTAATAATATAAAGAGTGATAGTTCAAAATTTATATAAATCAACCGACGAAAAAAGGATCCGATGAAGAGAACTACTACGAGAATTCTAATGAAAAGGATCCTGAAAAATAATTGAGGGGGTCAAACCTCACTCAATGAATTATTATTATATATGTATATGCAACCTAAATATACAAGCAATCAAGTATCAATATAATATTTATATATTTATGTTTATGTTTATATAATTTATACACGTATTTCAAGCAGATGATTAAAAATAATTTTTATATCAGCACACCAATAGAAATTAAGTGAAGGATCATAGTAGAACCTTAAAATATTCTGCAACCTCAAACACTTAATCTCACTAGCCAACTGATTTACTTAAATCCAAAATATTTCTCTTCTCAAATTTGACAGTAGACTGGCTCTGAGATACAAAGTCAATTGAGCTCCTACAGTCTCACTGTTGGCATAACTGGCTGTAATAACCTAATATTTTTAAATTATATAAAATTATTTTGATATTTGTAGTATTAATAATATTTTAAATATTATTTATATATTATCATTATTTGTGAATAATATTCGTTATTTTACGTTAAATATATTTTCTTACGTAAAATAATTTATTTGGAAGTTAATGTTAGTATTATTATTATTATTATTATTATTACTATTATTGTTATTGTTATTATTATTATTGTTGTTATGCATGTGTTATGATGTATTATATATGTATATATATATATAATTAGTCAAAAGAAAAAATGGGTCAACTAACCTTTCTCCCCCCACTTTCTTTTTCTTCTTCATTTTTTTCTTCCACCATTTTTGTTTTTGCCAGCACGTCTGAGCTCCACTAGCGCCACCACAAACCACCACCTTGCTTTTCGTCGCTTCCCTACCTTTCCATCACCTTCCCGTCACCTCCAGGGAGCTCCGGTTGCCAGATTTTTCTTATTGCTAAGAGGTGGTTACTGTAGCTCATATGAAATTTTTGGTGGTTTTAGCTCAAGTTTTTGGGCTCATTAGACTCCTCTCAATGTGTACTTCTTGATTCTCAAGTCATTTCGACGTTACGACGTCCGTATTGTGAGTTTTCTTCAATTTTAGTTTATGTCTATTTTAGGTTTTTATTTTTTTTAGCTTAATTGTGTTTGAATCTTGATAAACCCTTTTGGAGATGTTGTTATATGGAACTTAAGCTTCTCAAATATATTTTTAGTTTATTTTTTGAATTTATTTGAACTATGGGTAATAATTGAATTTTTTAATAATTACATGATTTTTTTTAATTATGTGTTTTATATGTTTATTATAGAAAATTAGGTTAATTAGTATAGTTAATTTAAGTTATTAATTTTAGATGTGAGAAAATAATTTTTAGTAATTTTGAGCAAATATTTATTATTAAGTGAATTTTTTATTAATGGGTAAATTATGTATTTTATTGAAATTATAGTTAAATTATATGTTTTAAATAATTTTGGAATAATAAATAGTATTAAAATAATTTTTACAAATTATAAACTATTTTTAACTAATTAATAATAATTTTTGAAAATATATTCAAATAATAATTTTATATACTATTTTGTGATTAAATAAGTTTTTAACCATTTTTATTATATATATAACCTATTTGAGTAATTAATTGTGAATTTTACTATTTTATGTTAAATAATTGAAAAATTGGATTTTATTAATATTATATAATTTATTTGAGATTTTATTTAGTCAAATGCGAAAATAATTATATTTAATCTTTTTTTATTTAAATAAATTGTATTTTGGTATTTTATTGATATTTATGGAATTTAATGATTTTTATTATATTATTATTAATTATTGATTTTTGGTGAATTGTGAACCTCAGTTGAAAATTTGAGTAGTTTGGGGTTCCAACTTGAGGTTTCGAGCTTTGTGAATTTAGAAGTGTGTTTTCTTGCAGGATCGATTCTAATTTTCGGTAGAGAGATGTCTATTTTACAGAGGAGACTTTGTTGATTTTTCAGTAGAATTCTCGTAAAATATAACATCGAGTTGATCCTGAGTTTTTGTATTTTAGCTGAGTTTTAATTCTTAGATCGAGTCTTCCTTTAGAATTCTTAGAAGTATAAGTTAGAAATTATTATGATATTATTATTATTATTATTATTTATTTTTGTAACTGCGCCAAGATCGAGGCCTATCGAACTAGGTCCGTCGAGTCAGTCTCGAGGAGCGTAAACCTGTGA
Organism: Mallotus nudiflorus; assembly: GCA_947683625.1. NCBI lineage: Eukaryota > Viridiplantae > Streptophyta > Magnoliopsida > Malpighiales > Euphorbiaceae > Mallotus > Mallotus nudiflorus. The sequence goes on along the minus strand of CANTUR010000307.1, from coordinate 525,959 downwards.
GTTATTATTTTATATATACATTGTATGTAGATACATGATTATGAGCATTCACATTTTCATTATGTATTTAAACATGAATTATTAAATTAAATGATTTGGTATATTTTTAATATACTTTCAGTATATTTTGACATATACTCGACATATATATTTAGTATATTTTTTTGGTATATTTTGATATATATGCGACGTATATATCTGACATATTCTTAATATACATTTGGTATATTTATGGTTTATTTGGTTTATATGTGGCGTATATATTTAAAATATTTTTAGTATAAGTTCGATATATTTATGGTATATAATGGTATATTCTTCTATAGTGAATGTCATTATGTTTTAAATGATGCATTTTATTATTTTTCATAAATGCGTGATTTATGTGAAGGATATCAATAGAACATGCTACCTAGTGGGCTATGCTAGGACTGTTGCGCAACAATACGGTAGAATTAGGTTAAAATTTTGATGTTTGTTATTGAGATGTTGGTTATTGGAAATGATGACTACGAAATCTTGGTTGACATAGTGTACTCGGGGCTAATAATGCCGGTAGTGAGATTGCAAATCCTCAGTTGACCTAGTGTACTCGGGGCCAGTCTACTACCTTGAGTTTGATAAGTGAATACTTGGAGTTTTGGATAAACCAGTTGGCTATTGATTTTATGTTTAAGGTTGCGAATATGTTAGGATTTTATTTGATCCTTCATTTAAATAAACATTTTTCTACATTTATTATATATAAAAGCGGATTTTAGCATCTATGTGAAATGCGTGTATATGTATATTATTATATTGATGCTTAATTGAATATGACTTTAGGTTGCATGTATATATATTATAATAATTCACTCAGTGAGGTCTAATCCTCCATAATATTTTTTTATAGGAGATTCTTCTTGATCAGACCTCAATAGTAGACCTCTTTGTCGATCTTCTTCAGCCCCGGCTAGACTATATAAATTTATTATCTGATATCTTATTGTACTCTAGAGACTATAGTAGTAGTGTATTGTATTAGTAGTTTGTTGTTTTGTTTTTTTGAGATTTCTATATCAAAATACTGTATGAATATTTTATTATGATATGACATTTAAGTATTTATTTTTATATCGATTTAAAATTTTAATTATGGCATATTTTTATTTATTTATTGCATGTATTTTTATTTTTAAGGCTTTCTATGAATTTCGGATTCAAAAGAATTCCCATTACTTAGCATCGGTCATGACTCCCGATTTGGATCGTGATAAAGCTGGTATCAGAGCCTAGGTTATTAGTGTTGTGGACCTAGGTTTTCAGAGTCATGTTTTCTTTGAAACTACTACAGCAAATTAGGTTCAATTATGTCTTCGATAAGTTTTCTTTGATTTAGTTTTTTTGTGTAATCGTTAGGTTGTTGTCTATTATCTATTCTATCTGTATCCCATTGGTTTTTTTGTCTTTTTTTCAGAATGAGGAGGCGAGCGCGTGTAGCTCCATCGATCGTTGAGGCCAAGGATGATGAATCCTTTCAGGATGAGGTTTTACCTCCTGAGTCGCCAACTAGGTGTAGAGGTAGTGGCAGAGGTAGACCTCAAGGAGCGGAAGGTCACCATAGGTAAAGAGAGCTACAAGATGAGGAACCTGTAAAGCCAGAGTTTGAGGAAGCTGCTATACCTCCAATTGCACCACAGATGTAGCCTGTCTATTAGTAAGGTATGTCTAACCTTAAGGCAACATTTTTCTATACCAAAGTTGGTCATATAGCTTTTAATGGGACGTCAGATCCTTTAGATTTTTTGCATGCCATTGAGATGAGGACTCAGACTGCTTATACTAAGTATCAGCAGATTATGATCATTGAGCTATCTATTGAGGGACCAACCCTGGACTGGGTTTGCATTCACTTGGATGCTAGAGTTTGATTGATCCATGTACTACATATTCTTTTGTGTCCTCTATTTTTGCTTTGAAGTCATATTGGCAAGCTTCGAGGATGGCTTTTCCTTTGTTTATCGCCACTCCTCTAAGTGATTCGTTGAATAATGACATTATTCTTTCTGGTTGTCCAGTGTTTGTGGGAGGTAAAGAATTGCCAATGGAATTGGTATTATTAGATGTGATCCTCAATATGGATTGGTTGTCTTAGCACTATGCCGTTGTGGATTGTCGGAGTAAATAGGTAATTTTTAGAATTTTAAATGAAGAAGAGTTTAAGTTTGTGGGTGATAAGAGTTCTACACCTCAGAATCTCATCTCCACTATCAAGACTAGGAAGATGCTGAGGAAAGGTTGTTAGGGATACTTGGCATTTGTTAGAGATACTTTAGTAGAGAAGTTATTTCTCACTAATATTCCTGTTGCCTGTGAGTTTCCTGACATTTTTCCTGATGAGTTTCCAAGTTTACCACCTTATAGAGAGATTGAGTTCTGTATAGATGTAATCCTAGGTACAACTTCTATTTTAATACTGCCCTACAAAATGGCTCCTGTAGAGTTGAAGGAGTAGTTACAGGATTTATTAGATAAGGGTTTCATTAGACCTAGTGTTTCTCTTTGGGGTACACCAATTATATTTATGAAGAAGAAGGATTGTACACTGAGACTGTGCATAAATTACAAAGAGCTGAACAAGGTGACAGTGAAGAATAAGTATCCCTTTTTGAGGATAGATGATCTATTTGATCAACTACAGGGTGCACAGTTCTTTTCTAAGATTGACTTGAGGTCGGGTTATCATCAGTTGTAGATTAGTGAGGCCGATGTTCTTAAAATGGCATTTTGCACTCGATATGACCACTATGAGTTTCTGATGATGTCATTCGGGTTGACTAATGCACCAACTACTTTTATGGATATAATGAATAGGGTATTCAGACCGTTTATGGATCAGTTTATGGTAGTCTTCATTGATAATATACTGGGGTACTCAGAGAGTATGGAAGAGCACATATATCACTTGAGGATAGTATTGCAGATACTGAGAGAACATAAGCTTTATGCTAAATTCTTAAAGTGTCATTTCTGATTGGAGAGTGTTACATTCCTTAGACACGTGGTGTCTAAAGATGGTATTCAAATTAATCCACAAAAGATAGAGATAGTGTTTGAGTGGCCCAGACCAACAATAATCATTAAAATTCATAATTTTTTAGGTTTAGCTGGGTATTATAGGAGATTTGTGCAAGATTTTTTTAGAATTTCAGCTCCTATGACTTATTTAACTTAGTAGAATGTGAAGTTTGTGTGGTCTAATGCTTGTGAGAACAGTTTTCAATTACTGAAAGAGAAGTTGACCATAGCTCCAGTTTTGGCTTTACCTAATGGAGTAGATAAATTCACTGTGTACTGTGATGCCTCCAAAGTCAGCCTAGGTTATGTGTTAATGCATAATGGTAGGGTGATAGCTTATGCTTTGAGGCAGTTGAAGAGGCATGAATAGAATTATCCTACCCACGACCTAGAGATAGTTGCAGTGATCTTTGCTCTCAAGATTTGGAGACATTATTTGTATGGGGTGACTTGTGAGATTTTCACTAATCACATGAGCATTAAGTACTTTTTCCAATAGAGAGATATATATTTGAGGCAAAGGAGATGGTTGGAACTTCTGAAGGATTATGACTGTGATATTCTTTATCATCTAAGTAAGGCTAATGTGGTAGCAGATTCCTTAAGTAGGAAATTCTCAGGTAGTCTCGCTCACATTAGTGTGGAGAGGAGACATTTGATCCAAGAGTTGCATGAGTTGGTAGATCAAGGTATGATGATAAAAATTAGCAGATTTGGTGGATTGTTAGCTCAGTCTAAAGTCCGATCAGTGTTAAGAGATAGGATTAAGGCAACTCAGGGCTGAGATCCTCTTCTAGCTGAGTTTGAGGAGAATGTTCGTGCAGAGAAGTTTACTGATTTCACATTTAATGATGAAGGTGTTTTGTGGATCAGTAGTAGATTATGCGTTCCTGATGTGGATAATTTAAAAGAGGAGATCCTTGAAGAAGCGCATTCTATAGCCTATAACATACATCCAGGTGTTACTAAGATGTACCACAATGTCAGAGATTTGTATTAGTGGGATGGACTAAAGAAGGACGTAGTTGATTATGTTTTTAAGTGCTTGACATGTCAGCAGGTGAAAGCTGAGCATCATAAACCTTCTGAGAAGCTTCAACCTCTTCCGATTCCTGAGTGGAAATGGGAGAGAATTGCTATGGATTTTATGGTAGGTTACCATGTTCTAAGGATGGATACGATTCCATCTAGGTGATTGTGGACAGGTTAACGAAGTCTGCTAATTTCTTACCTGTTAAAGCCACTTATTCTGTAGTTAAGTTGGCTAAGCTGTATGTTAAGCATATTGTGTGCCTTTATAGAGTACTTGTGTCCATTATATCTAATAGAGGTTCAATGTTTACCTTTCAATTTTGGCAAAAGTTGCAAAGCAATGGGCACCAAGCTTGATTTCAGTACTGCTTTTCACCCTCAGACAAATGGTTAGTCTTAGAGGACAATCCATATACTTGAGGATATATTGAGGATGTGTGTATTGGATCTTGGAGGTAGCTGGAATGATCATTTGCCACTCGTTGAGTTTGTATATAATAACAGCTACCATAGTAGTATTGGGATGGCACTGTATGAGGCTTTATATGGAAGAAAGTGTAGATCCCCTCTGAGTTGGGATGAGATTGGAGAGAGAGCATTAACTGGATCTAAGATGGTTCAAGATGCAACGGAGAAAGTTGTTGTGATCAAAAGGAGATTAAGGACCACAACTAGCAGGTAGAAGAGCTATGCAGATCTAAGACACAGAGATGTGGAATTTCAGGTTGGAAACTATGTGTTTCTGAAGGTGTCTCCGATGAAGGGTGTGATGAGATTTGGCAAGAAGGGGAAATTAGCACTGAGATATATTTGACCATTTGAGATTCTGGAGAGAGTGGGCATGGTTGCATACCGGTTGGCTTTGCCTCCGAATTTGTCTCAAGTGCATTGTAATAACCCTAGTTTTTAAATTATTTTAATATTAAACGAGATATACAGTATTAATAAATTTGAAAGTGATATCTATTTATTTTATTATTTTGTGATTAATCGTGTTTAATTATAATTTTCTATGTAAATATTTTATTTCGAAACTTATTATTTTGGGCAATTAATTTGCGTTATATATATTTACTATTTTCGGATAGTATTATTTTGATGATATTATTTTTAAGTACTAATATTATTTTATTAATTGACTTAATTTTAGGTATTATTTTTATTATTTAATTATTCTATAATATTGTTTATTTTTATCATTATTATTATTATTATTTTTTAAGGTTATTTTATGTACTATTGTAATATATAATAATTAGGGTTTGTATAGTATTTATATGTGTATATATAATGTTATAGGTATGTGTATTTTATATGTATTTAGTGTGTATATATATATATATATTGTCTAAAACCAAAGTTTGACCACATTATTATTATTTTTATATAATAAAAATTTATATTATAATAATATTATATATATATATATATACATACATATTGTCACTACAACCCGAAACCACCGAGAGCCACCACCCCTCTGCCCATTGTTGTCTATTCCTCTTGTCGTCTGGTCGTCTAGCCATAACCACCTCCTATAGACGCTGCTGCCTTCCTCCTCTTTCTTCTCCAGCAACGTTGACAACAGTAGCAGTTGAGTCAGCAGTGGATTTCGATGCTATTCCTCCTCCTCCGGCCATTATTTCTTGCTTTTTTGGTGCCGTTTAACTCCCTGAGTCATGAGGAAGATGAATTCAAGCTCCGTTTGAGCTCTAAGCCGATCGTTTGTGAGTTTTGTTGAGTTTTTTATTTTTAAACTTTTAGGGTTTTTATTTTTTTTAGTTGATTTTTGGTTGATTCATGAAAACTCCCTTAAGAAACTTTGATCCTTATTGCTTGAGCTTCATGAATATATATTTTTTTAATTTTTGGAATTTATTTTAATTTTTACGAATTTTTGAATATTTTATTATTATTTATTGAATTTTCGTAAATTAATTATTAAATTATAAATTTGGTATATTTGGTGTTATTATAAATTGTTATTAATTTTAGTGTTGAGATAATAATTTTTGTGATTTTTATGTAATTTTTATAAATATTTTTAGTTTATGTCAATATTAGAAAATTAGGTTAAAGTTGAGTATTTGTTGAAATTATTTGTTAAATATGTATTTTAGTTGATATTAGTATATTATATGTTGAGAAAATAATTTTAATGATTTTGTATAATTTTTATAGAATTTTTGAGTAATATTAGTATTAATATGTATATTTTAAACTATTAGGGTAATTGTGTAATTTTGTTAAAATTATAGCTAAATATTAAATTTTAGTTGGTTATATAATTATTTAAGGTATTAAAATGATTTTTTACAAATTATTTACTATTTTTAACTAATTAATACTAATTTTTTGAAAATTATTTTCAAATAATATATTATATATTATTTTGGTAATAAAATAGGTTTTTATAAATTTTTGTTATGTATTTGGGTTAATTAAGTTATTTGGATTTATAAAATGAATTATTATTATTTTATGTGTAATTATTGGAAATTTTGATTTTTTATAATATTATATTATTATTTTGAAATTTTTACGTATTTATTGTGAAATTAAGTATATTTAGTGTTTTAGTGTTAAATATGTAATATTTTGATATTTTGAGGATATTTGTGTAATTTATTGATTTTTAATATATTTATATATTATTTGAATTTTTGGTGAATTGTGGACCTCGATTGGAGAAAGTGTGCAGTTTGGGATCCCAACTGATGGTTGTGTGAATTCCGATTTTAGAAGTGTGTTTTCTTGCAGGACCGGCTCTACTTTTTAGTTGAAAGATGTTCGTTTTACAGAGGAATCTCTATCGAATTTTTGACATAATTATCGTAAAACGTGACATCGGGTCAACTTTAAAATTTTGTGTTTGTCGATGTTCTGTAATATTAGATCAAGTCTCTTTAGAGATTTAAGTTAGATTTATTTTGATTTTCATTATTATTTTATTTGTTTAGTTGCGCTGAGACCGAGGCCTATCGGACCAGGCCTACCTAGTCTGTCTCGTGGAACGCGAATCAATGAGTTATTATACTATATATATGCATTGCATTTAGGATGCATGACTTAGGATTTTTCATGTTCATTATATGTTTTTAAAAGTGATTTAATTTATAATATGGTTTAGTATATTTTCAGTTTATTTTTAGTATATTTCGATATATATGATTGCGTATTTTCAATATACATTTACTATATCTTGGGTATATTTAGGATTTATTTTTAATGTATGCATGTTATATAATTAGGTATATTTTTAGTATATTTTTTATACATTTCAAAATAAATGCATGTTTTATCTTCATTATAAACTTAACATGTTTAGTATCTTTTCGGTATAGTTTTAGTATATTTTCGGTATATTTTGAAATAAATGTATGTTATACTATTGATTCATATTTAAATTGTTTTTAAGTATATCATTGGTTTATTTTTGGTATATTTCATGTTTGATTTTATTTTGTTTGCCATATATATATGTAATATTCCGAGATTTTAAATAATTTTAAACTGTATAGGAATATGCAGTGCTAATAATTTTAATAAATATATTTGATTATTTAATTAGTTTGATAATTATTAAAGTTATTTTTAATTATTTTAAGTTTCTTATGTAAAATTTTCCCGAGAATTTTATTTTTGAAAAAATTAAAACCTAAATAAATAATAATTATTTACGTTAGTCCGTTTTATATAATTGCATGATTCCATGCATGATCATATTTATCATATTAATATATATACATATAAATGCACATATATATATATATATATATATATATTTAATATTTTTAGGGTTTATTAATTTTATTTATGTATATATTATATATAGTTTTTATTTAATTAACATGTGATATATATATATATATATATATATATATATATATATATATATATATATATATACATATACATAAGTTAGTGAATTTACGAAGTGTGCCATTCTCCCTTCTCCCTCACAACCCGACGCCCCTATCTCCCCTCTCGCCACTGCAACTCCCATTTTCTCACCTTCAGTGTGCCTCTTGGCGTGCCACCTCCACTTCCAGCTTGCTCTACCTCCTGCTACCTCCTTTTCTGGAGTGTTTTGGTCGTTTCTTGGCCGAGAAATCGAAACTCACACTTAACGTCGTTCAAGCCAATTCCCCCACCAAATTGGACACCGCCAGTCTCAATCTCTCCCTTGAGCTTTGGTGAGTGAATTTCTAAGCTTGGTTTCACTTGTTTTGGTCTAGATTTTTATTGGTGATCAATTTTCCATTTCGGCCATTTTGATTTCTTTATTTTTTTAAACTTCAATCTTGATGATTCAAGCTAAATTCCTTCACAAAAGTTGCTCCTAGTAGCTCAATCTACATTGTCTAATTTTTTTTAGAATTTTTGGAATTTATTTTGATTTTTGTGAATTTTTGATTATTTTATTAATATTTTCTAATTTTCGTAATTTAATTAAATAATTTGTGAAATTATGATTTATGGTGTTTATAGAGGTTGAAATGAATTTTAGAAATTAATTTGTAATTTTTATGATTTTTTAGTAATTATTATGAATTTATTTAGTTTAGGTGAATTTTGGAAAATTAGGTTAAATAAGTATTTTATTAAAATTAATGGATTAATTGAGTATAATTATTTATTTTATTTAATTATATATTGATAAATTAATTTTTGACCAATTGTATAATTTTTAGTGAATTTTTGAATAATTATTGTATATTATGTGAATTTATTTATAATTAGGGGTATTTTAGTAATTTGGTAATAAATTGGTTGAAAATTTAGTTAAATTAGTTTTAATAATTATTTGAGGTATAAAAATGATTTTTACAAATTATTTACTATTTTTAACTAATTAAAACTATTTTTCAAAGATTATTTTCAAAATATCTATAATATACTATTTTTGTGAATAAATGAGTTTTTTTCGATTTTCAATATATTTTTGGGCTAATTATGTAATTTGAATTTATAAAATGAATTTCGGTTAATATTTGTGAATTTACCAAGAATTATTGATTTTTAATAATATTTTTTTTAAAATTATGATTTTTATGTAATTATCGGTAAAATAATTATTTTTAGTGTTTTAAATACCTAAATTTCTATATTTTGGTATATAAAGGGTATTTTTGGTATTTTTGAAATTTTCATATATTCTGTGTATATCTCATGAATTGTGAACCTCGGTCGGTGAAATTGTAGTTTGGGAATTCGACCGAAGGGTTATGTGACTGTATATACTTGAAATGTGTTTTCTTGTAGGACCGGCTCTACTTTCTGAGTAGAGAGATGTCCTTTTTATTGGGGAGGTTTTGTCAAATCCCTATTCCTAGTCTATGTATAGAATTCTGGATCGAGTTTCTAGAAATTTCGTTAGATTTATTCTGATTTCGTGTTGTCATTTATTTGTTTAGTTGCATCGAGACCGAGGCCTAATGGACCAGGCCCGTCGGACCTGTCTCGTGGAGTACACAACTGTGAGTTGTTATTTTATATATACGTGTATTAGGATGAATGTTTTAGAAATGTATGTTTAAATGTTATGAAATATGCATAAATAATTTAATATTTTCTTAGGTACATTTTAGGTATATTTTGGTATATTTAAAATTAAATGCATGTTTTATTATTGAATTATACCTAAAATGTTTTAAGTATATATATATAGTTTATTTCTAGTTTATTTTGTAATTCAACTGAATATGTTTGACGTATATATACTTGAAATATACTTGGTTTATTTTTGGTATATTTCTAGTATATATATGGTTTATATTGTTATTTTAATTAATGTCATGCATTATTTATTTTATGAATGTATGGATTTATTTTAAATGAAGAATATTAATAGAACATGCTACCTAGTGGGCAGCACTAGGATTGAGTACGTACTAGTATGACGATAGATTGTAGGTTAAATTACTAACCTATTGTGGATATTGATCAGATTGATTTGTTTGATGTGAGATGTGATTTGAGAGTGTGATTGTTGGAGCTCGATTGACCAAGTGTCTTAGGACCAATCACACTGACAGTCAGACTGCTGGAGCTCAGTTGACTTAGTGTCTTGGGGCCAGTCTATTATCCAAATGGAACAAGTGAATTTATTTGGAATAAGTGAGCCTGTATGGTTGGAGTGTTGTCAAATACTATTTGAGGTTGCGATCATCTAGGGTTCTATTTGATCCTTCATAAACGAATATTATTTTCAGTATTATATAAAATGATTTTTGTTGCATCCGTGTGTATTTGCCTGTATATATATTTATTATATATACTATTGAATGTGTGCATTTGTCATTTAGTTATGCATATATATATATTATAACAATTCACTCAGTGATGTCTAACTCCCCTCCGTTGATTTATTTTTCAGGAAAGTCTTCATCGTCAGACATCAGTAGCAGACATTTACGCCGGATTTCTTTTGCCTCGGCTTTATTATGTAAACTGCTTACTTAATTTTATTTTGTATTCTAGACACTGCAGTAGTTGTTTTTTGGGCTATATGTATTATATATGTATGAGATTTATATTTTAAAGGTTTAAAACCGAGAAATTGTATTAAAAGATTTTATATATATGAGATGGATGAGTTATATTGTTACTTATGAGATTTTAATTTTTGCTACAAGATATTTTATTTATTTTATTATTATTGCATGCTTTTATTTTTAAGGCTTGCTACGGGTTCCGAATTCGAAAGAATTCTCATTCCCTAGCGTCGGTCATGGCCCCTGTTTTGAGTCGTGACAATATACTCAAAATATACTTAGTTTATTTTAGATATATTTCTAGTATATATATATAGTTTATTTTATCATTATGACTATTATTCTGCATTATTTATTTTCCCGTATGTATGTTTTATTTTAAATGAAGGATATCGATAGAACGTGCTACCTAGTAGGCAGCACTAGGACTGTGTACATACCGGTGCAATAGTTTTAGGGTTGAGTGAAATACCTTTATGGTATTATGAATTATTTGAGATTGATTGATTGGTGAATTGAGATGTGATATGATTGATAGTGTGGTTGCTGCAGCTCGGTTAACTAAGTGTCTCGAGGCCAATCACATTGACAGGCAGACTGCTGGAGCTCGGTTGACTTAGTGTCTCGAGGCCAGTTTACTGTCCATATGGAATAAGTGAATTTATTTAGAATTAAGTGAGTCTATATAGCTAGAGTGATGTATTATTGATCGAGGTTGAGTTAAATAGGGTTCTATTTGATCCTTCAATAAAATAAACATTTTATGTATTTATTATATATATAAAAGCAGAATTTGACATTTATGTGAAATGTGTGTGTGTGTGTGTGTATATATATATATATATATATACAGGTGCCTGATTGTTATGGTTTAGATTGCATGTATATATATTATAATAATTCACTTAGTGAGGTCTGACCCCCCCTCAATTATTTTTTTTCAAGAGATCTTATATTGTCAGACCATAGTAGTAGAGCTCTTCATCGGTGTTCTTCTACCCCGGTTAGATTGTGTAAAATTTATATTTAAACTCTTTGTATTCTAGAAACTGCAGTAGTAATGTTATTGTATTAGAAGAGTATTATTTTATTTTTGATACTTTGTACTCAGAGTATTGTATGAACATTAATTTATTTATGAAAGAATATTGAGTATCTATTTTTATATATCGATTCGAAAAAATTTTAATTTAGTCATACTTTTTAATTTATTTATTGCATGATTTATTTTCTAAGGCTTGCTACGGGTTCCGAATTCGAAAGAATTACTGTTCCTTAGCGCCAGTCATGACTCCCGAGTTGGGCCGTGACATGCATCCAGTGTTCCGTATCTCGATGCTAAGAAAGTATATTTCAGACCCTTGGCACACATTGCAGCCTGATAATGTGAAAGTGAATGAAGACTTGACGTTCGAGGAGGAGCTAGGTGTGATAAGGTTTAACAAGAAGGGGAAATTAGCACCGAGATATATTAGACCATTTGAGGAGGAGCCAGTCACAATAGTTGATTATCAAGTTTGTCAGTTGCATTCGAAGTAGATTCCAATGGTCAAGGTGTTGTGGTGAAGCAACAACGTGGAGTAGTACACTTGGGAGACAGAAGCCGAGATGCGGGTTACCTATCCCTACCTCTTTCCTCGATAATTCCTTGTTTTTGTTCTTTTATTTAAATTCGAGGATGAATTCTTATAAAGGGGGATGATTGTAATGACCTAATATTTTTAAATTATATAAAATTATTTTGAGATTTGGAGTGTTAATAATATTTTAAATATTATTTATATATTATCATTATTTGTGAATAATATTCATTATTTTATGTTAAATATATTTTCTTACGTAAAATAATTTATTTGGAAGTTAATGTTAGTATTATTATTATTATTATTATTATTTGTTATTGTTATTATTGTTTGTATTGTTATTGTTATTATTATTATTATTGTTGTTATGCATGTGTTATGGTATATTATATGTATGTACATATATATATATGTTAAGTTATTAGTTAATGTGTATGTGTATATATATATAATTGGTCAAAAGCAAAAACAGGTCAACTCACCTTTCTCCCTCACTTTCCTTTTTTTCTTCTTTTATTTCTTCTTCTTCTTTTTCATTTTTTTTCTTTCACCATTTTTGTTTTTGCCAACACGTTTGAGCTCCACTAGCACCACCACAGACCACCACCTTGTTTGTCGTTGCTTCCCCACCTTTCCCTCACTTTCTCATCACCTCCAGGGAGCTCCAGTCGCCGAATTTTTCTTGTTGTCGACAGGTGGTTATTGTAGCTTTGACGAAAATTTTAGTGGTTTTAACTCAAGTTTTTGTGCTCATTAGAGTCCTCTCAATGCGTATTTCTCGATTCTCAAGTCGTTTCAACTTTACAACTTCTGGATTGTGAGTTTTCTTTAATTTTAGTTTATGTCTATTTTCGGTTTTTATTTTTTTAGCTTAATTTTGTTTGATTCTTGATAAATCTTTTTAGAAATGTTGTTATATGAAACTTAAGCTTCTCAAATATATTTTTAGTTTATTTTTTGAATTTATTTGAATTATGGGTAATAATTAAATTTTTTAATAATTAAATGATTTTTTTTTAATTATGTGTTTTATATGTTTATTATGGAAAATTAGGTTATTTAGTATATTAATTTAAGTTATTAATTTTAGGCGTGAGAAAATATTTTAGTAATTTTGAGTAAATATTTAGTATTATGTGAATTTTTAATTAATGGTTAAATTATGTATTTTTATTGAAATTATAGTTAAATTATATGTTTTAAATAATTTTGGAATAATAAATAGTATTAAAATAATTTTACAAATAATTTACTATTTTTAACTAATTAATAATAATTTTATATACTATTTTTGTGATTAAATAAGTTTTTAACCATTTTTATTATATATATAACCTATTTGAGTAATTAATTGTGAATTTTACTATTTTATGTTAAATAATTGAAAATTTGGATTTTATTAATTTATTTGAGATTTTATGTAGTTAATGTGAAAATAATTATATTTAATGTTTCTGTTATTTAAATAAATTTTATTTTGGTATTTTATTGATATTTATGGAATTTAATATTTTTATTATATTATTATTAATTATTGATTTTTAGTAAATTGTGAACTTCGGTTGGGAATTTGAGTAGTTTTGGGTCCCAACCCGAGGTGTTGAGCTTTGTGAATTTAAAAGTGTGTTTCAGGATCGGTTCTACTTTTCAGTAGAGAGATATTCATTTTACAGAGAAGACTTTGCCGATTTTTTGGTAGAATTCTCATAAAATGTGATGTCGGGTCAATTCTGAGTTTTTGTATTTTAGCTGAGTTTTGATTCTTATATCGAGTCTTTCTTTAGAATTCTTAGAAGTATAAGTTAGAAATTATTCTGATATTATTATTATTATTTATTTTTCTAACTGTGCTGACACCGAGGCCTATAGGACCAGGCCCGTCGAGTCAGTCTCGAGGAGCGCAAACCTGTAAGTTATTATTTTATATATACATTGCATGTAGATACATGATTATGAGCATTCACATTTTCATTATGTATTTAAACATGAATTATTTCATTAAATGATTTAGTATATTTTTAGTATACTTTCAGTATATTTTGACATATACTTGGCACATATATTCAGTATATTATTTTAGTATATTTCGATATATATGCGACATATATATCTGATATATTCTTAATATGCAGTTGGTATATTTTTGATATATTTATGGTTTATTTTGGATTATATGTGGCATATTTATTTGAAATATTTTCAGTATATGTTTGGTATATTTCTGGCATATAATGGTATGTTCTTCTATTGTGAATGTCATTATGTTTTAAATGATATATTTTATTATTTTCCATAAATACATGATTTATATGAATTTATTAATAGAACGTGCTACCTAGTGGACTATGTTAGGACTGTTGCGCAACAGTACAGTAGAATTAGGTTAAAATTTTGATGTTTGTTATCGAGATGTTGGTTATTAGAAAGGATGACTGCGGATCCTCGGTTGACCTAGTGTACTCGGGGCTAATCAAACCGGTAGTGAGATTGATCTAGTGCACTCAGGGCCAGTCTACTACCTTGAGTTGGATAAATAAATACTTGGAGTTTTGGATAAGCCAATTGCTTATTGATTTTATGTTTGAGGTTGCGAATATGTTAGGGTTCTATTTGATTATTTATTTAAATAAACATTTTTCTGTATTTATTATATATAAAAGCGAATTTTAGCATCTGTGTGAAATACGTGTATATATATATTATTATACTGATGCTTGACTACATATGACTTTAGGTTGCATATATATATATATATATATATATATATATATATTATGATAATTCACTTAGTAAGGTCTGATCCCCCTCATTATTTTTTTACAGGAGATTTTTCTTCTTCAGGCCTTAGTAGTAGACCTCTCCGACGATCTTCTTCAACCCCGGCTAGACTATGTAAATTTATTATCTGATATCTTATTGTACTCTAGAGACTGCAGTAGTAGTGTATTGTATTAGTAGTTTATTGTTTTGTTTTTTTGAAATTTCTATATTAAAATACTATATGAATATTTTATTATGATATGACATTTAAGTATTTATTTTTATATCAATTTCAAATTTTAATTCTGGCATATTTTTATTTATTTATTGCATGTGTTTTTATTTTTAAGACTTGTTACGGGTTCCGGATTCGAAAGATTTCTCGTTTCCTAGCGCTGGTCATGACTCCCGATATGGGTCGTGACATTAGGTTAATCGAGCTTTCACAGTCACACCATTCTCTAACCACAAATCTCAATAATCAATTTAATCATATCTCATATTAAAAAAAATTATAGTTTAGCATCTAACGTACTATTGCACAACAGTTCTAGTGTAACTCATTAGGTAGCACGTTATACTGCTATCTTCCAAAACATCATATCAAAAATAAAATAATAAAATCATATTAAATATGAACAACATCCACATTATACAATTCATGCCCAATCGAAAACCAACATCACAAAATATACAAGAAAATAATATAATTTCTCAAATCACCAAAATATATTATAAAAGTATTAAAGAAATTTATTTTCCAAATAAATAATAAAATTCTATTTATTAAATAATATTTTGCTAATAAAATCTATTAATAGCATATAATTTCCATTTTACAAATAAATTAGTATAAATTGTAAATAATTATTAAAATCACTTATTATTATCATAAATAATAAAATGCTCATTTAGGCTCAAAAGATAATAAATAAATTTATTTTTCATATATTTCCCAAACTAACTACTAAACAATTAATAATTGGAAAATAATTATAAAAATTATTTTTACACTTTTACTAATCAAAATAGTTTAAAACAGAATAATTAACAACAATTTTAATTAAAATTAAATAATTTATTAATTTCCAACAATTTCTCTAAAATATATATTTATACATAACCTTAAAAAAAATGCATATCCCAAATTCTATACATAATTTCATAAAACTTTCTTCACAAAGTTTAATTTACATAATTAATAGAATTTATTAAAAATATAAAATTTTTCGGACCGGAACAGTTACGTGAACAGTAATCCGAACCCAAAAAATTTCAAAAATTCAGAAAAATAATTAAAAATCATAATTAGCAAGATCTCAACCTCAATTACATTTAATCTCAAAACAACTATATCTAATTAAATCAAATTCAAGCTCAATTAAACAAAATAACTAAAATTAACCTAAAATCAATTTCTCAAAATTGAGGTCGTTACCGAAGTTGCTTGAACAAATTGGATGAGGGGAAACGATGCCCGAAGGGAGAGCTTTCAATCAAGACCGGCGGTGCATCCAGGGGTTGTTGGAAATGTCGCCAGCAAGCCTTTCCCTAAACCAACAATAACGAAAATAAGAGGAAGAAGAAGAAGGGAAGGTTGCTAGTGGCTGGAGGTACTGGTGGTGACGTCGAGCGGAGGTGGCAGTTGGTGGTTGATTGGTGCAGTGATGGTGGCGGTGGTGGTGGGCGATGTTGGTATTGTGCGGGGAGAAAGGAAAAAGAAAAAAGAAAAAGAAAAAGAAAGAAAGGGGAAAGAAAAAAAGAAAAAAAACGATTTGTACTTTTTTTTAATTATAAAAAATAATAATTTTTTAAAATAATAATAATATTACAATATTTTAAAAATCTAAATTCCTCTCAAAATATTTATACACATAACAGTTAATCAAAATTTAATGAAATTATACAAATAATAATAATCTCACAAATATTCAAATAATAATTAATACCAATTAATTCCACATTTAAATATAATAATTAATTAAAAATTCAGGTTATAACATAATAATTACTCTTTGCTTATTCTTTTTTTTTTCTTAATTAATTTGAACTATATTAATCAGCTCGTTATACATATACTTTAATTCAAAAACCAACAATAAAATTATTTAAATTTAAAGCAAAATTAATTAAAATATATAGAAACTTTACATTAATTTCTCCAAAGAGAATACTTTTTTTTTTGTCAAAAGCGAATATTACACAAAACACTATTATTTTACTTATAAACTAGAAATATATCTATTTTTTTTAGGAAAACAACACATGCATAATTTTTTTGCACTTTTACTCCTGTTTTTCTCATTTATGAATTGAAGATGGGAGGATTCAAACACAAAATATTTTGAAAGATATACTAAGTACTTGTGATGGTGTCAAATTATATGTAGATTTAGAACTCATTTTAGCATGCATTTATTCATTTTAGGTTGCATTTAGGTTGATTTAGTCATAAAGATATATTTATATATTTTGCTCTGTTTTATAGGGAAAAGAGAATAAAAAGGTGTTTGGTGATAAAGAGGAGATAACGGAGTAGAGCAAGGAGCAGAGCATAATTTAATGTCATGCTTACAGATGGAAGCACAATCACAAGTTGATCGATGCAAGTAATCTTAGGTCGATGTCTTATTGTGATCGTAAGTTCTTGACAGCCAGATCTTCTGTGGCAAGCACGGATTCACAGTGAGCGCCACATCTTCATTAGCAGCCCCTTTGTTGTAATTATAGCTTGATGCACGATTGAAGCCAGTTCATTCTAGCACAGAATGTGTTGAGGTGGATGTTTTAAAAGAACAAATTTAGGGGAGGTGAAGGGACATTTTAGAAGAGGCTACAAAAGGACAAGGACCACAATTTTAGAGGATGATCTTTAGAAACCAAACCATAACAACCCAGAGAGAGAGGGAGAAAGAGGAGAAAAAGAAGCTAAAGAAGAAACCTCTATTGAATACCCACTAGCTTCTTAATAACAATCTTTGTCTCCTTTACTTATTTAGTTATTATTTTGTTAATAGCTTGGGTTGTTATTATAACACCCTATACACTTACTATTATTACACATCATGATATCTCATGTTATTATTACTAAGTATCATTTATTCACATGTAGTTACTACACACACACATATATATACGTACATACAAAAATACAAACATTTATATTAACTAGTAAGCATATATATATTATAAGGAGAGAGTGTGAGAATTCTGACGTCAACCTATGCTCCATACTTAACTACCATGCTTCATGCTTCAAAATGGCCCAAAAGTAGACTACTCAATCTGAAAAATAATTGCAATTTGATGAGTCACGACCCAATGAATATAAACATCAATTAAATTCTAAAGGCTTCTCTAACAATTAGCTCAAACATCTCACAAACAAATACAAGATTCAAATATTGCAAATGCATATGCTTTGGTTCCTTTTATTTGTTATGACCTTGCAAGACAATACTGCAATCGGGTTCAAGTGGATCAAGTGACAAGTGACAAGTGACAATTGATTTTACTGGCCAGTACATAATAAGTGAATCAAGTGATATCCTTTAATCATTAGCATTTGCCAAGTGATTTGCAAGTATTAGTCAAGCTGGTCATAACATCCTCTTATATCCATATGCAAATGTTCAAATGCAAATGTATAACAAGTAATTACTGTAACTCATAAATTCATCATTTGTCGTATATTCGCATAAGCACAAGTATAAGCAATCTATATTTCATTAATTCTTATGTAAGAAGATACAGAGTAGCTTATTTGAAGTTTCATAGAAAATATATTTCAGTCAAGTTACAAGTCATAAATTCTACATTCATATTCATATAATCACATAATTGCACATTAGAATCCAATTGATGTATATACTCACCTCCTTCGGTAACAAACACTTTAAACATGATTTGTATCTCCTTTTTATAGTTCAGAAATATTTTGAGAACCTAAAATATAACATGTATTTTTAATACAAAAAGAAAATTGTGCTCCATGCTTTTATGCAAAGGTTAGCATGTTTTATACAAGTAATGTTATGATATTATTGTACTAGAAAGCTAATAATTCTTTATATGTAACTCCAAATGATCTAATTCTTTTTGCTACTAAAACTACACTTAAGAATATAACATATCAAAAATCTAGATTAAACTAGGCACTACATGATTTATGGTGAATTTTTAAATTTGCCCTAAAACTTATACATACATAGTTTGACCTTGCTAGACTTGAAAATGAATAACTTTCACCACACAACTCCAAATTAATTAATTCATTTTTTCTATAAAACTAGACACTCAAGGATTCAATATATCCAAAAATTAGCATAATATAAACTCTGCACAATTAATGGTGAAATTTTGAATTTTCACTTATGTTTTGCACTGAACAATTTGAGCAAGTGTCATTCAATTCATAATTTCTCAAGTTATACAAGTACAATTTCAAATCCCTTCTTCATAACCTTTTTTAACATATAAAATAACAACTTTAATGGTCTATACTTCATCTAATTCGGTCTCTAATGTCTTTATATTAACTGCGAAAAATCAGACTGCCTATAGATGTAGCAAGCAGAACCAGCCTCACTCCAAGGATGATTTCTCATTACACACATATTATATCACAAAAATATTTTAAAGGATTTTAAATAAAATATAAAGTAAAAAAACTCATGTTCATCACTTTGTCTAAATCATTCTCTAACATCCTCAAAATAACTAATCAACATCAGGTAGCCTGTTGGAACTACTACCTAAACCTATCCCAAATAAATTTCCATGGAATTTTACATAAAAACCTTTTTTAAAGGCATAAATATGAGATATAAACCCACATGTTTCATGTTTTGCACTTCCCCTAATTCTTCTTTTATGGCCATGAAAACTAGAGTGTAATTTGTAGCTCCAGAACAAAATTCTCAACATAAAGATCATTATCAAAATCAATTAAACCTATTTCCCTCTTACTTCTTTCTAATTACCATAATTAACAAGTTATAAAGGAAGAATTATGTAATAAAATAAGATAAAATAACTTAGCTTAAACAAAATTAGGAAACCTTAGAATTTCTCCTTTTTTTCTTCCTTCTTCTTCTCTTTCCCTTTTCCTTCCTTCTTCACTTTCCTTTTTTATTCTCTTCACTTTTTTTTGTGTAATATCCCGTGTTTTTAAATATTTTTATACTGCATCAGGATATGCAGTGTTAATAATTTTTAAATATGATATTGACACTTTATGAGCTTTTATTTAATTAAAATTGAATTTTAATTGTTTATTATTATTTAAGTACTTTACGTAAAATTTTCCCGGGACCTGCATTTTCGGGGAAATTTTCACGTAAATAATTTACTATTAATTATTTTAAATATATTTACGGACTTGCATAAACTCATACATATTTTAAAATATTAAACACCGTATATGTGTGTAATTATTTATCTAATTAGGGTTTAATTAATTACCCTAATATTTTATTATTTGTTTATTAATTTTATTGTTATTTAATTATTTTATTTATTATTAAATTTTAAATTATTATAATAATGTGTGGTGTGTGATTTTTCCCAAATATTTTATTAAAATTATTTTTTCTTTTTCTTTTTTCTTTTTCTTTTTCTTTTTCTTTTTTTTTTCTTTTTCTTTTTTTTTTCTTTTCTTTTTCTTTTCTTTTCTTCTTCTTCCTTCTTCTTCCCGAGCCCGTCCCTTCTCCCCCTCCCACTGCAAATCCCAACCACCTACCATCGGTGTGCCACCAGCAGCTCCGCCCTCCCCAGCCAGCTACTCCGTCGCCCCTAGCCTCCTTCCCCGGCGTCGGCTAGCTTCTTTTCCTCCATTTTTGGTCGAAAGTTGCATTTCTTCACATCTCACGATTTTGGCCACCATTTTCGACACCGCCAGTCTTTTTCTGCTCCTTGAACTCCGATGAGTGTGATTCTAGCTTTGGTTTGAGCTTAAATGGTCTTGATTTGCTTAGGCTTTGAATTTTCGATTTCGGCCACATTAGGATTTTTGATTTTTTTTGAACTTTGAATTGTTTGATTCATGAAAAGTCCCTTAACAGATGTTGATCCTAGTAGCTTAATATTTATGTGTGAATTTTTGTAGAATTTTTGGAGATTATTTTGATTTTTGGGTATTTTTGAATATTTTAATATTATTTTCTAATTTTCGGAAATTAATTAATTAAATTATGAAATTGTGTTTTATGATAATTATAGGTGTTGAAATGAATTATAGAAATTTATTTGTAATTTTTATGAATTTCTATGTATTTATTTTGAATTATTTAAGTTTATGTAATTTTAGAAAATTAGGGTTAATTGTGTTTTTAATTGAAATTTATTGGTAAATTGAGTTTAATTATTGATATTATTGATAAATATGTTGAGAAAATTAATTTTTGATAATTATACTATTTTTGGTGAATTTTTGAAGTAATTATAGTATATTTATATATATAAGGGTATTTTGGTAATTTTACACAAAATTGGCTAAAAATGTAATTTAATTGGTTTTAATAGTTATTTAAGGTATAAAAATGATTTCTACAAATTATTTGGTATTTTTAACTAATTAAAACTATTTTTCGTGAATTATTTTCAATTATATATATAATATATGGTTTTACTAATAAAATGAGTTTTTATCGATTTTTAATGTGTTTTAAGGTTAATTATGTAATTTCTACTTATAAAATGAATTTCTATGTTATAAGGGTATTTTTGGTATTTCTATAATTGTTCTGTGATTATGGACCCCGGTCGGTAGACTGTAGTTTGGAATCCGACCAAGGGGTTGTGGATGAGTTGTTGTGCCTATTTTTCAAAGTGTGTTTCTTTGCAGGGTCGGCTCTACTCTTTGAGTAGAGAGATGTCTGTTTTACAGGGGAGGTTCTGCCGAATTTTTGGTAGAATTCTCGTAAAACATGATGTCCAGTCGAACCCTAATTTTGATTCTGTGTTTAATATTCTAGATCGAGTTCTAGGATTTTCTGTTAGGTTTATCCTGATGTCTATTATTTATTGTTTGTCTAGTTGCACCGAGACCGAGGCTTAGTGGACCAGGCCCGTCGGACCCATCTCGAGGAGCGCACTAAGTGTGAGTTACTATATTATATATA
The DNA here is from genome assembly GCA_947683625.1 of Mallotus nudiflorus. NCBI lineage: Eukaryota > Viridiplantae > Streptophyta > Magnoliopsida > Malpighiales > Euphorbiaceae > Mallotus > Mallotus nudiflorus. The sequence goes on along the minus strand of CANTUR010000307.1, from coordinate 503,909 downwards.
TATGTTTAGGGTGCATGATTTAGAAAAATATGTTTTATTTTGATTATCTATGCATGAATAATTCAATTATTACCTAAGTTTATTTTGGTTTATTTCCTGTATATTTTGAATTATATACATGTTTTGTTAATAAATTATATTTAAAATGTTTTTAAATATATTTCTAGCTTAATTTATAATTTGATTGGATTTATTTGACGTATATATACTCGAAATATACCTGGTTTACTTTTGGTATATTTCCAGTATATATATGGTTTATGTTACTATTTATTTCAAATTCATGCATCATTTATTTGTGAATGAATGTTTTATATTTATTAATGAAGGATATCAATAGAACGTGCTACCTAGTGGGTAGCATTAGGACTGAATACGTACCGGTGCGCTTATAGCATTTAGGCTATATTACTAACCAATTGTGGATATTGATTGGATATGATTATTTGATGTGTGAGATATGGTTTGGAGGTGTGATTGCTGGAGCTCGGTTGACCAAGTGTCTCGGGGCCAATCACATTGCCAGTCAGACTGCCGGAGCTCGGTTGACTTAGTGTCTCGGGGCCAGTCTACTGTCTAAATGGAATAAGTGAATATTTTGGAATAAGTGAGCCTGTATGGCTAGAGTGTTGTCTAACACTGTTTGAGGTTTCGATATTCTAGGGTTCTATTTGATCCTTCATAAATGATGATTTTCAGTAAAATATATATATAAAATGATTTTTCAGCATCTGTGTGTATTTGTCTGTATATATACATATTAGATATATACTGTTGATTGTATGCATTATCATTTAGTATGCATGTATATATATTATAGTAATTCACTCAGTGAGGTCTGACTCCCCTCCGTTGACTATTTTTCAGGAGAGTCATCATCTTCAGACCTCAGTAGCAGGCCTATACGCCGGATTTCTTCCGCCCCGGCTTCTTTGTGTAAACTGCTTCTCTGAGTCTTGAGTTTTATTTTATCTAGATACTGCAGTAGTCATTAAATATTTAAAGAGATGTTGTATTATATTTGAACTGGATTTGTATTAAAAGATTTTATATATATATGATATGAGTATTTGATTTAAATCCAGTTGGTGGAAATGTTATTGTGATAGTTATGATGATTTTTATTTCCGCTGCCTTATATATTGTTATTATTACTATTGCATGTTTTATTTTTTTTTTTAGGCTTGCTACGGGTTTCGGATTCCAAAGAATTCCCGTTCCCTAGCGCCGGACATGGCCCCTGTTTTGGGTCGTGACATTTTGTTCCAGCCCCTTTTATTTATTTTTGCATATAATCTTCCATTTTTAGCCCTCAAACTTACTCTTTATTACTTCTAACTAATTTATTATTTTCTCAACTAAATCCCTAATGTTTAATCTTTACTATTTCTATCCTTATCTTAATTTCTAGAAAAATAAATCACACAAGTCTTACTTATGTTGTATTGTATATTTTCACCTATTTAATATGTAATGCATGTGAAATGCATATGTTCAAGTGAGAGATTTTTATGATGCATAAGTTCATATAATATTATAATAGGTGAAGATAAGGATGTTACATTTCTCCCCCTCTTATAATGAATTTCACCCTTAAAATTTAATACCTGTGAACAAGTTAGGATATTTTTGTTTCATGTTTTCTTCAGTTTCCCATGTGGCTTCTTCTTTTGAATGGTTTTTCCATAACACTTTAATTAAGAAAATTTCTCGATTCCATAACTGTTTTGTCTTATAACCAATGATCTTTATCGATTCTTCAACATAACTCAAATCATCAGTAATTTCTACTTCTTCATTTTTAAGTATCTGAGTGGGATCATATCGATATCTTTTAAGCATACTCACATGAAACACATTATGAATTTTGGTCATTTTTAGTGGTAATGCTAATTTGTAAGCCAATGTATTTATTCTTTCAAGAATTTTATATGGTCCTATGTATCGAGGACTTAATATTCCTTTCTTGCTAAATCAAATTACCCCTTTCTATAGTAAAACCTAAAGGAATACTTTCTCACCTACTTCATACTCCATTTCTTTCCTATATTGATCTGCATAGCTCTTTTGTTTATGTTATGTTGCTTTGAGTCTACTTTTGATTAGCTTTATTTTTTTCATGGTGTTTTGTGCTATCTTTGGCCATTCTAATACACAAGTTCCATTTTCATCCTAATAAATAGGGTTGCGACATTTTCTTCCATATAATGCCATTTGAATACTACAATGATACTGATTATTATATGAAAACTCCATCAAGCTGATATACTTATCCCATACTCCTTTAAATTCCAATACATAAGCTCGAAGCATATCTTCAAGTGTTTGAATTGTTCTTTCTGGTTCCCCATCTATTTATGGATAAAAACGATGCTAAAATTCAATTTGGTAACCAAAGCCTTATGCAAACTCATCCAAAAATGAGATATAAACCATGGATCCCTATTTGACATAGTAGATATTAGTACCCTATGCAACCTAACAATTTCATTCACATACTCTTTGGCCAAGTATTTAAGTGAACTACCCCATCGAATAGGTAAAAAGTGTGTTGACTTAGTCGATCGATCAATAATCACTTATATAACATCTTTTTTTCATGTAGTTCTTAACAATCCACACATAAAATCCATCGTTATTCTTTCCCATTTCCATTCTAGTATTATCAATGGTTTCAACTTCCCAACTAATGCTTGGTGCTTTACTTTAACTTACTGATATATTAAACATTTTGAAACATATTCAACCACATCTCTCTTCATTTTGGGCCATCAATAATATAGTCATAAGGTGTTATACATTTTAGTCATTTCCGGATGCATAGCATATGGAGCATCATGTGCCTCCTCAAAAATTTCTCGACATAGGTTATTAATATTCACGACACAAATACGTGACCCCATCTGTAGACGGCGAGGTTTAGCGTGCGTCTAAGATTTTAGCAACCGCGATACTGTTTGAGCTCAGGGCTCTAGAGAACACACTAACCATTGTCACAAAGACATGACGTGGAGATGAGGAGTCGTCACCCAGGGTAATAATTGGGACAAATCGAAAAGGTGGTACTTGATTCCCTAAAAGAAAGCTAGCACCACAACCAGGAGATTCTGGATACGGAATACCAACTTTTTTCAGTCTCTTGTTCTTTTAGAATTACTTTATGAATTATTATATTATCCTCTATTTACATGCAATTTCATATAAACCCTTATTCTAGCAATTAACTCCAAGGCAAACTGGTCATGAAAAATACAAGTAAATAATGCATTCAATAGAACATATAATCCCTAAGTTAGTATAGTCTACATGAATTTTAATTAAATGGGCTAAATTTACATGTTTTAATTTATAAGTGAACCTAAATACTAATGAGCTTAATTCCTTTTAATTTTAATTAAATGAACCTAAGCCTATTTATTTTAATTCTAAAAAATGGGCTTAAATTTACAAGTTATGAACAAGACTTTTATTTAATGGGCTAAGTCTAATTAATTAAATTAAATTAGGTGGGCCTATGTCTAATTTACTAAATGGCCTAAGTTATCTCTACCCTAAATCTAATTAATTATGGGCCTAAAATGTATTTTAATTAATTAAACTTAAAAAACCTAAATTTAAATGGGTTAAAGCCTAATGCAGGCCTAGAGCCCAAAACACATAAAAATAAATAAATGAGCTCAAAAACAAATAAAACATACAAAAACAATTAAATAAAAGATCAAAGAACCAATTAATTATTCCTTCTAAAACCCTAATTTTAATTAACTTGCAATCCTAAATTAATCTACTTCCACCATTGATTTTAATTAATTACTCAATTAAAACCCTAATTTTACTAACCAAATAATCAATATAAACATGCAATCACACGCATAATTCAACTATTCCCACTATTGGGGCTATTACAATAATCTATTGAAAATAATAATAAAAATAATTAATACAACCCAAAAAACATAAATAAAATAAAGCAATAAATAAAAACCTAGAAACCATGTTTATAAAAGGTTTTATCCATAATATTCCATGGACTTCTTATGAGCTTAGTCCTCCAAACATGATCATCATGTATTTTCCTCCATAATCACCATAAAAAAGAACAAAAATTATGATTAGTGAATAAATTATAATAATAATTTAAATAAAATTAAAACTCTATAAAATAAAATAAAGAAATAAATAAATCAAGTAAAATAGAATAAGGAGAAGATAATGCTTATGGATGATTTTAATGGAGTGCTCCTCAGATTTTATAAAATCACCATTCTTGATAGGTCTTCGAATCTTGTTCTTCAAAAATCCTCCAAAGATCTTCAATTAATCAATTAAACACAAGGCAATTTTGCAGAGAATATTTTTGTTCAAAACAATTCACAAAGGAAAAGAGTCAAGAATGCTTTTTAAGAAAAATCAACCAAAAGCCAAAAGACAATTTGGTATAGAGAAAATATCAAAGTAAAATTATGCATAAAAGTACTTCTCCTCCCCGATCTCCCTTTTCAGGAGCCAAAACACCTCCTTTTATAATGAAACATCCCTTCAAATCCTATGTATAAATTGATTCCTAAAAGACTTCTATTTTCTTAAAAATATCAGATAAATATCAAAAATAATTTTAAGAAGATTTCAAACCAATCAGGATTCAAGAAAAAGATATTTTTATTTTTTAAAAAATAAAAAACATATGGAATAGGTCTAATTTCGACTGAAATTGTGTAATTTCAATCGGAATTACACAATTTCGATTGGAATTAGTGTAATTCCGACTAGAATTACATAATTCCTACCGAAATTGTGTAATTCCAATCAGAATTATAGAATTTTGACCACTTTTTTTAAACTTTTAATTACAAAAAGGTCCCTAAAAGAATTTAAATTTTGCAATTAGATCCTTAAAAAATGTTACAATTTAGTCCTTGAAAGCATTAAATCCTTTCTTTAAAAAATGCAATCAAACCTCTAAAGTTTCAAAGTTCAAGTATTAAAGACCTATTCATGATATTTTCATCATTGGAGTCCTTTGTCGCTTCCATAACACATCATCCCGAAATTGGGTGCTTACACCATCATCAAAATATCATATTGAATGTTAAACTCTTTGTTCTCTGCCTGTCTTGCTTTCTCAATCTTTTCTTACAATTGTGGATCTTTGCTTTGCACTGCTTTAATTTTATCCCGTAATACTGGTCTAACTTGCAAAGTAGTAATCAACACTCCATTTTCTTGCAAATTTAATTTCATATTTATAACTCGCAACTGAACTAAATAAGAGAATGGAAATACCCTTAAATTAGCCATACTGCTTCTTGATTTCCTACTCATAGCATCAGCTACCACATTTGCCTTTCCTAGATGATACTCAATTGTACAATCATAATCCTTCAACAATTCTAACCGCTGCCTTTATTTCATGTTTAACTCTTTTTGGCTCAATAAGTACCGTAGACTCTTATGATCAGTAAATATCTAAAATGTTTCTCCATACAAGTAATGTCTTCATATTTTCAAAGCAAATACTATAGCTACAAGCTCTAAGTCACGTACTGGATAAGATAATTCATAGGGCTTTAACTATCTAGATGCATATGCAATTACCTTACCATGTTGCATTAGCATACATCCCCAACCTTGATAAGAAGCATCACTATAAACTACAAATCCTCATGTGTCTGTAGGAATAGTTAATATTAGAGTAGTTGTGGACTTATTTTTCAATTCATTAAAACTTTTCTAAAATGCTTCAAACCATTGAAATGCTACATTTTTTTGAGGTAACTATGTCAAAGGGCTGGTTATCAATGAAAATCCCTTAACAAATCGATGATAGTAACCAGCTAGTCCTAAAAAACTTCTCACTTCTACAACATTCCTTGGAATTTCCCATTTTAATACTACTTTTATTTTTTTTGGATCCACTTTTATGCCCCATTTAGAAACCATATGTCCTAAAAATACAACTTCATTTATCCAAAACTCACATTTACTTAACTTAGCATATAACTGCTTTTTGCTCAAGGTTTCTAACATAATTCTTAAATGTTGTTTATGCTCCTCTTTGTTTCTTGAATATACCATTATGTCATCAATGAACACAATCACAAACTTGTCCAGATATGGTTGAAATACCTTGTTCATAAAAGTCATGAATGCAACCGGTGCATTGGTTAAACCAAAAGCCATTACTAAAAATTCATAATGCCCATACTTAGTTTGAAATGCAATCTTTGGTACATCTAACTTTAAGCTGATAATAGCCTAATTTGAAATCAATCTTGAATAACATTTGAGCTCTCTGCAGTTGGTCAAACAAAACATCTATTCTAGTCAAAGGATATTTATTCTTCATAGTGACCCGATTCAATTACCTATAATCAATACACAACCTCATTGTTCTATCTTTCTTTTTAACAAATAACAATGGAGCACCCCAAAGTAAAACATTGGGCCTAATAAATCGTTTATCAAGCAATTCCTGTAACTAAACTTTCAATTCTTTCAATTCAATTAGAGCCATTCTATAAGGTGAAATGGATATTAGTGTTATTTTGGGAAGTAACTCTATTGTAAACTCCACTTCTCTTCAGTTGGCAACCCTGGTAATTCTTTTAGGAATACGTCTAGAAATTCCTTTACCATTGGAATACTCTCAAGTGAATTATTAGTAATCATGGTATCTACCACATGCACTAAATAAGCTTCATAACTGCCCTTAACCATTTTAAAAGCTTTTATAGCAGAGATTAAACATGGAAGTACAATTTTTATTTCCCCTAAAAACATAACCCTTGGTTGATTTAAAGATTCTATAATAACCTTTTTAGTAAAATAGTTCACTATTGTATAATGCTTAATAAACCAATCCATCCCCAAAATCACATCACATTCATATAGTGGCAATAATATCAAATTAGCTTCCAACTTAATTTTATCAATACAAATCAAACGTATATATTATTCACCACCATTATTTCTCCCAAAGGTGTACCCATATTTAAATCAAAACCTAAAGGTTCATGCTTTTTACATAATCGAGATGCCATGCATAATGATATGAATGAATGTGTGGAACTAGGATTAATTAATGCATAAGCTTCTAAACCATGGATAAAATTTTTATCGATGACTACTTCTTGAGCATCAATAGGTTCTTTTTCTGGTCATGGTAAACACTCCGGCTTATGTCTAAGGTCTAAAACTCTAACCTTCTAATATGCTTATACCTTTACCAGCTGTAGTTTTCATACCTCTACCTCTTGCCTTACTAGATGTTTCTCCAACTCCATTTATTTTTAAAGCTTTAACTATGGGTTCTGACATAACTCTGCCTTTGCTACCCCCTATCACTCTAGTCTTATTAGGGCAGTCTCTGAGCATATGATAAAGAGATCCACAAAAGAAGCACCCACCAGTTAGCTTTTTACATTCTCCACTATATTGTTTACCATAATGTACACATACAGTTCTTTATGCCACAATGTGACTTTAGGCTCTACATATGAAAGATGGAGTTCTAAATCCCTACTTCTATAATTAAAATTTCCACCCTTTATACTAGGCCATGGCAGTATATATCCTCCACTTATACCTTTTTTCCTACTAGAACTTTCTGCAATCTTACTTAATCCCCTTTTTGTTTGTAGCTCTAACCCTTCTTTTACCAATCTCTCAGCTCTAATTACAACTACCCTTAGCTTTGCATAACTCTTGAGGTCTACAGGAGTAATCCTATCTCTGAGCTCATATCTCAATCATTCCTTAAACATTTAATATTTATCTTTATCAGTAGTTACTAATGAAGATGCATAATGAGATAACTAATTTAATTTCACCTCATATTTAGCTACTGTCATTGTCCCTTGATTTAGATTCAAGAATTCCCTTCTTTTATCATCTCTATACACTTCTGGCATGCAATTATTATTGAACTCATGAAGGAAATCATCCTATATAAGAACTGGACGCTGAACATCACTACCAAGTATTGTTTCCCACAAATCATATGCATCCCCTTGTAATAATGATACTACATAGTCAAACTTTTCTTCTAGTGTACATTTTATCAAATTCAAAACTCTTTATATCCTTTTTAGCCATGTTTCTACAACTGAGGGATCGTAGTACCATAAAAATCAACTGTACTATATTTTCTTAGTTTATCATATTTCCTCTCCTTATACTCTTGTGGTCCCTGTACTTCTTATTCATGTTGCTCAAAATGTATTTGCTCATAAGGTGCATGATGTGCATGATAATGTGTAAAAAATCTAACATTATCAGTAGGTTGATATTATAATAGTTGATGTGATGCTTCCATGGAATGCAAATCGGCTGTCTCCTCTCTCTTTATGGATACTCTATAGACATATAAGAATATATTATATGATAATGTATATAAATGCATATGTTCTATTATGCTCATATGTTTGTCTCTCATGGAACCTATCCCTGCCCTAATACCAACTCTAATGTAACACCCTACACACTTAATATTATTGCACATCATAATATCTTATATTAGTATTACTAAGTATCATTTGTTCATATGTAGTTACTATATGTATATATACGTGTATACATACATATATACATACAAACATTTACATTAACTAGTAAACATATGTATGTTATAAGTAGAGAGAGTGTGAGAATTCAATTGATAACTTATGCTTTATACTTAACTACCATACTTCATACTTCAAAATAGCCCAAAACTAGACTTCTCAATTTGAGAAATAATTACGATTTAATAAGTCGCGACTCAATGAATATAAACGTCAATTAAATTCTAAAGGCTTCTCTAACCATTAGTTCAAACATCTCACAAATAAATACAAGATTCAAGCAAATGCATATGCTTTGGTTCCTTTTATTTGTTGTGACCTTGTAAGAAAATACCGCATCTATGTTCAAGTGGAACAAAGACAAGTGGCAACTAATTTTGTTAGCCAGTATATAACAAGTGAATCAAGTGATATCCTTTTATCATTAGCATTTGACAAGTGATTTGCAAGTATTATTCAAACTGGTCACAACATCCTCTTATATCCATATGAAAATGTTCAATTACAAATGTATAACAAGTAATTATTGTAACTTATAAATTTATCATTTGTCATATATTCGCACAAGTACAAGTATAAGTAATTTATAATTCATCAATTCTTATATAAGAAGACATAGAGCAACTCATTTGAAGTTTCATAGAAAACATATTTCAGTTAAGCTACAAGTCACAAATTCCACATTCATATTCATATAATCACACAATTGCACATTGGAATCCAATTGATGTATATACTCACCTCCTTAGGTAAAAAACACTTTAAACACGATTTATATAACCTTCTCATACTTCAGCAATATTTTAAGAGCCTAGAATATAACATGTATTTTTAATAAAAAAAAGAAAATTATGTGTCCATGCTTTTATGCAATGGTTAGCATGTTTTATACAAGTAATGTTATGATGCTACTGCACTAAAAAGCTAATAATTCTTTATATGTAACTCTAAATGATCTAATTCTTTTTGCTACTAAATCTAGACACTTGAGACTATAATATATCAAAAATTAAATTAAATTGGGCATTACATGGTTTATGGTGAATTTTTAAAATCTGCCCTGAAACTTGTACTGTGATACCTATTAAGGTGCTAAGCATACATTGTATGCATATGACTAATACATAAAATATCCATCAATGTCTTAATTTTAGTTCATAAGCCAGTATATACATCACCTTTATATATATAAGTAATACATATTTCACACAAAAAAAGCTTACAACATCAAGTAGCTCACATCTTCTCTCATGTTAGACACATAGTATACACTAGTCTTAATACAACATAATAAAATTTATTAACCACGTCATCCTTAAAAACTTAAGGATAAACCTCTGCTGACTAACCTGACGCAATGTTAGTGCAATTGATGCAAATGTTTCTTTAAAACAGATTACAATTCTTCTAATCCTAAAAAATATTGCAAATAAGTGAGCTTGCAACTCAGCAAATGAATAACATAACATTTTATGAAAAATAACACATTCAAGCATGTAGTATTATCAATTATCAATCCATTCAATATTTAACTATGAATTTATAATATGTACATAGTCATTGTAGCATAGTATTTTCTTTCGGACAATAATGAACTTGTGAATTACATGTAAATCAAAACTTCTTTTCAATTATTCATTGATCCCCATACACACATAGCCTGCCATAATCTTGTATCAAATATATTTTTTTTATAGCCTTTTTACGGCACATAAATGGGATTCCATTTCACACACAACGTTGCCTCATTCACAAGTAGCATAGCGTCCTTTTATTTATCCAACTATATTTCTTATATTTTCATATACATCAAGAGTGCACCACACTTTCACAGCACTTTATTCAACTTATCATTAACTAAATACATCACATACCAGTCCGTTAAGCACATTAACATCTCTATAATATAAAAGAATAATAATATACCAAAAAAATACTCATTTTTCAACATGGCAGAATCAATAGTGCAAATTCTAAAATACACCAAAAATTTTACATTATAAATTTTAAAGCTATATTCTCCATATCAATAGCATTATAAGTTTAAATTAATTTGGAATTAATTTTGCATTAATTGGATATTTATAGAAGGAGAAAAATAAAAAATAATCCACCATGGTTAAGTTGTCAATCAAAACTAAGCAACAAAAAATATAGCCCAAGTTGGCTATTAAAACAGCAAAACTATTTCTATCAATTTTATAAGTCACGTCTCAAAGTTTTTATAGAATTGAACAGCACCCCATTTGGAGTTATGAAACTCCAAATATGACTTCAACAAGTATTCTATTATCACCTAAACAAGACACCCAAATTTAGCAACTATCATTCATATGTAAAATCTCTTTCATATGTACAATCTCATTTAAAAAACAATCAATCATTAACACAATAATAAAAAATCAACATCTATCAATTAGGATATTCATAGTCCCTTTAACCAATCAGCTTAACAAATAAATTTATAATTATTTATTTTATATGTTATACTCACATAGAACATTAGGTTATTCACTTATCTTTATTGCTTCATTGTCTTTGTTTGTATTTACTTATGTGATAGCCTCATTCCTAATTGGGGTAGCAAAAGTAATCTTATTTACTCATAAGTAATTTCTTAAGGTATCTACTCATCAAAATAGCTTATATTTACACATTATCAGTTCACCAAATTGTTTAGTTTATACCTACACTCTCCTTTCCTTTTTCCAGCATCTAACACATGCAATTTCATTTATAAATCATCAATATAATATCCTTATATACTACCCTCTTCATGCAGCCCCCAAATGATATGTATAATATGTAAATAAACTCAATTTTATAAATTAACTTCATTAAGTTTAAAAGGTTGTTTCAGGCCTAGATTAGAAAAATTGTCCAAACTTCTAGAAAAAGGATTTTAATCTTAAAATTTTAAAATACTTAGATTTATATGTCTAGTACCTTCAGTAAAATTTTCACTTCAATTTTTTAACTACAAAGAAATTTGTAAAGGTCGTATTACATGAAGCTCAAGGAATCTAACAAATTGAGCAATAAATTATTTTCTCTTATTTCACTAATATAGAGATTGAATTAGATCGAGACCAAAGAGGAATAGTTTTAGATAACTCTTCAAAGTTTTCATATCATTAAAGAATACTTGATTTGAAGGTTCCCAGCTCAATATATACAAGAAATATCAAGACTATTTTTAATTCATGAACTCTATAAACTTGGTTCACATGATCAAAATGACTACTTTCAGAGCTAACTTTGAAAAATCACTACGACTTATAAAAAAGGAATTTTAAGCTAAATTTGAATCACTCTTATATTTCTATGTCTAGAACATACTATAAAAATTTCAAATCAATTGGACAACTATAGAAGGAGTTATTGATGACTGAACACAACCAGGTTACTAACCTTGATAGATTGAGCATCAAAAAGTATATCTTCGTTAAGCTATTAAAAAGGCAAAATCTGTAATATCCCGTGTTTTTAAAATATTTTTACACTGTATCGGGATATGCAGTGTTAATAATTTTAGTATATGTATCATGATATTTTACGAGGTTGATGTGTATTTAAAACCTATTTTAATTATTGTGTATTATTTATAGTGCTTTACGTAAAATTTTCCCGGGATTTGCATTTTCGGGGAAATTTTCACGTAAATAATTTGTTATTAATTATTTTAAATATATTTTCGGACTTGCATAAACTCATACGTATTTTTAAATTACTAAACACCGTGTATGTGTGCGATATTTATTTAATTAGGGTTTAATATATATTACCCTAATATTTTATTATTTGTTTATTAATTTATTGTTATTTAATTATTTTTATTTATTATTAAATTATTAAAATATTAAATTATATGTGTGGGTGTGATTTTTTTTAAATATTTTATTAAAATTATTTTTTATTATTTTTCTTTTTTTTTCTTTTTCTTTTTCTTTTCTTTTCTTTTCTTTTTTCTTCTCCTTCTTCTTCTTCCTTCTCCTTCCCCGTGCCCGACCACCCCCTCACCACCAACGGTCATTACAACTATCATTTCCCTACCGTCGGTGTGCCTCCCGGCTTGCCATCGTCGTCCCCAGCCGTCCCCCGCTGCCAGCAGCCTTCTTCCCCGGCGCCGGCGAGCTATTTTTCTTCTTTTGGCCGAAATCCTTCTTCTCGCCGTCGACGACGATTCCGGCCACCATTTTCGACACCGTCGGTCTCTTTCTTCTCCTTGACCTCCAGTGAGTGTGATTCTAACTTTGGTTTGAGCTTAAATGGTCTAGATTTGCTTAGTTTTGAATTTTTCCAATTCGGCCATATTAGGATTTTTGATTTTTTTGAGCTTTGAATTGATTGATTCATGAAAAATCCCTTCACAAATATTTTTCCTAGTAGCTTAATCTACATGTATGAATTTTTGTGGAATTTTTGGAGATTGTTTGGATTTTTGGGTATTTTTGAATATTTTAATATTATTTTCTAATTTTCGGAAATTAATTATTTAAATTATGAAATTGTGTTTTATGGTTAAATTAAATGTTGAAATGAATTATAGGAATTTATTTGGAATTTTTATGAATTTCTAAGTATTTATTTTGAATTATTTGAGTTTATGTAAATTTGGGAAATTAGGGTTAATTATGTTTTTAATTGAATTTAATTGGTTAATTGAGTTTAATTATTAATATTATTGATAAATATGTTGATAAAATTAATTTTGGATAATTGTATAATTTTTGGTGAAATTTTGAAGTAATTATAGTATATTTATATATATAAGGGCATTTTGGTAATTTTATCCAAAATTGGCTAAAAATGTAATTTAATTGGTTTTAATAGTTATTTAAGGTATAAAAATGATTTCCATAAATTATTTAGTATTTTTAACTAATTAAAACTATTTTTCGTGAATTATTTTCAATTATATATATATAATATACGATTTTTCTAATAAAATGAGTTTTTATCGGTTTTTAATGTGTTTAAAGGTTAATTATGTAATTTATACCTATAAAATTTATTTCTATGTTATAAGGATATTTTTGGTATTTCTGAAATTATTTTGTGATTGTGGACCCCGGTCGGTGGACTGTAGTTTGGAGTCCGACCGTGGAATTTTGATTGTGCTCTGTGTAGTTTTTCGAAGTGTATTTCCTTGCAAGGTCGGCTCTACTCTTTTGAGTAGAGAGATGTTCGTTTTACAGGGGAGATTCTGTCGAATTTTTGGTAGAATTCTCGTAAAACGTGATATCCGGTCGAACCCTGATATCGATTCTATGTTTAATACTCTAGATTGAATTCTAAGATTTCTGTTAGGTTTATTCTAATGTCTGTCGTTATTGCTTGTTTAGTTGCGCCGATACCGAGGGCTAGTGAACTAGGCCCGTCGGATCTATCTCGTGGAGTGCACTAATTTGTGAGTTACTATACTATATATATATGCTTTAGGATGCATAATTTAGAAATATACGTTTTTATTTTGATTAAAATGCATAAATAATGTGATTTGTATTTTAGTATATTTTTGGTATATTTTTAGTATATAATAAATTGTATACATGTTTTATTAATAAATCATATTTAAAATGTTTTTAAATATATTTCTAGCTTAATTTGTAAATTGATTGAATTCATTTGACATATATATACTCGAAATATACCTGGTTTACTTTTGGTATATTTCTAGTATATATATGGTTTATGTTGATATTTTATTGACCTTCATGCATCATTTATTTTTGTGAATGAATGTTTTATATTATTAATGATGAAGGATATCAATAGAACGTGCTATCTAGTGGGCAGCACTAGGACCGAGTACGTACCAGTATGTCTATAGTATTTAGGCTATATTACTAACTTATTTGTGGATATTAATTAAATGTGATTATTGATATGTGTGAGATATGGTTTGGAGGTGTGATTGCTGGAGCTCGGTTGACCAAGTGTCTCGGGGCCAATCACACAGGCAATCAGACTGCTGGAGCTCGGTTGACTTAGTGTCCCGGGGTCAGTCTACTGTCCAAATGGATTAAGTGGATATATTTTGGAATAAGTGAGCCTGTATGGCTAGAGTGTTGTCTAACACTATTTTCGAGGTTGCGATGTCATAGGGTTCTATTTAATCCTTCATAATCGATGATTTTCAATGAAATATATATAAATGATTTTATTGCATCTGTGTGTAATTGCTTGTATATATATATTAGATATATACTGTTGACTGTATGCATTATCATTTAGTGTGTATGTATATATATTATAGTAATTCACTTAGTGAGGTCTGACTCCCCTCCGTTGACAATTTTTCAGGAGAGTCAACATCTTCAGACCTCAGTAGCAGGCCTGTATGCCGGATTTCTTCCGCCCCGGCTTCTTTGTGTAAACTACTTACTTGAGTCTTATTTTTATAATCTAGACACTACAGTAGTTGTAAATTAATTATGGGATTTTATGTATTTTATTTATATGAGATATTGTATTATATTTGAAATTGGATTTGTATTAAAGATTTATATACATGAGATGAGATTTAATTTAAATCCAGTTGGTGAAAATAATATTGTGATATTTATGATTTTTATTTTCGCTGCATTTGATATTGTTATTATTATTATTGCATGTTTTATTTTTAGGCTTGCTACGAAAGAATTCCCGTTCCCTAGCGCCGGTCATGGCCCCTGTTTTGGGTCGTGACAAAATCAGATCTAGCTTAAAACTAGAAAGTTATCGAAAACTCTTCCAAGTTTCCATAGAATCAAACCAAACTTAATTTGAAGCTTTATAACACAATATATGATCAAATTACAAAGACTAAAAATCCAGGAAAAACAAACCCAAAAACTGCATCTTATAAACCCTAACTTAAATCAACCACAAACCTTAAAAGACTTACCAAATGAATTGCTACAACCTTCAAGGATGATGGTTAATGGCCTAAAATTGTTTTAAACCTCCAAATTCATCTTGCAAAAATAAGCTTCCCTTGAAGAATGGATAGCTCTTCCTAGTTCTTTTTTTTTTCGTCTCTTCTTCTCCTTTCTTTCTTTTGCTTTTATTTTTTTTATTTCTTTAGCATTTATGGTTGCACACTATGGAAGATTCTAGTGAATTTTATGATAGACGTAAGTGAAAAATGTCTCATTTAGCCCTTAATATAATGCTAGTATTATTTATTAACCCTTAAATTTCTAATTGTCCACTTAAAGACAATTATTGTTTCAATTGAGTTTTCATCTCTTACTAACATTTAAGTTCTTGCCCTTTTCTCTAATTCAACTTCATATCCCTTTTATTCTCAATATTCTATTCATTTTGAGTGTCATCAAAATTTAAAAATTCTCACCCTTAAATCAACTACAAATCATGGCTAGACTTAATACACTAGCCTACTATATGCACCAACACATACTTAAATTAAATTAATATATATATAAATGAAATGCATAATTAATGCAAATGTACCTATAGTTGGAGCACGGATGTTACATGTACATAGACAGCTTGACCTTACTAGACCTGAGAGTGAATAACTTTCACAACACAACTCCAAATTACTTAATTTTCTTTTTCTACAAAACTAGACACACAAGGATACAACATATCCAAAAACTAGCACAATATAAGCTCTACACAATTAGTGGTGAAATTTTGAATTCAGACCTATGTTCTGCACTAAAATAGTTTGAGCAAGTCTTATTCAATTCTGAATTTCTAAATTTATACAAGTCCAATTACAAAGACCTTTTTCAAGCTCTTTTTTAACACATAAAAGAACAACTTTCATGTTTTATACTTCATCTAATTTAGTCTCACAAAACTGTTTTAAAGAATTTTAGATAAAATATAAAGGAATAAAACTCATGCTCCTTACTTTGTTTAAATCAGTCTCTAACATCCTTAAAATAACTAATCAACATCAAGTAGCCTGCTGTAACTACTACTTGAACCTATCCTAAATAAACTTTCATAAAATATTACATACTTATTATTTCACAAAACGTTTTTAAAGGCACAAAGATAAGATATAAACCCACAAGTTTCATGTTTTATATTTCCCCTAATTCTTCTTTTATGGCCATAAAAATTAGAGTGTAATTTGCAGCTCTAGAATAGAATTCTCAGCATGAAGATCATTATCAAAATTAATTAACCTATTGTCCTCTTAAATCTTTCTAATTACTATAATTAACATGTTATGAGGGAAGAACTACATAAGAAAATAGGATGAAATCACTTAACTTAGCCAAAATTAAGAAACCTTAGAATTTCTCCTCTTTTTCTTCCTTCTTCTTCCCTTTCCCTTTTCCTTCCTTCTTCACTTTCCTTTTTTTATTCTTTTCACTATTTTTTTCTAACCCCCTTTTATTTATTTTTGCATAAGCTCTTCCCTTTTTAGCTCTCAAACTTACTCTTTATTACTTCTAACTAATTTATTATTTTCTCAACTAAATCCCTAATGTTTAATCTTCACTATTTATATCCTTATTTTAATTTCTAGAAAAATAAATCACACAAGTCATGCTTATGTTATATTCTATATTTTCATACATATAATATTTAATGCATGTGAAATGCACATGTTCAAGTGAGAGACTTTTGTGATGCATATGTTCATATAATATTATAATGGGTGAAGATAAGGGTGTCACAGTTATTGAATATTGAATATTGAATGATGGGTATTGAAGCCATTTTGGCTACTTTTATTTATATTATTGGGATTTTGGAAATTCATTTTATTCAAGTTTATTTAGTATATCCTTTCTTGTTTAAATTGTATATTGTGTTTGTTGAGCTTGTTGTGTGTTGTGTTATGGCCAAATACAACCTTAGTCTGGCTCTATACATTGAGAAATGATAGATTTATAAGACGAATAAATACATGTTGAATTAATCAAATGACTTGAGAAAGCTTGATTTAATTCCAATTCTCTATAAGTTTGCTTAATGCCTTACATGTTTGATGTTGTTTTATTTTTATAGTGATGATGAGAGTTAAGTCATAACTTTGAGATTTAATTGATGCATATTTAAAGAGTTTAGCATTACTTGAGAGAGAGTGCTAAATGATTGTTAGAAACTTGAGATTTGCTATTAACTTGAATGGATCTATCCCTTGACTTGATGAAAATGTGGTGTACAATTCCCCAACAACATGTTTCCAATTCCGATCAAATTCTTAATTAAGTAGCCATCATTTACTATTTATTTGTTATTTAGTTTGTTCATTGTCTTCTTTAAATTCACTTATTAAAAGCTCTAAACAATTTAAACTAGAACTAATAAGTGCTTAGTTCACAATCCTTGAGGGAACGAAACTTTGCTCACTACTTTATTATTTGTCGACCTATATACTTGTGGTTATCAACAACTTGACCACTAAATCAAGTATTACTAACTTTTTTTTTTTAAGAAAAATAAATTTTTTCAGATATATATCTTGCTTTGAAAGCAATGATCATGTGAACATTCCCAATCCAAATGAAAAGCTTGGATAGTACTTGAATGTTTCATGATATATTCACTCAATGAAATGTTGTCTATAAATAATATGTTTCCTTTATCAACTTTCAATATAAATGTTCAATGCTCTATAATGATTGTTTATAAGCTAAAAGAATAGTATGATGCCAACTTCCATGTCAAGACACAAAAAAAAAGGCTCATCTTTTAACTACTACAGCTATTGTTGTTTTCTTTCACTTATTTAACAGCCCTTAAATTGTGTCTTTCATTCACACAAATTAAAAAATAAACTAATCTTTCAGGATTTTACATTAATTATGAAATATGTATATTTAAATTATATAAATTAGTATGTATTTATAAAATTGTTACAATTTTATAAAAGAATATGTCATATTTTTAATTTTTTTTGGCCAATAGTCGTATTTTTAATTTAGTGTATCTATTATGTGTATTTTGTACATAAAATTTGAGCCAAAAAAAAAGTATTTTGTACATAAAAAAAACTAACCCTTGGATTAAAGTGGACATGACACACTTTAAAAGGATCATTGTAATCTACGCCAACAAGCATCATTTCCATTTCAACCTCATTAATAAAGTTGACAAAGTTACAAAACTATAGGAAAAAATATCAATTAATAGAGTTATAATGCATGTCCCTTTCAACGAGCTTTTTTTTTTTTCAACGACTTAACGTCACATCTGTATATTTCTTTATTTGTTGAAAAGAAAAATTCACATCAAGAAGATTTTAAAAAATAACATAAAAATTTATAGTGTAAATATTACTAAAGTTTATACTATATAATCTCAATTTAATTAATTGTCATAGATAAAAATATAACATAACCTATTGGAAAATCTATAATAATACTCATAACCTATTTGAAAATTTATAATAATAATAACTAAAATAAGCCAACAAAATCTAATATAAATTTAATTTATGCAACAAAAATTAGTAAAAAAAATTTAAAATTTAAAAATTATATATATGAGAATTATAGTGATGATTATTGTTTTTATGATAAATAAATTACAATAGAGTAAATTTACACATTTAAATTTTATTACCTAATTATATTAAAAAAATTATCACCGATCCAATAAAAATTTTATAATGGTTATAACTTTTGATGAGTTGAAAGAAACCAATAACATCAAGTTATATACTTTCACTCATGTGATATTAAATTTTAATTTTTATTATTTTAATTAAATACACAATTTTCATTAGTTTAACTTTTCAATTCATTTATAATTACTTAAAATGTTTCGGAATTGAGGGGGCAAATCACTTTCGTATCCTATCCAAAAAAAAAAAATTTGCCCCATAATTCCATAAAAATTACTTATTACCCCTACTTTTTTCAAAATATATCTTTATTGCCTTCAACTTGTCTTAAATTACTAAAAATAAAACATTTTACTTCATACTTGTTCACAAATACTACGTACTGTAATTTCATCCCACAATTGTATTAAATTTTATTATATTTTTAATATGTAAAAATGTAAAATATATTTAATTTATATTTGATTAAAAATTATGAAATTTATATAACTTAAATAAAGGTAATAAATTTTATATATACCTCTATTTTAAGAAATCAAATAAATGATATAAACCAATTTTACAATTTATTAGTTTATTTAAATTCTATTTAGAACTGTGATTTTAATACCATAAAACCTACTCAATTTCAAAAGTTAGAGATTTTATATATTTTTTGAAATATTACAATAGTATTTTATATAAATCATTATATAACAAACAAACCACAAAATGCGCTCCATATATTAATATTTCTTTACAAACATATTTTACTTAAGAAGTGAAAAGCCTTAGACGAGTGAATAGGACAAATCAAAAATTAAGAAAAGATTAAAAATTAATCAAGAGCTATAAAAGGATTTTAGTAGCAATATAAGAAAAGAACTCAAGAATATAAGAATTTAAGAAATTCGATTCACAAATGAATTTACGTCTCTACCTAACTTATCTTTAAGTTAGAATTTTCAACATTCACACCAATTTTATTTATCAAGATTGAGTTTACTAGAGTTTAAGGATAAACTCAAACCTTTACAACTTCAAGTGTTTTTTTTTTAGGCTAAGCTCTAACCAACAATCAATCAGAAGTGTTTTGAAATTTACAACCTAACATGCTACCATTAACTCATCACTTCTCTTTTTCAATCCAAAAAAGAAGATGAAGAAGAGAGCTAACCTAACACACAACCAACACTCAAATACAATTGAGAATTTTAAGAATAGAGAAAATTGTTCAAATAACTTAATTGCTCAACCAACTTGTCTAACTATTTAAATGAAGTTTCAGGGCTTCAATTTATAGTTGGAGAGTGAAAATTAGTTGTTGGAAACCATTAATTTCGTTCTCAACATCTTTCTTCTTCATTAAATGCATTTTCAGTTTTTGTAGAATTTTAAACACTTAAGATCGTGAGCGTTGAAAAATATGACTGTTGCTTGCAAAATTTGATCGTTTGAAACATTCACTGTTGGCTCAGGATTGTGAGGTTACGCTCAAGATCGTGAGAGCAGGATCATGAGTGTATCGACATTCTTTCTCACACTTGGTGCATGAGCGACCTCAGGATTATGAGAGGTATGCTCACTATCTGCTCAGGATCATGAGCGAACCATGAGCGTAGGCTGGCTTCATGAAAATTTGTCTGTTTTGCTTCTAAATGACCTCCTTTGCACTTGGTTCACTTCTCATGCCTTAGGAGACATGTGTAGGATTGAAGACTTCAAATGTATTTAGAATGTTCTCAAAGTTGATTTAAAGCGCGATCAATTAACATTGCTTTCATTAAGCATAATTGGTACCTATATTTATAATCATACTTAAACAAAAAGCATTAGTGGTTCAAAAATGTTTGTTAAAGCTAAAATGAAGATGGATTATCATTTAATCATGCAAGTAAACCTAAAATCACACTCTTGAAGCTTCAACACAATAACTAATTGATATATGTCTCGTTAGTATAATTTTTATATTTGAAAGTGAAATAGAATCATCTAATAAATTTTGAAACTTTTGTGTTCTAAAATTTATTTTAAATTTCTCTTCTTATTATTTTCACATTATATTTTTGTTATATCTTTATTTTTGTTCTAAAATAATTTAATAAATTGTTTAAATATTTAAAAAGTAAATTTTGATAAATATAATTTTATTGAAAAATTTTATGATCATTTTAACATATATCTTTATTTAAAAAGGAGTATTATTATATATATATATATATATTAAATAATTTTGTTTAAAATTATGTACATATGTGCATATATGCTTGAAGCTTTACAAAATCTCTTAATAAATTGCCCCTATCAATAAATTTTGTTGGATCCGTGCATGTATCGCAAAATTTAATTTTACAATCTTAAATATACATAATTAAAAGTAAAAAATTACACATACAATTATTCAATTAAATGAAAATTTATATGTGTAAAATGTATGTTATGACATGTTACAAATGTTTTTTCCCACTAAAGAAAGAGATTCAATTTTAGATGGAATAAGATTTTCTGTAATATCTTAATTATCAAGTAGCGTACATATATTACAAATGTTTTCTTAAACTTTTTACAAATTATAAAAATTATTCATGAATCTGTATAATGTATACTGTAAATAGTACATATTTTTTAATATATATATACATGCACGAGCAAAGGGATATAATTAAATTACAAAAAATTTTCACTCATTATAATATAAAAATTAAATAATTTAGATATTTATTAATAAAAATAAAATAAAATAAAATAAAATATAATTATAATTTAATTAAAAGTATATTTTCTATTTTAATTAGGTAAATTTTTATTTTATATATAATAAAAATTAAATTAATTAAAAGATAATTCTAATTTAATTTAATTCTAATTAAAGAAAGGATGAACAAAAATATCAGGACTAAGTAGTACACTTATGATAAAATAGGGATATAAATTGTAACTACCCTTATTATTATTATTATTCTTTATAAAATTTCCTAGTACTTTATTTTTCCTCTTAGCAACAGAAATTAACACAGAGGAAGCTGTGCCTGAGCGTGCGAGAGAACGAGCGAACATGTGAAAATGGCGTCAACGGTCACACAGTGGACAGAGGAAGACAGTATAGAGAAGTGTGTGTTGGTGTAGCGCCGTGTTATATAATTAAATGCTTGTGCGTTTCTCGAAGACGTGCGAAATGTCTCGTTAATGTTCAATCTCTGTAGTTCTGCTTCGTCTAATAATGGTGCCTGATTGATTAAATTAATCAGAAACCTTACTGGTTCTAAAATGGAGATTATTGACAAACGTCGCTGATATCATCATTATTAATATTATTGTCATTACTATTAGTGTTAGTATCAGCATCAGATCGGTTATTTTTCGCGGGAAATTTCTTATTATCAAAGAGATTTTGGAAGCAGAATGGATGGTGGTGACACTGCGGACGCTGCTGCTCCGGTGGAGGCGCTACCGCAGCCGTTGGAGTGGAGATTCGCGCAGGTGTTCGGTGAACGTACGGCTGGTGAAGAAGTGCAGGACGGTATATATATATATGATATCTTTAATTAGGGTTCTTGATAATTTCTTTGTGGTTATTGGTTGATTTTTTATCTGTGGAAATAATTTTTTATTTTCGACCAGATGGTTAATACCGTACACATTATATCATGTTGTTTATATGGGCAGACATAGTTCACTTGCGTCAAAAGCATTTGCAGGGCTTTTCAATCAAGTAGTGACACTAAAATGACAACGGTTTATGAATATCTCCCCAATTTAGCATCCTATCAAAGATGGAGTAGGCTGGCTGGTTGTTATTTATGTGCTGATTGTCCTATATTTCTTTCTCAACTCAATTGAATTTTTTCTTGCTGATGCTGTATCGAACTAACCATTATCGTGTCTTACATAGATATGTTGTCCTTGAGATATGTTAGATGTGGAAGTAATTAAATAGAATCTGATATTTTAGGAGATTTTTTCAGCGTGATGCATGTTTACCTGACAATGTTGCTTGGAATTGTATTAATGTTTGGGAATTTATAGTAGTTGCATGGGATGTGGCTCTATGTTCTTACTCTATTTTTATGGCGAACTCTACTGCAGTTGATATCATAACAGCTATTGAATTTGATAAAAGTGGCAACCACCTTGCTTCTGGAGATCGTGGTGGTCGGGTGGTTTTATTTCAAAGAACTGATATAAAGGATGTATGTATGCTAAACTTTTGTTTGCTTGCATTTTTTGAAAGCAATTTTCTTGGTTTTATCTTGCATATCTACTGACTTTTCTCTAAGACTGGAATCGATATATGTAGCATGACAGAAATCGGAGGGATCTCGAGAGGATGGATTTTTCAATCAATAGGCATCTTGAGTTCCGGTACAGAACAGAGTTTCAGAGTCACGAACCCGAGGTATTTCCTGTCCATTGCTTGTTTTGGTGCTTTATGTGATCAGTACTTGACCAAATTTATTTGCTGAGCTTCTTTTTAAGTTCTGAATTTGACCAGTACAGTTAATCCTGTCGGTTTCTTGTAGTTTGATTATCTAAGGAGCTTGGAAATTGAGGAGAAAATTAACAAGATTAGATGGTGTCACCAATCAGCTAATGGTGCCCTATTTCTACTGTCAACTAATGACAAAACCATAAAGTTTTGGAAGGTATGTAATGAATTTCTAACATTTTAACATTGAACTCTACCAAGAGCACCTTTTAAAGTTCTTGAAGTTTATTTCCGTTATTAACTTTAGCCAAGTTGTTCTTGGTGTGCAATCTTCCTACTTTTTCTGAAATTTTATTTTATTATGAGATAAGAGTTATGCTATAGATAGGACTGACCAAGGCAGTCAAAAAAATGCAAAATGCTTCTAGAATGCAAAAGTCCAAGGGATGAAGGCTGCAGAGAAAATTTTAGAGTAAACTGTAATCTTTATATAGCTTAAGTATGAAAGAATAAAGGATCAGGTTAGGTCTTAGGCCTTCTTCAGTAAGATTCAGATAAAAATGGGGTCGTGCTCTGAATTAACAATGTGTTCTTTAACTGGAAAGTTGGTACAACATGCTAGGAATGTTTAATTCTTTAGCTGGTCCACTGGCTACATAACATAGGATAGGAAGAAATTTTAACCACAAGGGTACACCTTTTAGAATGAAATGATATTGATCAACCACATTTATATAGCACTGCGTAGCTTGGCAAATTCTTTGTTTTTTTTTAATCTCGTGTGCCTGATTTTAATGTTACCTTTGTGGATCTGCTTGCAATTTTAGTGGGTAATGTTATGTTTCTTGCTCTTTATAGCAAAGCAGCTTAATGGCTTAAAGGAATCTGGAGCAAACATTGATTCGTATTTCTTTTTATGATGGCAAGCTCCTGAGTCACTTGTTGTGCTTGTATCTAATGTTTTTGCTTTGATGTTGGATAGGTGCAAGAGAAGAAGGTCAAGAAGGTGTGCGACTTAAATGTTGAACCTGCAAAAACAACAAGCAATGGTCCCATTGTAGGTGCAAGCATGCCGAAAACTACAAAGACATATGCTGCAAATGGAGGATCTTCGGATGGATCTTTTGGTTACCTGACCGATTTTGGGGCTGTCCAGAATCTACATTTGCCTGTGGTAGTTGTATTCATTCTAGGAAAACTATAATGCTCTTGTCAATCATTAGTTTGACATTTTCAACTTATTCTTCACTTCTCTTATTTGTGGTTCTAACACCCATTTCATCCGTGTAACTAGTTGACAAGTCAAGAAACAAGCCCTGTGGCTCAGTGCCGAAGAATATATCCTCATGCCCATGACTATCATATTAATTCCATTTCTAATAACAGGTCTAGATTCTCTTCTTTTACAATCTTTGTTTTCTACTCTTATATTTCTTGTCTTTAATTTCCATTTCTTAATTCAATTTTCCGTGTGTTTCTGAGCATTTACTCATTTCTTTTGACCAACTTATTGATTCATGTCCATGATCGACATGTGACCTTGAGGAGTAATGCAATCTGTAACCTAGAGGGAAATGATTCTGCATTTTTTCATTTTTCTTTCTTATCTAAAATTTGAAATGGTAGCTATATTGAAGTTTGGGCTCTTTTCATTAGTGCATCAATGGGAATCACGGTTCTTTCTCAATCCTGTCTTTCTTGTGTTGCAGTGATGGTGAAACATTTGTATCAGCTGATGATCTACGGATAAATCTTTGGAATTTGGAAATTGGCAATCAAAGTTTCAATATTGTTGATGTGAAGCCAACCAACATGGAAGATCTGACCGGTATGGTCTCTGCTTTTTGCTTTGAAATACCACTCCTGCATATTCTATATTTTTTAATTTTAATCATCTAATGGGCTAACAAATGGAGAGTCTTGTTAAAAAGGTCCATAGTCTTGTTTTACTTGGTAAACTTATTCCAGATCTGCTTAGGTCCTGGTTTTTCTTTTCTTTTGTTCCTCTCTTTGGAAGCTTGCTGATCGTGTGAGAGGCTATTTTTCTGTTTCTCATTGTGTTTTTCACCCTTCTCTTGATCATTGGTGCATGTTATTTAGAGGAGATTTCAATTTTAAAACTTCATTTATGCCCTTGTTTATATGCTCTTGTTGTAAATATATTTATTTTTTCATACTTGCAGAGGTGATTACTTCAGCCGAATTTCACCCTTCTCATTGTAATGTGTTGGCATATAGCAGTTCTAAAGGCTCAATCCGTTTGATAGATATGCGGCAATCTGCTCTATGTGACACTCATAGCAAATTGTAGGTGGTCATTATGTTTTCTGCCAAATTTTTTATATTTCTTGAAATTAAACAATTTGAAAATGCAGCATAAGATAGTTTTCCGTAATGCAAATTTATTTTCTGCCATTATTTTTCCTGTTATGTGCTTTTAAGCTCTGTAGTGGTACAGGTTTGAGGATCAAGAAGTGCCCAGTTCAAGGTCCTTTTTCACAGAGATAATTGCCTCAGTCTCAGATATTAAGTTTGCCAAGGACGGAAGGCATATACTTAGTCGTGATTACATGAATCTCAAGGTTCTAATTTTTTAACGTATTGTTTTCTCAGTTTTAGTAATACTCCGTTGCAAGTTGTACTCTGAGATTGCCTTCTGTAATATATGGAACAATAGAGTGCTAGATGATTATTTGAACAATTTTGCCTGTGTAAATTACCAATCTGCACTGCATGTAATTTTAGATATACTTTGCTCTCTGAGCGAACTAATGGAATGGCAAATAGATATTGAGGACAATTAGAAATTGAATATGATGACATATGCTAGCTGTGCAACAAAAATACTTCTGTCATGCAGTTTAGTTCAATCTATTTCTTCCCTTGTGCTATTAGTTTACCATGGCTTCTGCTCTCTCATGTACTTCAAATTTCTTTATTAGCAGTTATGGGATATAAATATGGATTCTGGGCCAGTTGCATCCTTCCAAGTTCATGAATATCTGAGGCCTAAGGTGACAATCTTCAGAGAGACCTTTGCTGAGTTCAGATTTAATTAAAAGAGACCATATCGTATAAATACTATTTGATGTGAATTCTTTTCTTGGACATTGACCAGCTTTGTGACTTGTATGAAAATGATTCCATCTTTGACAAATTTGAGTGTTGTTTTAGTGGAGATGGACTTCGAGTGGCAACTGGTTCCTACAGGTGTGTTTATATGTCAAGTTATCATTATATTTACAGATATAATTTATTTATATATTAGATAGATAATATCACATATGATGACTTAATCCTACGACTCCAGCAATCTTTTTCGTGTTTTTGGCTGTTCTAAAGGAAGCACCGAAGAAACAATATTAGAAGCCACCAAAAACCCAATGAGGTATGTCTAAGCATCTATTAATGCAATTGCAATTGGATTTTCAATCAGGAGCATGACTATGGTAAGGCTTGTTCTGTTTACTTGTTGACAAAGTTCTGTATCAAATACTAATTACTTTCTTTGAATTGAGGTTTACAACGTTGATTGTCAGACAAGGTCATCTTGATTATTCTGTCATTGTTTGACATAAGTTATGTCACTCATGGTCTTCCAGGAGACAAATTAAATCACCGTCAAGGCTCTCTAAACCTATGGGCAGTGTTTCTCGCAGAGGTTTGTGCTTGCCGAAACATCATCATGACCTTTGGTTTCTTTGCCAGATTCAATATCAAATTAACTTTATTACTCTGCTTTTTTTTTTTTATAAAAAAAAAAAGCAGATAATGCTGGAATTGATACAAATGGAAATGCTTTTGATTTCACAACAAAGTTGTTACATCTGGCATGGCATCCAACTGAAAACTCGCTTGCCTGTGCTGCTTCAAACAGCCTTTACATGTATTACGCATAAAGGTGGCCTGGGAAGATCGTGAACTTTTGCTGCAGATGTTACCTTTTGGCAAAGACTTCTTCCCTTAGCACAGATGTGGAAGAATACAACACTAATCAGAGCTCAATGGTCGGCCAAAAAAAAAAAAAACAAAATCAGAGCTCAATAATGATATTGTTGAATTATCAAGGAAGCATATGACTTTTGCTCTCTGGCAGGATGCCCTGCTACTTTCTTTCACAAGAGAATATACGCCTCTATCCCTAAACTTTTAGAATTTTTCATAAACACGTACATCTATACATGTTACCGCAGGGCTGCAAGTTCCGAGACTAGTCTTTGAATCTAACTGGGCAAAGGAGATTTACTGGGGGAATCAATTCTCATTGATTCATTGGGCTTCAAACTTGTAGTATTAGAACTTTAGGACTCAAGGCCTGTGAAAATTCTTTATAATTGTGATTGCTATTTTGTACTCTAACCATTCTTTCTTCCCTCTCACGGTGTTCGCTGATATTTTTTTGGCCTTGCCAAATAATGGTGTTCTTCTAGGATGGAGTACAAACCTTCATTCGAGTTATTCTTCCCCAGTCCATTTATGATTGTTAATTTTTGCGACGAACTCCATATCTAACATTTTCAATTGTGATTTATCGTATAAGTGGAGGCACCTATTCCAGACGCTGGGGGAGTAATCATTTGCAGGCTAATTCAAGTGCTTTGTCCTTGCAATGTTGCTTAGTATCTCCTTTCTGGTCTAGGTGAAAAGAAAATTAGAGTTTGCTTATTTTGAATCCTTGCCTGCAGATCTTGTTGTTTCTTCAAGTAATTAATAAGGAAAGAAGTTGCCTTCTATATTTTCGGAGAATGAATGTTCTTTCATTTATTGTTAAAGACAATTCTGACTGGGTCTCGATCAGGTACCACTCCACTGCATCACGCTAACTGGTTTATACATGCAGGGGTGTGCATTTGATCGGTTAGGTTAGTTTTAAGTTAATTTTTTATCGAACTGAATTAATCAAATGATCAAAATAACTTAAAATTTTAAAAATATCAATTATTTTAATTTTTTATTGTATTATTATAATATTTAAAAATTTAAAAAAATATTAAATTTTGGTTAATTCAGTTAATTAAATTTTTTAGGTAGAAAACCAAATTAAACCAAATTTTCAGTTTAATTTCATTCAAAAAAATTGAAAATCTTATTCAAACAAACTGAACAAAACTGAATTGAATCAATTTGATTAATTTGAAAGGCTTGCACACCCCTAACTATACCTGATTTTTAGTAAGAACAACATATTAAGTGGATGCATGGTTGCACATTTCAAGTTCGAACAAAAAAAGGGCCAATTCGCCCAGACTTTTTAAATTTTTTCTCCAATATCAATCTCAAAAATCTCAGAAGAATTTTTTAGTTTTGTCAGATTTTTCAATTGTAATTTTAATAATCAATATATTATTGTTTTTTTTTTAATTTTTTAAACATGTTCCTTATTAATTAGTAGCTCATAGGGTTAATGGTTAATTATTAGTTGTTAGTGTTAGTGGGGAAGAGGGAATTTAATATACTACCTATGGGAAGGAACACCACAACAGTAGATCCCATTTCTTCCCTTATAATGATAATTTAAGATTAAACTGTAGCGATATCATAGTTCAAATTATTTGATCGAGACCTCATCAACTTAATAATTATTATATAACATGCTAAATTTAATTATAATCACCCATTATTATAGTTATTATTTTATTATTATAACTGGTTTAATTAATCTATATTATTTTTAGATTCTTTCAATTTACAAATAATTAAAAATATTTTTTAAGTAGAGGGGAGATAAAAATTAAACTCTTTATCTATTGAAGGAATTTTAGTACTAGACCACTTAACTTTTGACACAAAACAATATGAAATCTTGATGATTGAGCTGATTTTGGAATTTTGTAAAACAAGTCTAAGGGAAGTAAATAACTGTTTTAAAGAGGAAAGTTATGAATGTAATACTTAGGCTGAATGTATAGTTTCACCAATAAATTTTACAAGATTAATCTTTCACACTTTCAATTTTTATAATTTTTTATTCAACTTTTAAATTTTTATTTAAAATATTTTTTACTTTTTAATTTATATTTTTATTCTACTTAACTCATAAAATATTAAAAACTGATAAAAATTTAATTTGAAATAGTTTTAAACACATAAAATACTAAAATTAGTTTCAAAATAATATAAATAGAATTAAAAATTAATATTACAAACGATAGAAATTTTTTATTTTTAATTATATTTTCTCTTTCATTAAATATTATTTTAATTTATATAAGTTTCTCATTTGTCCATATCAACATTAATTTATAAAATACTTTAATTTTATATTTTATTGGGGTTAGATGTGTTTAAAATAAAAGTTTAAAGATTGAATAGAACGTAATAAAATTTGAAGAGCGTTAGAGTTTAACTTATTAAAGTTTAGGGCTGAAACTATGCGTTTGGCCTAATGCTTATGCAAGTCCATTTCCTGCGGTTCATACAGTGACACACCTCTCAGGTGGCAAAACCAAACCGCATTAACAGCTCTCAGCAACCCAGAAGGCCTAGCCACTTAAATTTTACCACTGCAGGGAAATCGTCTCCTCCGCACTTGGCCAAAATAAACAATGGCGATGATCACTCGAAACACCGCCTCTCGCCTTCCCACCCTCGTCTCCCACCACCGCAGCGCCGCCCTCTGTCTCCACACGACTCTCCCGTCCCTTTCGGCTGAGGCAGCGCCACCTTCTCCCTATGCGCGGCCACCTCCTCCTTCCACTTCTTCTCCAGCCGGCCTCTCGAAGACGGCGGAGTACGTGATTTCCAAGGTCGACGATCTCATGAACTGGGCCCGCCGTGGTTCCATATGGCCTATGACTTTCGGTCTTGCTTGTTGTGCCGTTGAAATGATGCATACAGGTGCTGCTCGATACGATCTGGATCGGTTTGGTATAATTTTTAGACCCAGTCCTCGCCAGTCTGATTGTATGATTGTTGCTGGTACACTTACCAATAAGATGGCGCCTGCTCTTCGCAGGTAAGCCTCTTTCTATCTGTTTTAATTTTTTTAGGGTTTTTATGCATTAGGTCAAAACTATCCATGATTTTCGTGTCTATTTTGATTTTAAATTGTTGTTGATTTTTGGCGAAATGTTAGGGTTCTTAAATTGATTTAGGCGAGTATTGTGATTTTCTTTTTTGTGCACTGGATGGTTATGATAATTGGATGTTCCATGAGTTGTATAATCAAGAAAATGGATTAGAGATTTCATGTTTAGCGGAAGAAGGAGCATTATGCTAAAAAGAGAATATGAGCGAGTGGCTGTTCTTCTTGAAATATTTGAATTGTATTTTTTGCTTTGGCATTTCAAGGATGCCAGTTAGCTTGAATGATGCTCTGCATGATTTTGAGGTTAAGTGTTGATAGTGGTTAAGCTATGTTTAGTTGGGCTAGTAGCCAATCAGATTGTTTTTTCTTCTCCCCCACAACCATTCTATCAGGAGGTTCGGGAGATTGAATCTACTGGTGATATTCCTGGGCCTGCTTATGCAGTTCTTGTACTGATTCTGAGCTTAATGTTGCGCTCCTATCAGTACATTTAAACCCTGACATTTTGTTTGAACGCTGTAAATTTCCAATAATATTATTGGCATCAAAGTCGTGTTTATGGATTGATAATCAGGTAAAAAGCTTTGAGTTGATCTCACTTGGTTGATGGATAGCCCTAGGCATAATTGAGAATCTGCTGGTTTTGTTTGTTAGGGAGATGAAGGAGAGATGGTTAATGTATAGTGGCATATGTTAATGAGGGTTGAGAAAATGTATATACATTGGTTTGTTAGTATAGGTTTTCGGTTGTATGAAATATGGTTTTATACCTTGGAAGCAGAGATTCCTAAGTTCTTGGTGGTTAAGATTGGCAACTTTAATTGTGGCATGCGCTACTCAGCATAACAAGCTCCCTGCCTCTGGGTATTTTTAACTATTTCGTGAAAAGAAGTTGGGTTTTCATTGTCTTCTGCAGCAAATTTAGATAACTGGGAACTTGCTTCATATCACACTTAGCATAGGCCTGAGATTTTTATATTCTTGTGTGTCTGTTGTTTATTAATTCTTATGTTGACACAGCTCTTACGTGTCCACCATGAATTGAAAATTTCCAATAACCATTGTACTGAAAATTATTTGCAGGGTTTATGACCAAATGCCTGAGCCCAGGTGGGTCATCTCTATGGGCAGCTGTGCAAATGGCGGGGGATATTATCACTACTCCTATTCTGTAGTTCGTGGTTGTGACAGGATTGTACCTGTAGACATTTATGTTCCAGGGTGCCCACCTACTGCTGAGGCCTTGCTCTATGGGTTACTCCAGCTTCAGAAAAAGATAAACAGGCGCAAGGATTTCCTCCATTGGTGGACCAAGTGAATGCATTTTAAGTTGATTTCTCTCATTGTTAACTGCATGTTTATGATTGAATAAATACAATTATGTATCTGCTCCTGGTTTAAGTTCTCTGTAAAAGGAGATAGATTGTCTATTTGCTATCAATACGAGGCTTTTATAAAAGCCTGCTCTAGATCTTAGCAACTGTTGTGGCTGCATATCCTGTAAAACTTGTTAAACTTGGACGACCAAAACTCCCTTCTTTACTTGCCTGTGTAATTGGTAGAGAGCTGGTTTTGATTTTGTA
Organism: Mallotus nudiflorus; assembly: GCA_947683625.1. Classification (NCBI taxonomy): domain Eukaryota; kingdom Viridiplantae; phylum Streptophyta; class Magnoliopsida; order Malpighiales; family Euphorbiaceae; genus Mallotus; species Mallotus nudiflorus. The sequence goes on along the minus strand of CANTUR010000307.1, from coordinate 471,793 downwards.
ATGTGGGGACTAACAATAAAGATTTTATTTTCTTCATGTTTGACGGTGGAATTTGTCACATAGATCCTTTATTGAAGCAATTTTGTTGGAGAATTATTTTAATTGAATGAGCTATTATAATTTAAAGTGTATGGTAATAAATTTTTTTTTTTGGGTGAAATATATATTTTTTTAAAGGTTTTGAGGGTTTTTTTTTAACCCTAAGTCTACCTTAGTAATTTAAGTTTATACACGAGACATGTTCAAACCATAAGAATCTGGTCCGTCTTAGTATCATGCATTGAGCTAAAAAAACCAGTAATTGGTTCGGTTCAAATTTGGTTTACTAGTTTCAGTTCAAAATGAATATGTACAAGGGCCTATTTAGTTAAGCTAATAGCTATTGTTGATAGATGGTGACTAATAGCTGAAATTTAGCAGATATTAAGTGTTTAGTAAAATTATAACAGTGGTTACTGATAGCATATTTAATTACATATATAGACTTATATATACAATTAGTAACTGGTAGCTGATATTTAACCGATATCAAGTGTTAGGTAAAATTATAACAGCAATTACTGATAGTATGTTTAATTACATATATAGATGTTATATATATAGCTGATGATTGGTAACTGATATTTAATTGATATTAAATGTTTATTAAAATTATAATAGTGGTTGATGATAGTATATTTAATTACATATATAGACGTGTTTTTGTGTGTATATATATATATATATGTATATATGATATAAATATAACAATAGCATGTATGGTAAAATATTATTTAATGCTCATAATAAAAAATATTGTAGATAGTTTTAATTATATAATTTCAAAAAATAAATATATATATTTTTATTAGACAATCTATTTTGAATAAAATACTAATATTATTACTATTATTAATATTAGAATAATGAGTTAATAAAATTTTTTATTAATAAAATTATTAATATTTTTATTTATGTAATTAATATTTTTAATAACTATAATATTAATATTTTGTTAATATTTTTAATAATTATCTAAATAATAATGTATTAAATAATGATAATTAGTTAAAGTTAAATAGGTAATAATAAAATAGTAAATATAATTTTTAAATAAAAAGTGTTAGTGAAAAACTTCAAATTGGAGCTTATATGCTAGTTTTTCTAGCTATAGCGAACTAAATAGTTATTAGTTGTATCTTAACAGTTAAAACAAACACCTCCTAACACAAAGAATGATGTAAACCATAATTAAAAAAAAAAAAACTTCTTATTGACTTTTTATACCATCGTCTCTAAAACTTTCTTAAAAAAAACTATTGTCTCTAAAATGAAATATAAAAATGTGAAGGTTTAAAAAAGAAAAAAAAAAAGCGGGCATAGACTGACCTAAATTTCAATCAAGGTGTAACTATTAGGTGTGAATTGCTATAACCTTGTGAGTTTATATCGAAGTTTTTTGTTGACCCTTGCTCTAAGTCATTAATTAAGACTCTTCTTCAATAGTTAATCGTGTTTTGAGTTTTATTAAAAAAATTATTGATTATTTTTATAATTTTATTTGGATTAAATACGGTAGTTTAATTAAAAGATATATAAACCTTGATTAAAATTAATTTTTCTTAACTTATGTATATACTTTTAACTTAATTCCCTGCTCTAATTATATAATTTGAAATTGTGTTCGGGCCGGATATAACCCAAGAAATTGGTGTGGTTTAAACGATTAGGGCCGGTCGACTCCTTTTCCTGTCATTAAGCCTCCAAAAAAGAACAATGTTTTTTTAAGAAAAAAAATCCGTGCAATTTATCTTATCTCATCACGTGCTCACCTCCGTATAAAATAAAATCCTTCATCTCCTCACATCCTCTAATCAAGCGTCTATCTCCTGTGTTCTTAGGGTTTTTTTTTCCCATTTTTCTTAATGGCGGACGAATCTCACTACTCTTCGGCCGCTGACGCCACCGCTACTGGTGCAAACAAGCGCAAATACGATGAGCAAACACCGCCGCCTCCATCATCTCGCCGCCCTACTGGCTTCTCATCGCCTGACTCAGCTCATGCTCATGCACCGCCTACTTACAACAGCGTACCTCCGCCTGCTGATCAGATCCAGATGGCAAAGCAAAGAGCTCAGGAGATTGCCGCTCGTATTTTGAGTGGAGCTGGTGGTGGTGGTGCTGATGTTAAACGCCCTAGGGTTGATAGTAATGGTGCTTCTGGTTTCGATTCTAATGATAATATCAAGGGTTTCAGCTCTGCTCCTCCTAATGGTTTGTTTGTCGCTCTGTTGTTTAGTGTTTGTGCTGCTGAATACTTATTCTATGTCTGTTTTGTCTACTAAAGCTAGATAATACACATTACAGAGGCGGTTTTTGTTTATTTCTGCAAGGCCTGAGGGTTTAGTCGTGTAACATAAAAATGATATATATGTTTCTTTTCTGATTTTATTTCTGTGTTAGGGTTTAGGGTTTCCAAAGGTTTCTATTAGTTGTCGAGTCCTTATAGGACTTTTGGTTATTGGTTAGTTTGTGTAAGAAATTCAGTTGGCCGTGGTGTACTTTTATTCATAATCTTCTTTGGTTTGTAGCTGTGTAATCATTCGTCACTTGATCTGTCGAGATGATGATATTTTTGTTTGATTGAAATTGCTTATTTATATGAACATTTTGATTGGATGCAGATATGAAATCTCTGTCAAATTCAGCCCCATCTGCTATTCCTGTTTCATATGGCTCATATCTGGGAGGTTCTACTTCGAGCAAGAAGATTGAAATTCCCAATGGTAGGGTTGGTGTTATTATTGGGAAAGGTGGAGAGACTATTAAGTATCTTCAGAATCAGTCTGGAGCAAAGATACAGGTCACACGAGACATGGATGCAGACCCCAATTCTGCAACAAGGATGGTAGAGCTCATGGGTAATCCTGATCAAATTGCAAGGGCTGAGCAATTAATAAATGAAGTTCTTGAAGAGGTAGAGGCCTTAGTTTCAGACTTTGAATAGTTATCATCCAAATGCTGTTTTGTCTGCATCCCTGTTACTGTTCTTTTTCTAAGAAAAAAGTAGCCAAAACTATTGTTGAGATTTTATCTAATGTTAGCTTTTGGCTCAGGCTGATGCTGGGGGTTCTGGTACAGTTTCCCGGAGGTTTACAGGACAAGGTGGTGCTGAACATTTTGTAATGAAAATTCCTAATAACAAGGTATAAACAAGAAGCTATATTTGGTAGCTGTTTTTTTTTTCCAGGATATTATGTGATGTGCACATGATTTCAGGTCGGTCTAGTAATTGGTAAAGGAGGAGACTCAATCAAGAACATGCAAGCAAGGACTGGAGCTCGTATTCAGGTACATAGAATGAGCATCATATTTAATTGAAAATTTGCATCAACAGTGATGACTTAGCCATGTTGATGTTTGTAATTTTCTTGAAATTCATCTTGTCAGTATAGATATATGCTTGGTATGTGTTATCATGTAATTTTTCTTGGCAAGTCAATCATAGATATTTTTGTTTACTTTTTGAACTTCCACAGGTGATACCTTTGCATCTACCGCCAGGGGATACCTCAACAGAGAGGAGTGTGCATATAGAGGGGACTAGTGAACAAGTTGAACATGCAAAACAGTTGGTTAATGAGGCCATCAGTGAGGTATGCCTGGTTGTTGATGTTAGTTTACAGAATCGGCCTCAAAATGATCTTAGGTGTTGTTTTGTTAAAAATGGTTAAAACTGAGGGGAAAAGAATAGCACAAAGTTAAAATATGATAATATAATATCAAAATAATTTCTCTATTCTTCTATTTTTCTATACTCCTATTGGCATGATTTCATTCATTTTTTCTTACTTGATTGTGATGCCTTACCTAATATATCTGGTTTTGTTCCTTCTCAACCCTCTTCTCATAATGATATTGTATGCTATTTTTTTAATAGCACTCAGTTTCCAAATTTTGCATTTGTTATTTAGAGTTGGTACTGTTAAAGCAGGCAGCTGCACTAAATGGATTGGTTATTATATACATTATATAATTTGGTTGTCTTTCTTTAAAAATATACTATGCTGTACTTCTCTGAGTTGTCATGTTGTCTGAAATACTTTTGTTTTCTTTCATATATTAGATATTTCAATGACTATATGGTTATGTTATTGCTTTAGGATCTTCTGGTACCTCTTTATGCACTAGAATATTCTTAATCATTCTTCTTTCTCTGCATCAAAGAATACACAAATTTTACAATCCTGTTTATGTGTTGCCGGATATATTTGTGGATATTTTTCAAGATATGCTACTATTGTGCTGAATATTAGGGTCTGTTTCCAAGTTCTTATGGGGCAGCTATTTTTCTATTTATGAGTAGGTTAGACATATAATTTATATCCCTTTTTGGACTATCTATCTAGATTTGGACTTGTTAATTTTAGCATTCTGTTTATGCATCGTCTGACATCATTGTGGATATTTTTCAAGATATGCTACTGTTGTGCCGAATATTAGGGTCTGTATCCAGGATGGAGCAGCAATTTCTCTATTTATGAATGGGTTAGATACATAAATTTATATTCCTTGTTGGAATATCTATCTAGATTCAGACATTTGCAGATATGCTGATCATCCTGGTATTTACAGCTTAGGTTGTTGGGAAGTTTTGGTGCGTTTTTGTGAAAATGAAACATATTTTTTGAAGAGAAGAGAAAGTCTGCAATGCTAAGTACTTCCCTGGCTTATTTATTAAATTTTTCCTGTTAATCTATCATATGGTAATGTGCATTGCTCAATATATATCTGAATTTCTTAATTCTAGTTATGAGCATATGTTAAGTGTAAAAGCCTCCATTATCTTTTTTCCTGCCAACCGCATCAATATCTTATATTTCTATTCCTAGTGTCTGCTAACATATATTTTGAGGTGGGTGGTGCATATATGAGTAAACGGCAAGAGAGATGAAATTTGAAAGTTTAAAATGCCAATCTTTAGTAAGGAGTGATTACTTTTGCCATTTAATTGTTAGTACCATGCTGATTTATTGGATCTCCAGCTGGGTGAGCAAGTGCTGGTAAGACCATGTGATTTTTCTTTTGGTTGTTTGAGCCGTATATGGCCATGGTTTTTGGTTGCATTCCCTAGTGATTAGCTTTTGGATTATATGGTGTTCTGCCACCAGTGTACTTATTGATCATTTGATGACTGATACTGTTATTGAGAACTATTGTAGGATTAGTGTTGGACTTTGGTGACACCAACATGGATTCCTTTGTGTTGGTGTTCCCTCAGCATTGCAATGGTATGGTTCTGAATCCCTTTTTCTGATATTGACCGAATAATGGTGTACTTAGAAGCTGCAAGTTCACTTGCTAGGGACATATTCTCATCAGATTTGGTATTATTTTTAGCTGAGCATAGTCTTGTCAGATTTGATATTATTTTTAGCTGAGCCCCTGAGATAATTTCATTTATTAATAGTTTCCCTATTAAGTTTTGTCATTAAGCTCCATATTTCACGGTATTAACTAATGCCTCATTTTATTCTTCTATAAAATTATTCTAATATCATATTTGATCTTGAATATGAAGGAGACATTTGATTTACTTTGTCCCTATATAATATAAAGCTCGTGTAATTTAACTCTAAATGTCCTTTAGGATTTTGATTGCAGTTCATATTTGTTACAGCTGTTGTCTGGACCGGCTGTGGACTGCCTGTTCTTCTGTTAATGGTGTATTTAATAATTGTTATAGTCTTGCCTTCTTTGGAACTTTTTTCCGCCTTATTAAAGTGGAATTTGTTATCCAGAAGTACAGGTTGAGTCGCATTATTGCATTGCACACTGGTACCGTGTGCCTTGGTGTTACCTAATTGTAGTTTTATTCTTGTGGCACTTACTATGAATATGAACTTATTGAAAATTTGTGGTAGTGAATTTGTCTCTCTCTCTCTATATATACTTTCATGGTAAAGCTTGTATAGTATTTTCTTCTGGGTTCTTTTTGTACCCATTCACTTCTAGTAGGGAGAGGATGGGCTTCTGCTGGAGTAACTCAATAATTCCACGAACCAAGTACGGTATGTAGGTTCAAGCCCCTTCCTAGTAAAATATGAAATTCATTAATCCCTAATGAGACATTCTTATTTGTTTATGCTGATATCTAGCTGTGCTTGTTTTTAGTTGTCTAAATGTTCATTAGTATACATGCATACTTCGTGTTTTGCTATATATGTCTATCTGTTGCCGCTTGTGCAAATAGTTCGCATAGGTTATTTGGGACAACAATTTTGTGCAGAATCGTGCAAGGAATCCATCAATGGCTGGAGGATATCCTCAACAAGGATATCAAACACGGCAGCCAAGCTGGGGTCAGCCTGGAGCTCCTCAAATGCAGCAACCTGGTTATGGCTACATGCAGCCTGGAACCTACCCTGGCCAATCGCAACAGTATAATATGTCTCAACCATCTTATGGAGGTTATCCTCCTCAACCATCAACTGGTGGATATCCATCCAACTGGGATCCAAATGCCTCTGGTACTCAGCAGACAGGTCAGGGTTATGATTATTATAATCAACCAACTTCACATCAACAACCAACTGCTGGTGCTCCTGCACCCCCAGGGGATAACAGTGGGTATAATTACAGTCAGCCACCAGCTTCTGGTTATAATCAGCAAGGACAGGGTTATGGTCAGGATGGCTATGGTGGATATTCTCAATCAGGTTATGGTCAAGCACCACAATATGATCAACAAGGTTATACATCTACTGCAGGATATGGTAATGTCGCCAATGCAACTCAAGAAGGGCATACTCCTTCATATGGGGCCCAAGGAGACTCTACCCAAGCACCGAGTCAGCAAGGTTATACTGCTGGACAACAGCCTAGCCCAAATCCATCAAGTTATCCAGGATCTACGCAGCCAGGATACGGAATGCCCCCTACTTCCCAAGGCGGTTATGGCAGTCAACCTCAAGCACAGCCTGGATATGGGTCCAACTATGGGCCACCTCAAGCACAGAAACCCCCAGTTTATGGACAGACTCAACAATCACCTAGCACGCCTGGAGGTTATGGTCAGCCTGCCCCTGCGCAGTCTGGATATCCACATTCTCAGCCACCACCATCTGGCTATGCTCAGCCAGATTCAGGTCAACAGCGGGCCCCATCATCTGGTTATGGTGCAACAGGTGCAGGGTATGGTGCAGCTTATGGTTCTGCTCCAGGTGGTCAGTCAGGTTATGGGCAGGGGATGCCACCTTACAACACTTCCTTTGGCGGTGCTTATTCTCAGCCTGCGGCATATCCTACAGATGGCAATGCTAGCAATAACACCAGGGCAACTTTTGATGCAGCGGCAGGAACTCAGCCCACTCAACAGAGTGGAGTTGCAAAAACCTCACCACAAAGTTGATTTTTCAAATTTTTGAATGCTCATATTGTTGGTAATGATGGCTTGTGTGTATTGGCCCCGTTAATATAGTTGGGTTTTTTTGTAGTGTTTAAAGAGTCACGACAGTTTAAGTATTGTTGTCTTAGATGTGGACATACTTGTTTCCGTTATATCTTATGCATGTTACATTTACCTTAAACCTGTTTTCAGGCTAGAATTGTTTATCCAGCATTTGATACCTTGTAGTAGCTACCATATTTTTACTAATTACTTCGCGTTTGTTTGCTGTGTACAATGGTTCAAAAAAATAGTTCAAGTTACAGTAATCATAGTTAAAAATGTATTTCTGTTGGCAAATTGAATATCATGCAAAATTTTTGGTTGTGAAGATAGACTTGTGAATGTGACTGGCTTATGAGGTTTTAGTGATAGCATAAAGAGATCATTGTAAACTACTACAAGAAAAACTCAGATGGTGGTAGGCAGTCTTTTGGGCTTATGATTAGATGGTGGTAGGCAATCTTTTTGGCACTATAATTTATTTTGTTGGAATTTTTACTTGCAATTCTAATATGTTAACAAGGGATTTTTGAGATTTTTTGCTTAATGATGAGAGGTAGGAGCGAGATCTTTACAGTGACTTATTAATTACTCCTAATAAAAGGAATGGAGAAACTATTTGATCTCTTTATGATGTGATATTGATTATCCATTTAAATAAATATTGACAATAGTAATTTAAGAAATGTATACTATTGGAAAAATATATATTGATAAATTTTTTTTATCTATTAGCCTTTTTTGTTTTGAGAAAATTTATCTATCAGCTTAATTTAGGCTATAAAAAGAAATAAAAAAGTTAAATAAAAAAAACATTTTTATCTACATTTAATATATACCACCGGTAGCATATATATATATATATATATATAATTGAACATTGTTGGCCCGATGATTAAAGTGTGGTGAAACATTTGATTCTTGTAATAGTGGAAAAAAAATTTTGATGCATATACTGTGTACATTAATTAACTTAATATACACTACTTGGCAAATAAAAAATTAATACATAATGTTATGTACAGCAAATTCAAGTATTTCCTGTTAAAAAAAGTCAACTATTTCGTGGCTTCTATACAGGTTGACAAAACAATGTGTCAAAAGCCCTGTAGAGACTACCAGTGACCCTAACCTAAGTGGTAAGGGTGAGGTTTCATTACCTTTTGATCATCGGTTCAATATTTAATGAGAACATAACAATGATTATGTGTGTTCTTTATCCACCCTCTCTCTTTCTCTCTCTGGCTATATATATATATATATATCTTTCTCTCTATATGTATATAATTGTAATAGATAATATATAATAGATATGATAATATATATAGATTGAACTATAATGCTGTAACACTTTCGTTAAAAAAAAAAAAAAAAAAAAAACATTGCAGAGATTGACCCAAAAAAAAGCCTTGTACTCCTTAAAAGAAAATTTAAAATAAATAAATAAAAAAATCCTATTAAAAACCCACACATAAAAACCCTGCAACGCGCGGTCCCTTTTTCTTCCCATATCACAATTCACGAAGGGCAGTTAGTTCGCTTCAGAAGAAAGCAAGGAAACAATTCAGGTAGATATTTACTTGCGTATCGTTTCTGTTCATCGATTGGGGTTTAGTTTGAGATCATTTATCTTCCTTCGATTAATTTCTTTTGGATTAGTTTTCGTTTTGAGTTCCAGATCGGAATTTAAATGTAATGTGGCTGTGACTAGTTTAGGTGAAAATAATGGCGTCAAAGCTCGCTCAGCTGCAATCAAAGGCCACGCAGGCCTCGCAGTTCGTAGCCAAGCACGGCGGTGTCTATTACAAGCAGCTATTAGAACAGAACAAACAGTATATTCAAGAACCAGCTATTGTTGAAAAATGCAATGTTTTGTCTAAGCAATTGTTTTACACTCGTCTTGCAAGGTTTTGTTTCCGTCTCGCCTCTTTATCTTCATCCCAATGTCATTGTTAATTTGAATTGAACCGTAGCTGCTAGCATATGAACTTATTATTGGGTTCTTTACTGATTCTTATTAATAACTTTTTGAATTTGTGAACTTTGGTGGGAAGCAGCAGTTTCCATCATATCAACTAGCAGCTACATGTGTTACAGTTTGTTTTTACAAAGAATGTACCATTCCCTACTCAGTCCTATTGCATTTTAAAGTTGGGTTTTTTATTATCAAATAGTTGAGTGGCAAGTTCCTGAGTAGAGAAGGCAGTATTAGTCAAACTCTCATAGGTGTGCGCTTGCACGTGTGTCCTCTGATAATGCCGATGATGTACTTCTTTGCTTTTGTTCTTTCTAAAGCTAAACGCTTTACATAATTGGTGTTGTGACTGTGCTAGGACATGGTGGTCTCGTAGGTTACTATTTGTACTTTGATCTCAACTTTGTGGTGAAATACAAACCCTTTCTCAAGCAATACATTCTAATATGCTGGGGAATCTCTTGTTTTGAGTATCTGTCTTTCTTTAGTGTGAAATAGCGAGCTGTATGTCATGTGTGCTCTGCACATGTGAGGCTATTTCATTATAACGTCAGTCTTCAGTTTGCATTTGTAAGTTGTCTTATATTTCTTTGTATCTTATATCTATTTGTTGATGTGAAACAGTATTCCTGGGCGGTATGAAGCTTTCTGGAAAGAGCTTGATTATGTCAAGCATATGTGGAAAAACAGGAAGGAGCTCAGGGTTGAAGATGTAGGCGTTGCTACTATGTTTGGGTTGGAGTGCTTTGCATGGTTTTGTGCTGGTGAGATTGTAGGTCGGGGATTCACATTTACAGGCTATCAAGTTTGAGTTTCGCATCAAGATAATCTTAGGAGTCAAATTGACAAAATTTTAATGTTATTTTTCTCTTATTGTCAATTGACCATAACATACATGACTACTAAATATGTTATCCATAAAATTTAAAATCAATTTAGAAACAATGTATTTTCGAATAATCATTCTCGTCTTTGCAATAAGCCATAATGATGGTGGTATCCATTACTTGGATGAGACGGAGCACTCTATCTTGGCTAACATTCATTTGCATATTTGTACTACCCACTTACTCTTGGTTAGGATTTAATTTTTGGCAAAAGTTCCTTTCAAGGGGTGCACGAGTTGCAGCACGGTTGATAGTTTCAAGGCTTTTTATGTTTTTCCATATTGATATCAGCTAACCATTCCTTGGGTATGATGCTTCACTGTCACCATTCGCTAGACACAACTCTTACTTACTCAGCCATAGCTTGAGTTGGGGACTGGAAGGCAACTGATTGAATAATACAAACGAACGTTTTAAATGGCTTGGAAGTTCTATGTTTCCCCAAATCATTTTGGCCAGTACCACAGCACACTGTCCATGACTAGAAATGAATTAAAAGCATAATTACAGCTACATCAGAACTGCAAAATCATTTGTATCCCAAAATAATCATTTTTTCACTTGCCTGATTTACATTCAATAACAGGTAAAATGACAAAAAAAAAACAAAAAACAAAAACAGGTAATGTTTTCTCTCACTCGGCAAATCCTCATTATACTTTATTACCCCGAAGTATCGTATATGAAAGCTGTAGTCATTTTGTTAACTGTCTTCAAATGAGATGGTTCCTGGATGCAAAATTAGTCCGTAGCATATTTGTTAACTGTCTTCAGAGGAGATGGTTCCTGAATGCAAAAATCATTTTTGGGAATAAGAGTAGAACAAATGCTAAGATTGAACCAAAGAACAATTTGATTGCAAATCTCAATGGATCATAATCAGCTTCTTCAGAAGTGCTCTTCGAGGTTGAAATGGCTTTTGCTGAAGGTAGGGCTTCGATCACTGCATGTGCCAGATCTGTGATGAAGGATGTGGTGCAACCTAGAGCAGGTACACGACCCCAGTTCTTAACGCCAGATTCAAGAGCCAAGTGCTTGTACTCCATGTCAATTTCTTCAAGAGTCTCTATGTGCTCGCTCACAAAGCTAGAATTTCAAATAGGTTAAGAAAATAAAAATAATCAGTGCCAATTAACCATATCTCAAATGTGCATACTAATCCAACTAATCAAATCTCACCCTAGAGGATTCAGTCAGTCAGTAGAGCTAGACAAGACTGTTAAGTAGTTAGATTTGCATACAGAGAAAACTACTAGTTGCATACCTTACTGGTACAGCCAGTAGACTTTTCACACCTTTCTGGCCAAGCTCAACTAGAACCTCATCGGTGTAGGGCTTCAGCCACTGTACAGGCCCAACTCGGCTCTGGTAAAAGAGTGCGAAGAACAGGGATAGAGACCAATAAATTATAACAGCTCCAACATGGTATTTGAGACATAAGAAATGAATGAACAATAAGAACGAAAACAGGGTTCTCATAATCAATCAAAGGCAAAACTAGAAGCCACAAGCTATGAACATAGATCTAATAACCAACCTGATAAGCAAGTGTATGATCATTTTTTAATCCTCTAGATTTTAGTTCCTGCATGATCAAGTAGATACAGTCTTCCATCTGATCTTTGTATGGATCTCCTGCATCCTCCACATAACTCACCGGCACTCCGTGTGCGCTGAAGAATATCATGACCTAAGGTTCCATGAAAAAACAGAAAAAAAATCAGTTCTGAAGTTGGAATTAGAAAAACTGTCCTTCACACAAAATTGCATAAGCTGTGTGCTCATAAAAATCGGGTAAAATAAAACCTATGCAACAGTTAAACCAACCTCTTGGGGATTAGAAAACTGCTTTAGCTCTGTTTCAATCAAATCAGCCATAGACTTGATATAACCTTCTCTTTGATACCAAGACCGTATAATGCAAACAGGCAATCTTGATAGATACGGATCTCCCCTGGAAGATAACCCATTTTAGGAAAACTTGTCAATTCAAGAAACTTTATTTCATTTCTAAATTTGCCACAAAATGAAAATAGAAATTCACATAGATATAAACCTGAACATATTTTCAAGAACACGGAGGCTTGAGCCAGTTGTGGAGATGGAGTATTGTGGATAAAGTGGCAGCACAACAAGCTTTGTTATATTGTCCTTCTTGATCTGCCAGATAAAACAAAGGAAGATTTCTATAAATTTGCAAGCCAAAGAAGTTACTGTTAGGAAGTGCAGAGTATAGTCTGGGATAAATGCTAATTTAGTACATAATTGAAGTCACACCTGATGAATTGCCTCCTCAGTAAACGGGTACCAATACCGCATTCCAACATAAACATTTGTAGACATGCCCTTTGCTTCCAAGGCTATTTTGATCGCATGTGCCTGCAGCAAACAAAAGTGAATGAGCATAAAATATTTGATAAATAGAAGGAAAAAGAAAAAAGGCCAGCTACTTTAGCAGAAGTTGTGTTTTACCTGCTCATCTGTCATCTTACGCAAAGGTGAGCCTCCTCCTATGGCAGCATAACCTTCTTTACTCTTAGGAGCACGGAGCACAGATATTAATTGAGCCAAAGGTCGTTGAAGAAATTGAAACAACCTTGGAAGTCTAATAATATCCTGTATCAAATGATTATTAGCACAGGAACCAAAATCACTAAAAAGAACAAAGAGATAAAGTAGACAAGCATACTGGATCGGCAAACAAATTGAACAAAAATGGTTGAACATCATGAAGTGTTTCTGGTCCTCCAAGATTCAAAAGCAGCACACCAACCCTTTCTTCTGTGGCACGTGAATGTGATTCAACAAAATCTTCAGTAATTGGAAAAACTCCAGCAGAAGCTGCAGAAAATGTTTGTCCAATGGGATCTCTTTTTTGAGCTGGACTGAGCAGGTAAGATGCCCCATTAATGGATACACTTTTATCAGCTGATCTAGAACTTGAAAATAAAAATGCTTTTGAAGATTGTTTATCAAGATCTTGTGATTCTCCAGGTGAATGGCAAGAGACAGAGGTGATCCACTGGGACCGAGACAACAACCTGTAAAAACAAAAACTCATTTTATATCTTTCATTGATGCTAATGATAATCTCTCACTCGACGTACAATGCACCCTTAAAAAAACTACATAACTTCAAGCATTTCTCTAAGTTTTATAACATCCATCAGCAGGAAGCTACTCACATAGTCCATATGCACAATAATCCATAAAATCAAATGATAACAAATTCAAAAATTCTCCTTGCAGAAAATCATGGACACACAATCCCCACAGACAAACGGATTAGAAGCAGTTCCACAGAGTACAAAAGAACATTCTTCAACTGTTCAGCTCAATTTGTTTTATTTAAAGCAAAAATATATCTGCCGTTAAAACGTTTGCAGGATCAAATCCAAGCAATGCAGATATCAGGTGACCCAAAAACCAAAACCTCTAAAAACCCCAATCCTAATGAAAAAGATCATCATATATTAAAAAAGAAGTTGCGACTTCAAAAGGGTCGATCAAGAAATGATCAACATCTATAGCGATCATGGTAGAATAGATTAACCCGATTTTCTCTTCGACTTGATCTAATGGTTTGTTGACAAAGGCTTAAATGAAAAAGAAAAAGACTTACGATTTATGATTGGAAGCAGAGAGTTTGAAACTGGAAAGCGAACCAGACAACCTTGCGGCCTCCATAGCGCAATTCTATGGATTACAATTTAAAACAAATCAAAGTCAAAAAAAAAGAAAAAAAAAAAGAAAGAAAGATTCAAGAAAAGATAGAATAAGATATAGCACTGAAACTGAGTTGAGTTAGAACCTTTTTTTTATGTATATATGTATATATTAACAAATGAGAATAAAAAGTCAAAATTGAATAGAATCAAATCAAATGTACGCGTTCAACGTTGGGTGGGTTGAAGTTAGGTCGGTGTTTGTTAGCTTTCTTTTATTCCTTTCCTCCATCTCCACGTTGTTTGGACTTCTCTTCTCTTTCTGGTTTTAGCGACAAAAAAAAAAAAAAAAAAAAAAAAAAAAGGTAATGATGCAATATGACGTCGTTTTGGCTTAAAGGGCATTTTCGATTTTCCAATTGTTTCCGAAGCCTAGCAGCGTAATTTCACTCTATTCTCAACCTTCAATTAGGGTTGTAGGAGTAGTATAAAAAAGAAGCCAGCTCTTCTCGTAATTTCAGTTGCAGAGTCGTCTGCTAGTTTAGTTTTTGTTTTTGAATATTTTTCTGTAGGTTCACGCCATAGAAAGTTTAATTTGAGTTTAAACAGGAAAATAGAAAGGGCTCTGAATCACGAGTCAACAGCAGGCGCCGATCAATGGCGACCGGACTGCCGCTTAGAGCCAAAATGTAAGTCCGGATGAAGATCCATGAAACTGCTGTGTTAGTTTTCATGACACAAAATCCCGGCTATATATATAAGTATATGTTTGGTCTTTTTAAAAACGAGAGGTTTGGTTTTGTGTAGGGGGGGGGGGGGGCGCCGGGTGCGGTGGGGTTGGGCACTGAAGTCAGACACGGGTGTTTGAGGTTTAATTAATGCCGATTCACCTTTTGCATGGTGCCTATAGCAAGCTACTTTTCACGATTGGAGTGAGCTCCGACTACCTTTGGCTCCCTTCAAATTCTAAGTAGCTACATCCATAAATCCTAATATCAGTCGTTTTGTTTTTTATTTAATTTGAGTACCTTATTTTTTAAAAACTCATTTTTTCTCAAAGTGCTGGAACTGTAACTTGTCAGATATTGACATATTGTAGCCCTGAACAGGACACAGTTTAGGGAAGCTGAAGGGGAAAACCTAGTTAACGAGGACTCTTGCAAATTGGGTAAAAGTAGTACAATTACAATAATAGATTACAAATGAAGTAAAAAGATATTAGTGCTGCGTTTCGACTTAAAAAATTACTGGTTGACAGCCTAAGACAAGGCTTGAGTCACCAAATTTTCGATTTGGCCTAGAACAATTCTGGAATTTAGAATTGTGACCTTGAGAAATTGAAATTGTGCTATTTGCATTCGATAAAACCAATAATTTCCTAATAGCTGGCTTACTGTTAGAAAAGTTACAGCTTCGAATTTGATAGTTTGATTGAGCAGGATCACTTTCACATATTTTCATGGGGCTCAAGGATGAGAGTTACCATGACTAGTTGAGTCGTTCACAAGTTTACACAAACTCAGAAATTTTAAAAAATAAAAATTATAAATAAAAATTATACATTAAAAATGCTCAACTTTTGAAGAGGTCAAATATCAGATTCAATTCCAGAAGCATAACTCACTGGGAAACTCATCATCTCCATCAATCCAGTGATTTAGAGCAGCTGTTGATACTCAGTTCCTCTTCTGTATAGATACTTAATCCATCTTCCGTCTTCTTTCGAGTTCTGGAAGGTGGATCTGTATCTCTCCCAGAAGCAAAGATTTCATCGATCTCATTGCTTCTATTGTTTATTACTCTTCTTATGATTAAGAAGAAAAGAAAATAAGAAAGCTGTAAATACTTCATACGTGTGCCAAAAAGTATAGGGCACAAAAATAGAATGACGCCAAAATTTTCAACAATATTGATAGCTACAACATTTTCAAATACTGTCCTTGAATGAAGTGGAGTGATAAAAAGGCCTTCTACTCCCATTTTGTTCTCATAAGAACCTTTTGAGGCTGTAAGCTTAATATATAATCCTTTAAAACATATTGCAAGCATTGATGACTCTGGTTTATGAAGTCTAGCCGTAACACTTATACTCCAGGTATTGGGAATAGGGTAGTAAGGGCTTCAACTCTTGTTTGTAGATCTGATACTTTATCAGACAAAGGGAAATCAGGGGATGCAACAAACTTCAAGAAATCTTGAAGCTTTGATCCCGATACTGATTCTTTGGCTTCAATGGTTATCTGCACACCCTCATGAATAAAATCAGCAGTTGCTATAAATTCTTTCTCTGTGAATCCTCTGGTAGTCATGGCAGGTGATCCAATGCGAATGCCACCAGGAACCAGGGCACTTTTATCTCCTGTAGAATTCAATATTAGCAGGACTAACAGGGATGTTAACACAGGACAAAAAAAGAAAAATAAGACCAATGGGCAAACCAGGAACCTCACCAGGAACTGAATTCTTGTTAAGAGTAATAGATGCCATGTCAAGAATTTTCTCCACCCGAGCTCCGTCAATGCCCTGTTCATGAGGAGATATTGATTTTCATTAAAGAGGTTGGAAGGATATAGCACTCTCCAAATATGAGGTGCAGAACAGTTTTAATCATGATATCATTGCTATGTGTTCAAAACAGTAACTATACTTCCTAAGACATTAATTCACTATGAAAATGTTGGTAAAAACTGTAATCAGAAGACCAAGAACATTTTGAGTGTATAGATGAAAACATTAAAATGTAGACGATAAGTATAACCATGTTGCTGCATCATGAATTTATCAATAATTGTTCTGAAAATTGAGTTGCAACATTTGATCTTTATATGTAATGAAGCAAAGTTCGTGGCAAGGTCACACATCTGCAATTTATACTTGATTTAACAAGAGCAAATGCAAGAAAGAAGCAGTAAACTTACAAGTGGCCTCAAGTCAACAAGAACAAGGTGATTATCGCTCCCACCAGAAACTAATTTATACCCTAATTCAACCAAGCGGTTTGCAAGAGCTTTGCAGTTGGAGATGACCTTCAAGACAGGTAAATAATTAAATTAGATGGAATAGGACACACCCCTTCCAAGCTGAAACATGATTGTACATTACCTGCTTTTGATAAGCTTGAAATTCAGGGGATTGGGCATGTTTCAAGCAAACTGCTAGTCCCCCAATAGTGTGGTTATGAGGACCACCCTGCATCAATTTTCATAAAATTCCAAAACTTGGTAAATTAACAGATAAAAAGTAGTTAACTAAACTCTGACATAAGCTAACAACTAACTTGTAGGCCTGGAAAAACAGCATTGTTGATGGCAGGCTCCAAATCAACTCCAAAAACAGGATCCTTTCTGAAGAAGATCATGCCACCTCTAGGACCACGAAGAGACTGAAGAGAAACATGTGAACTTCTCAAGTTACACAGATTATCACAGAAAAAAAGATTTGAGAAGTGGTATGGTAAGTGGGACTATTGGCAACACAATTTCAAGACTACTGGCAACACAATTTCAACATTCTTCACCCCAAAAATAACATCTAACAGGTTATGACATGATACGTAACATTCTAATTAGAATTGTTAAGCGTGAGTGAATACAAATAATAACAGCATCAAAAACAATTATCCAAGCTATGAACTTGCCTTGTGAGTTGTTGTTGTCACAATATCGCAATACTCAAAAGGATCACCAACCACAGAGGCAGCAACAAGTCCACTTATGTGAGCCATATCCATCATGAGAAAAGCACCAACAGCATCTGCAATCTTCCAATTGTTATTGATCATGATTAGTTAGTAAGAACAAAAATATGGGAAGGCAATAAAAAATAAGTGAGCATAAATTCACTGCATGTAACCCTTACCTTCCTCATGCGAGGATAATCAAAATCTCGAGGATAAGCACTGGCACCAGCAATAATAAGCTTTGGTCGAAAGAGATTAGCTGTTTTCTCAAGCATGTCATAGTCAACCAAGCCTGGAGGAAATGTGGAGAAAAATTGTTATCCCCACAGGGAAAAAAATGATAGATGATTCAATCCAAAAAAAAAAAAAGAAAGTTAAAGATGAATCACCTGTGGATTCATCAAGTCGATAAGGCATAGATTCAAAATAAATTGATGTGCCAGATACTCTTCTTTTAGGAGTCATGAAGCCATGAGATAGATGTCCCCCATGAGGTAAGTCCCAAACCCTAGGTTCATACACGTAAAACATGAGGATTTATCCATTTTAAATTTCAACAATAAAACATATAACTATGAAAAATCAATTAAAAAAAAAAGAAAAGAAAGCAATATACCATTATTCTGTCATGTGGATTAAGAAGGGCTGTATAAACCTCAAAATTAGCAGGAGAACCAGACAAGGGTTGAACATTAACACCCCATTTGTTTCTATCTAAGTGAAAAGCATCCAAAGCCCTTTGTTGACAAAGGGTTTCAAGCTCATCAATGTGCTCATTTCCACCATAGTATCTGAGACACAAAGTAAGATAGTTGGCTTAATACAATGATCAAAAAGTTTCAACCAAAATAGAAAAGCACATAGCTGACATAAATAGTCCATGTTTTTTACCTTTTACCGGGCAATCCTTCAGAATACTTATTTGTAAGGCATGAACCAACAGCTTCCATCACTGCTCGAGACGTAAAATTCTCAGAGGCAATAAGCTCAAGACTTCTGAACTGCCTGTTCTTTTCCTTGTTGATAATTTCACGCACCTCAGGATCTACTTCACTGAGGCCATAGTCTCTAAAGCTGCTTCTATCACCTAGAACGTTAAAATATAAATTTCATTCACAAGGGATCAGTCTAGCACGAGTCTTTATTTGCTAAAAGATGTAATTAAACACAAAATAAAAAGTCAATGTCAGAAAATAAACAAAATCCATCTTACCTCCACATTCAGGGATAGAGACAGAAGAGGATGTCCTGTCAGTGACCAAGCTACCTTTGATACTAGAATATCTACAAGGTTGCACAGAGTTGAGCTTAATCTGATGCGGGAACCCAGCAAGACTTGACCTTTTTGGAAGAAAAGCAGAACCCTTTATCCAAACAGGCTGTTGTAAAGAACCCATCACTTGAGATCCACTGCAACCCTGCATTCTCTGTCACTTCCAACAATACTACACCATCAAAGAGAAAATTTCAATTTATTGTAACAGGAAAAAACATTGAATTCGATGAATTAAAAAAATTTGCATTATAGATTGAAATTAAATTTGGAACATTAAATTTTTTGAAAAATTCAAAACTAAGAATATAAAAATTTCAATTAAAACCTTAATATGAATAATAACAATAACTCGCATAAGGGAAGAACAGAAAGCAAGAAAAATTGAGAAAACCGATAAATTCCTTGAATATCAAAAGAAAAATGTAATACAATTGGCACGCCAACACAATTTTGAAGCTCACAGTGCCATGAAAAGAACTCTCCTTTCATCGTCTCATGCAGAAGGAAGTGCAGTAGATATATTTTTTCATTTTTTTAAAAAATAAAGGCTATGAAATAAAAACCCAAACCTCAAATGCTCTTGAAGTGCAAGACGATGATGATCAGTCAAGCAAACCCTCACCGCAAGTGCTTCAAGGCAAGACAGGAGGGAGAGCGGAAAAAAAAATGGTAAATTACTATTTACCCTTGTATTTTGGTCTAATTCACTATATCATCCCTCACTTTCTAAAAATAAATTTATTAGTTCTTGTATTTTGATCCGATAAACTTATTAATCCTTCTATCAGGTTTTAACAATCAATAAAAAAAAAAAAGTAAAGGTCAAATTAAGAAAAATAAAAGGAAAAGTCAAAAGTACCCTCTAATTTAAAGAGTCATGAATAACAAATATGAAACTACAATACAAAATCAATCACTGCCCTTTTCATTATGCTGTCTCAATTATTACTTAAATCTCCACTGCCTTCTACCCGTCACCACCACACTCTCTCTACTTGTCTCCTCCCTCTTATAACATGAAAATGACTTAGAGGGAGGGTGAATAAGACTAATGAATGTTTTAGAAAAATGAAAATGATTTTAAGAAATTAAACAAGAATTGAAAGAATATTGAGAATTAAGAATGAGGAACACAATAATTTAAAGAGTTCGGATTTAATAACAATTTTATGCCTCCACCTAACTTATCACCAAGTTAGGATCTTAAATCGCCCATAATCTGAGATTACACAAAAGTTTTATGGCTCACTCTTACAACCTTACAACTTGAGTTTTCAAGGTTCACTCAAAAACCAAATCTCAAGTGTTTCAATGGACAACACTTAAACCAATTCCTTTTAGAATAGAATCTTACTTCTCATTTTCTTAATCCTAAAAAATAGAAGAATAAGAATATCTATTATAACACTCACAAGAGTTACACAAATACAAAAATTGTTTAATTGAGAATTTAAAAGCTTAATTGAATGCTTAAGAGAGAATGAATGATAAATATGTTTCTTAAAACTTCAATTGAACTCTATGAAGTGTTTATATAGATAAACACTAAAAAATATGGCTATTAGATGTATCAAACATGTCTCCAACATCTATAATTGATTTTTGAATCAATTTGGACTTATTTCTGTCAGAACGTCGCTCACGATTGTGAGGAGCAAAACCTGGCTCGTAAACGTTAGTTTGAAGACTGTTGCATTCAAAAATATTCGTTAAATGTTGTTAGGACTACCCTTATGAGCTGATCTCTACTTCTCACAATTGTGAGGAGCACTGACCATTTTATCAAAAATGAGCTCCTGAGGCACTACACAAGGTCAGCTCATAAAGGGCTCGTAAAGTACTCGTGAGTAGACCATTGTAAGTCCAAATTTGTATATTTTTGGTATATAAATGTTTCTCAAATATTGGAAACTTGCATAGATTGAGATACTTCATCAAAATACATATTTATACTCTTTCAAGGAGTATTTTATTGTCTCAAATCATTAAACAATTATTCTCAATAATTGATTAACTTCCTACACACTTAAAGGAAATCATTAGAATCTAAATTTTTTTGTCAAAGTCCAAAATTAGGAGTTTAATCATGAAAATGGTCAACAATCTCCCCCCTTTTGGTTTTGACAACCAATTTGATAAGATAATAAAAAAAGTGTGTGAGTGTTAAAAATAAATGACATGAATAAGTACGCATTAGACAAAAATAGCTCCCCCTTTCAAATTAAATTGATGTATTATGTGACAAATGTTCCTCCCTCTTAATATATGCATAAATTCAATAAAATGCATAATGTATTAGAGCATAAAGTAATTGAATTAACATGGCATATATGAGGGATAACAAATAATCATAAGGAGATGATTAAAAAAAAATTTCTCCTTTATAAATATATTTCTTTATTTCTCCTCTTTTTGGACATGATAAGAAATATAAATTTAATATTTTATTCTCCTTTTAAAAATAAAAACAACATAAACTTTAACATGAGGAATAAAAAAAAACATGACCTAACATAACAAATGTGTTAAAAACATAAAAAAACATGATAACATGATCATTTAAAAATGTCATAAAAAATATGATAACATGATCATTTAAAAAAATGTTAGGGCAATATGAGGAAAATAATTTCAAACATATATGTATGTAGTGTTACTAAAATGCATCATAAAAATAGTATATAAGAAAATAAGTTCAAACATATATATATGTAATGTTACTAAAATGCATCACAAGAATAGTACATATAGCGCTTGACAAGTTTAACTATCACATAATCATATAGAGCTTAACTAGCTAACATTCATGATCATGTGACACTTAGCATATCACAAACATACATAGCTTATTCTCTCCCCCTTTGTTAAAGACAAAAATAAAAGAGAGAGATATAAAGGGAAATGAAAATACAAAAAAAAAATTCTAGAGAGAATAAAAGATCATGAACCAAAATAATGAAAATAAAAATATACCAAATCTTTATTGTCTCCCCATATTTAATACAAATATGTCTTTAAAAATAATTTTTCTTTGAAAAGAAATTATAACAAAATAAAAATTACATTAATGGAAAATGATAGAGTTATAATGATATAAGAATATCAATTATAAATATAAACATAAATGAAAACAAGACATAAGCTAGCATCTTAAGGTTTAAAAAACTAAAAATAAATAGTTAATAAACCAAATATAAACTGAAAAAAAAAATTACTCTTATAGAGGAGGAGGAGGAGATTCCAAGCGCATTATATGTTGTGAAGAGCATATAATTGATAAATATCATACTTTATATGATCCATCCTATTCTTAAAATGATAAAATCTTGTGTCCACTTGATCAAACCTATTATTGAAGTTAGATTCAATAATGGATAGACAATAAAAAAAATCCTCCAACCCAAGCAAGTTCTTCATCAACACTTTGAGAAGTAAAAGGTCCTCTAGCCCTTTTTCTTTGAGATTGAGGAGGAACACACTCTTGAGGATTTCTTCTTCAATTTAAACACCTTTAAGACCATGAGTGCCTATGTGCTCAATATCTTCTAAGTCTTGTTCTAACTCCTCATCAATCATTCTTACTTCGTCTTTCCAAATCCAAGAATTTCTAACTAGTTTGAATTACCTAGAGTTTTTCAAGAGGTTATCATTAAGAAAAGGAGGAGGAATGGAAGGAGTTTTGGTCAAGTTGATCCCAAAGTAATGAGCAATTCTAATAATAAACCCTCACACACATAAGGCACCATTAATACTATCACTAACTAACCAAAACCTCCATTAAAGCCATCTACTAACTCAACATCCACACCCTCAACAAGACATCTTATTAAAAATAAGTCATCAAGGAGATAGCTTAATTACTTTGTCATTTAGCATGAATTGAGTAAATGATAAACTTATGCATATACTAAAGTGATTTAAAAGCAAAGAGAGATGCTTTGTTATGATCCACTTCAAAAGGTTTTGCACTAGGTTTAACATGTTGAATTTAAAAAGGAGTAGGAAACCAAGTATTAGTTGGAGAAGTTAAACCCCCTTGCTTAAACTCAAAGATATCATTAAAAACTTGAGATATTAAAAATCTATCTCTCCTTCCCAATCTAAACCTCATACTATTAAAGGGATTTTGCTCATCTAAATGGTAAGTCCTTAAACAAAAATTATAAAGAAATTCATGAACTAATAAGGGATATGTAGGATAAGTAATAAAAGCAAGGTTGTATATACTCATATTCTCAAGCATGGTCTTAACTTCATTGTAGTAACCTATCTTTTTTCAGAGTTGCTTGAGACATAAATTTAGAGGAGATGATTTTTCTTTCTCTAAATTGAGAAATTCTTTGCCTAATTTGAGAAGAGGAGTAGAAGGTAGGAGGAGTCTTCTTAGGTTGATCTTTTATTGCTCTATTTGATAATGAAGCAATATTTTGAGTTTTTCTTCTTTGGAGCCATGGAGAATGCACTTGGAGTTTAGATGATAGATAAGAGAATTTGCTTAGGAAAAGAGATTTGATTTCAAAATAATGATGTGAGGATGAAGTACGATGTGAAGAGGTTTATATAAAGGAGAATTAGGGTTTAAAATAATTTATTTTAAATATAAAAATAACTAAAAAATAGCAAATTACCATTTTGAAATAGGATAGAAACATGGGAAATTGTAATCCTTTTGAAATAAGGAATATTGAGGGTTATGCTCCTCATGAGCTGCTCACAATCGTGAGCAACGCTCATGAGGGGCACTGCCCTCTGATAGATAGGACATCACGAGCCAAACTATAACAGCTTGTGAGGATATTTACCATAAGGTCCTTAAACTTTCAAATTTCTTGCAAAAATATCTTAAAATTGTTACAAATAGGTTCAAATATGTCAAATCAATTCTAAATTATATTAAATTGCAACTAAATCAAATGCTTTTATAATTATAATCATAAATTAACATAATAAAGCAAATAATAATAATAATAATGATAATAATTTCAAATAATTATTTTTGAAATATATATTATTTAATAAAATACATTAAAAGTAAGTCACGCAAATGGGAAATCAATAAAATAAATTTTTTGTATATGAAATACATTTGATTGATTTGAATAATTAATAAATTGAATAAAATTCAATAGTTAATTATTTAATAAAAAAATATCAAAATAAAAAATTCATACAGTACAAAAATTAAATTTTCTTGATAAATAATTATGATAGAGTGTTGGATACAAAAAATAAACCAAAATTATACAAATCATGATTAAACATGAATTTATAGAATGGTATCAGATACGAAAAATATACTAAAAATAATTATGCATGAAAAATATACTAAAATTGACTATGAACAAGTTTTTATTAAAAGGAATTAGATATAGAAAATAAATAGAAAGACACATATGAAAATGCACGAACCTAACCATCAAATTAGCAAAATTGCAAGTTGTCAAGACAAACTTGAACCATCAATTATACCAAGCTCATGCTTAATAAAATTCATTCTTTCCTCGCAAAGAGGTTTGGTAAAAATGTTAGCTAATTGATGATTAGTATCAACAAATTTAAGAAAAATATCACCATTTTGCAAATGACAATGCAAAAAATGATGTCTAATATCTATATGTTTAGTTCTATAATGCTAAAAAAATTCTTACTAAGGTTTATAGCACTTGGACTATCACATTTAATAGGAATATGATTAACATCCTTACCATAGTCTAATAATTGTTATTTTTACCATAAACTTAGGTGTAGCAATAACTAGCTGCCACATATTTTGCTTCAGCGATGAACAAGACAGTCAAAACTTATTTCTTGCTAAACCAAGAAACTAAACAATTACCTAAGATTTGATAAGTTCCAGAAGTGGTTTTTCTATCTAGTAAACTACCGGTAAAGTCTGTATTTGAATAACTAATTAAGTTAAAGGATGAACTCCTAGGATACCAAAGTCCTAAATGCATTGTACCATAAAGATATTTAAAAATTATTTTAATAGCATTCAAATGAAATTCTCTAGGACTAGATTGAAACCCAGCACACAAGTAGGTAGCAAACATAATGTCAGGTCTACTAGTGGTTAAATAAAGAAGGGATCCGATCATACCTTTAAATTACTTTTCATCAACCGGTTTACTATTCTCGTCTTTGTTGAGTTTGGTGGTGGTACTTATAGGAGTCTTGCTTGATTTAGCTCCATCCATACCAAAATTCTTAAGAATGTCCCTAGCATATTTTGTTTGATTGATGAAAGTTTTATTTTTGCATTGCTTAATTTGAAGTCCAAAGAAGAATTGAAGTTCTCCCATCATACTCATCTCGAATTCTCCTTGCATTAACTTAGAAAATTCCTCACACAAGCAATGGTTAGTAGCACCAAAAATAATGTCATCAACATAAATCTGAACATTTAATAAATCATGGTTGAATTTCTTTATAAAAAGAGTTGTGTCAACTTTTCCTTTAGAAAATTTTTTTCTAAAAGAAAGTTACTTAATCTTTCATACCAAGCTTTTGGAGCTTGTTTCAATCCATATAAAAATTTTGAAAGTTTAAACACATGATTAATCCAAACTTTCAAAATCTAGAGATTTCTCAACACATAGCTCCTCTTCAATAAAACCATTTAAAAATGCACTTTTAACATCCATTTGATAAAGTTTAAAATCCATGTATGATGCAAATGCAAGTAGCATTCTAATAGCTTCTAACCTTGCAGCTGGGGTAAAATTTTCATCATAATTAATGTCTTCCTTTTGATTATAACCTTCAGCTACTAGTCTAGCTTTGTTCTGAGTTATGACACCTTGTTATTCATCTTATTTCTAAACACCCATATGGTGCCTACAATAGGATGATGTTTCGATGTAGGAACTAAGGACCAAACCT
The DNA here is from genome assembly GCA_947683625.1 of Mallotus nudiflorus. Lineage (NCBI taxonomy): Eukaryota > Viridiplantae > Streptophyta > Magnoliopsida > Malpighiales > Euphorbiaceae > Mallotus > Mallotus nudiflorus. Next base: position 446,000 of record CANTUR010000307.1, on the reverse strand, counting down.
TGTTTCTCTTAAATTGATTTAACTCCTCTGGCATAGCAAGGACCTAAAATTCATCACACAAAGTATCATTAACATTTTTAGGTTCAATTTGAGAAATGAAGGCTAGATTAACAAAAGACTTAAGTTTAGATTTAGTAGTTACCCCCTTTTGTAGTGTCATCTATGATGAGGTCTTGGGGATGAGCTTTCTTGAATTATCAATCCTTTGGAAGTTCATCCTTTAAAGTAGGTTAAGATATATCCTCATTGTCCTCCTAGCTTGGACCTTTACGTTCCAAAGGCTTACTAGCATTTTCTTCTTGAGTATCCACGATCTCATTTTCACCTTCAAGATCATTAATACTACATACTTCCTTTCTAGGATCAAGTGAGTTTGATTCATCAGAAATAACATGCATTGATTCTTCAACTACTAGAGTTCTTTTATTAAATACTCTATATGATTTGCTAGAAGTGAAATAGCCTAGGAAAATTCCTTCATCGGCTTTAGAGTCAAATTTTTCAAGATTATCCTTAGTATTCAATATAAAGCACTTGTATCCAAATACTCTTATATATGAGATTTTAGGTTTTCTATTATTTCATAGTTCATAAGATATTTTGTTCAAAATTGGTCTTTTGAAAAATCGATTTGAAATGTGACAAGATGTGTTAACAGCTTCTACCTAAAAGTATAGAGGCTAATTATACTAATAAAGTATTGTTATAACCATTTCCATAAGAAATCTATTTTTCCTTTCAACAACCCCATTTTATTAAGAAGTTCTAAAAGATAAAAATGTATATGAAATATCATTTTCATTACAAAAGGTTTGAAGAATTCATTTTCAAATTCGATTCCATAATCACTTCTAATGGATGAAATACAAAATTCTTTTTTTTTAAACTCTTTTAGCAAAATTTTCAAAAGCTTTTAAAGCATCATTCTTATAAGCAAGAAAACATACACAAGTAAATCTAGAGTAGTCATCAACCAACACTGTAATAACCCGAATTTTTAAACATTTTTATACTGTATCGGGATATGCAGTATTAATAATTTTAATATATATATTTGACTATCTAATTATTTTGTTAATAATTAATGCTATTTTTAAATTATTCTAAGTTTTCTACGTAAAAATTTTCTCGAGACCTATTATTTTGGGAAATAATATCTAAATAATAATTTATATATTAATGTTAGTTTATTTTATTAAATTGCATGGTTCATGCATAATTAAAAATTTGAATATTAATATATACATATACATGCATATATATATATATATATATATATATATATAATATATATTATTATTATTATGATTATTAAGGTTTAATATTTAAACTATATATAAATATATTATAATTTTTATTATTATTATGTATGTTATATATATATATATATGTATATGTATATATATTTATGTGTGGTGTGTGTTTAATGTGTATATATTATTATTAGTCTATATTATAATAATATAAAGTTATATTATATATATATATATATATATATATATATATATATATATATATATAAACTCAAAAATTACAATTCCTACCCTCCCCCTTTTCTTCAACCTCCCGACACCCTCCCCCTCACTCTCCTCCCTCTGCAACGCCGGCCACCTACCGTCGGCGTGCCTCCTGACGTGCCACCACCATTTCCAGCCTGTTCTGCTACCAGCAACACCCATTTCCGGCTCTGTTCGACTGTGTTTTTGTCGAAAACCCGAAAATCAACTTCACCGTCGTTCTCCTTCGTCCGGCCACCATTTCCCTTGATTCTAGTCTCATTTTCTTCCTTTCTTGTCGATGAGTGTGAATATAAACTCCTTTTTGCTTGAAAACATGAATTGGTGAGGTGTTTTGCTTATTTTTTATTTCGGTCCTTTACGTTTCTTGATTTTTTTGAACTTCGATCTTAGTGATTCAAGCTAAATTCCTTCACAAAAGTTGCTTATATTAGCTTAATATACATCTTGAAATTTTTGTGGAATTTTTGGAATTTATTTTGATTTTTGTGAATTTTTTATTATTTTATTAATATTTTCTAATTTTCGTAAATTAATTAAATAAATTTTGAAATGGTGATTTTTGGTGTTTATAGAGGTTGAAATTAATTTTAGAATTTAATTTATAATTTTTGTGTAATTAATATAATTTTATTTAGTTTATGTGAATTTTGGAAATTTAGGTTAAATGTGTATTTTGTAAAAATTAATTGGTTAATTGAGTATAATTATTGATTTTATTGAATTATATGTTGAGAAAATAATTTTTGAGTAATTATATAATTTTTAGTGAATTTTTGAATAATTATTGTATATTATGTGAATTATTATATATTAGGGGGATTTTGGTAATTTGGTAGTACTATTAGTTGAATATTAAGTTTAATTGGTTTTAATAATTATTTGAGGTATAAAAATGATTTTTACAAATTATTTACTATTTTTAACTAATTAAAACTATTTTTCAAAATTTATTTTCAAATTATATTTAATGTACTATTTTTGTAAATAAATGAGTTTTTAGTGATTTTTAATATGTTTTTGGGATAATTAAGTAATTTGGATTTATAAAATGAATTTTCATTAATATTTGTGAACTTATCGAATTATTATGGATTTTTAATAATATTATATTAATATTAGGGTTTTTAAGTAATTATCGATGAATAATTATTTTTAGTGTTTAAATATTTAATTGCTATATTTTAGTATATAAAGGGTAGTTTTGGTATTTTTGAAATTTTAATATGTATTTTGTGTATATCTTCTGAATTGGGAACCTCGGTCGATGGAACTGTAGTTTGGAAATCCGACCAAGGAGTGATGTGGATATTTGTATTCGAAGTGTATTTTCTTGTAGGACCGACTCTACTTTATGAGTAGAGAGATGTCCATTTTACAGAGGAGATTCTGTCGAATTTTTGAAAGAATTCTCGTAAAATGTGACATTCGGTCAAATTCCTATTCCTGGTCTATGTCTAGAATTCTAGATCGAGTTTCTAGAAATTAAGTTAGATTTGTTCTGATTCTTGTATTGTGATTTGATTGTTTAGTTGCACCGAGACCGAGGCCTAGTGGACCATGCCTGTCGGACTCGTCTCGTGGAGCGCTAACTGTGAGTTGTTATTTTATATATACGTGTATTTAGGTTGCATGTTTTTAGAAATGTATGTTTTAATTGTATGAATTATGCATAAATGATTTAATAAACGCTTAAGTATATTTTAGGTATACTCTTAGTATATTTTTGATATATCTTGAATTAAATGCATGTTTTACCTTTAATTTATACCTAAGTTGTTTTTAAGTATATATATGGTTTATTTTATAATTGAACTGAATTTATTTGACATATATATACTCAAAATATACTTGGTTTATTTTTGGTATATTTCTAGTATATATATGGATTATATTGCCATTTAAATTAATGTCATGCATCATTTATTTTACGAATGTATGAGTTATTTTAAATGAAGGATATCAATAGAATGTGCTACCTAGTGGACAACACTAGGACCCAGTGGATTATGATTGGATTGATTTGATTGATGTGAGATGTGATTTGAGAGTGTGATTGCTGGAGCTCGGTTGACCAAGTGTCTCGGGGCCAATCACACTGACAGTCAGACTGCTGGAGCTCAGTTGACTTAGTGTCTCAGGGCTAGTCTACTGTCCAAATGGAACAAGTTGATTTATTTGGAATAAGTGAGCCTGTATGGCTAGAGTGTTGTCTAACACTATTTGAGGTTACGATCATTTAGGGTTCTATTTGATCCTTCATAAACTAATATTTTTTAGTATTATATAAAGTGATTTTAGCATTTGTGTGTATTTGCCTGTATATATATTTATTATATATATTCTGTTGAGTGTCTGCATTTGACATTTAGTTATGCGTGTATATATATTATAACAATTCACTCAGTGAGGTCTGACTCCTCTCCGTTGATTTCTTTTTCAGGAGAGTCTTCGTCCTCAGACCTCAGTAGCAAGCCTATACGTCGAATTTCTTCCGCTCCGGCCTTATTGTGTAAACTGCTTACTTGAGTTTATTTTGTATTCTAGACATTGCAGTAGTGGTTTCAATGAGCTGTATTTATTATATATGTATAAGATTTAAATTTTAAAAGTTTAAACAAAAAATTTGTATTGAAAGATATGAGATGGATTTTATGTTGTTAAATGAATTGATGAATTATTATTTTACTTTTGAGATTTAATTCCGCTGCATAATATTTTATTTTATTTAATATATTGCATGTTTTTATTTTTAAGGCTTGCTACGGGTCCGGATTCAAAAGAATTCCCGTTCCCTAGCGCCGGTCATGACCCCCTGTTTTAGGTCGTGACAAATACGTATCCATAGTGCAATCCACCAAGACTAACAACTCTAGTTAGTCCAAACAAATCCATATATATAAGTTTAAGTGGTCTAGAGGTGGACACTACATTTTTTAGCTTAAATAAAGACTTAGATTATTTTCCTTTTTAACAAGCATCACAAGGTTTATCCTTAATGAATTCAAGCTTAGGTAAACCAATCATAAGTTCACCTTTACAAAGATCATTCAAAAGTTCAAAATTTACATCTCCTAACCTTCTATGTCTTGTCCATATGTCATAGGAAATAGACATTAAGCATTTTATGTCTTTGTTATCAATCTTATTCAAATCAATAACATAAATATTATCTACTTTTTCTCCACTAAAAATTACTTTATCTTCATCAAGACTACTAACAAAGCAATTTCTAAGATAAAAAGTCACCTTATTTCGCATGTCACATAATTGACTTATCTTAGCAAATTATGTTTAAGACCATCAACAAACAACACATAATGTAGAGCTTAGTATTAAGGATTACCAATTTCTCCAATGCTAATAATTTTTCCTTTTGTATTGTCACCAAATGTAACATGTTCTCCATCTTTAGCATTAAATTTGTTGAATTACTCCTTATCTCCCATCATGTGCCTTGAACATCCACTGTCAAGATACCACTTTCTTTTTATTCTTATGGATTTTAAGCACACCTACACAAAATAATTTAAGTGTTCTTTTAAACCCAAAATAATTTAAGTGTTCTTTTGAACCCAAAACTTTCTTAGTCTAGGTTGGTTAGTTTCAAAACAATCCAAATGAAGCAAATTCATATGTAGTCTTCTATAAAAGCATACATTATTGGTATGTACTTTAATTATGTAATATGAATATATAACATTTTTAAATTTATTTATCCTAGGATGATATGCTTTCCTAGTGTATGAAACATGTTGTAAGCACCCAATTTCAGGATGTAATTGTGCACGCATGCGACGAAAGCCTCTATGATGAAAATTTAATTGAAAATTGACCTCTAGTGTTAAGTTTCACGATTTTAGGGACTAAATTGCAACATTTTTGTAAAAAATTGAAGTTTGCAAGGTTTATTTGAAAGTAATGCCAATCGGAATTACATAATATTGATCGACATTACACAATGCTGGTTAATATTCTGTAATGCCGAGGTACAAAAATGTCAGAAAAAAATTATTTTCTCAATTATTTTTATTTATGATTAGTCCAAATTTTAATTTATTTTTAATAAATGAAATAATTTTGATATTTATCTGTCCATTATTCATCTCTTACACGTATAATTTTTTGAATTAAAATTCTTATCCTGTTTGTTTTCAGAGGAGGATCAGAGCTGCCTCTCCTGTGATCACGTTAGTGGTTAGCTAGGATTAGAACAGGATATGAAAAGAAAAGTTTGGCAAAAAAAGGGAGGAGGGGAGACTATGTAAAGAGAGAAAAAAAAAGAAAACTCTAATAGCTACTGCAAAAAAAAAAAGTTGATTGAAAAAAAAAACAGAGAGAAAAAAGAGAAAAGAAAAGAAAAAAAAGAGATAAAAAAAACCTTTTAAAAAAATACGTTCTTTTCAAGGTCCAAAAATCAAGAAAACATAGAGTTAATTTTCTTAAGACGATAAAATCTCATTCTGAGAGGCATTCAAACAGCATCTGCATAACATCCTTCTTCTACTCCTTTCTTCTTTTTATTATTAATTCTTTCCTTTATATTATTTTATTATTTTTGATTTTATTATTTCTATGTTTTTTTATTTAATTTTCATTATTTAATTTTCTTTGTTCATTCATTATAATCTTTTTTTTTTATTCTTTGTGTTTCATGTTTCTATGATGATGAACACATGATTAAACAAAGGAAAACCCACGGAGAATCCATGAATGAAAACCAAGAATCAGGATCCCAATTTAATTCTTATGTATTTTTTAATTCTATCTAATTTATTTTTTAGGTTTTGAATTTGTTTAATTTATTTTCTTAATGGTTGTAATTTTAATTTTATTTTCTTTGTTATTTTTGGGTAGATTTTGTAATAGCCCCGATATTAGAAATAGTGAAACTCTTTAATTTTCTGCACTATTAAAATTAATTAGTAAATTAGGTTCTTTTGATAAAACCCTAATAAAATCAATGGTGGCTTTAAATTAATTTAGGTTGCATGTAATTAAAATTAAGTTAGAAATCACTAAATGTATGTTTTTTATTCATTATTTTCTTTAATGTGTTGTTTGGGTTTGTTTGCATGTTTGTATTCTCTTTGGGCCCCAAGCCCATGTTAGATTCTAACCCATTGAATAAATAGATTTTTAATTAGATTTTTAGGTTTATTTTATTTTAATCAATTTAGACCCAATTAGATTAATTTAGACTTAGGCCCATTTTTTAATTAAAATTAATTTAGACTTAACTCAGCCCATTAAAACATTTTCTTTTTAAAATAAATAGATTTAGGATCACTTAATTTAAAATTAAGTAGAATTAAGCCCACTAATTTATTCCTATTCTATTTCTTAAAATTAATAGATTTAAGTCCACTTTTTAGAATTAAAACAAGTAGACTTAGGCTCATTAATTATCTTAAAATGTAGGACCATCTTTAATCCATTTCACTTGTAAATAAACATGTAGAATTAGCTAAACTTTAAAATAAAATTAACATAGTTTAGACCTATGGACGATGCGCTTCGTATGCATTTTTTATATGTAGTTTTATGACTAGTTTGCTTTAGGACTAAATAGATATTTAATTAGGGTTTAATAAAATTGTGTGTAAATAAAGAATAAGATAGTAATTCATAAAGTAATTCTAAATGAACACAAGAATGAAAGAAGTTAATATTCCATTTCTAAAATCTCTTAGTTATAGTGCTAACTTTCTTTTAGAGAATCGAATACTACCAAAATGATTTATCCCAGCTATTACCCTGGGTGGCAACTCCTTATCTCCACACCTTGTCTTTATGATAATGGTTAGTGTGTTCTGTAAAGCCCTAAGCTTAAACAATGCGGCGGTTGTTAAAATCTTGGGCGTGTGCTAAACCCTGTCATCTACAGTGGCGACTCCATTAGGGATAAGAGATACTAATTCTACTTGTGTTCTTTAGAGTTATTTTATTAATTATTATTTTATTCTTGCATTCATTTTGCTTGTCCCTATTAAACCGATGGCATTGGTTTGTGATTCCATGATTCCATTAGCTTCATGGAGTTGTAAATTGGCTAACCATCACTCGTAGCCTTAATTAGTTCAAGAGAGATTATCGGGCTCATCTGACCAGAGTCTGTAATCCAAGTCCTAAAAGGGGTAGTCTTCTCTCGAGTTTGCAAAGGATGCTGGGCCCCTCTGACCTTAGCCTGTAACTCAAGTCTTAAAGGAGAGCATCTTGCTAAAGGAACCTTAACTTTTCACCGTACCCTAACCACATGTAATGGCTTAATTACTACCCCTAGGATCTACCCAAATTTGTATGTTTATTGCCATGAGTTATTTCTATCTATAAAAGCCCAGGCTTGTACTTTTGAAACCCACTTAGGCTGATGAAGATTAGGTTAGACCTTTATACCTAGAAATGTTATTTTTATGCTTTACTGCTTTAAGAGAGATCTGGCATGCACGTCAGTCCTTGATATCCCCCGTTGATATTAAGACCAAGACTAAAAATCCTAGGAAAAGAGACTCATCATTGAACACGTGTGTGGGAGAAATAAGGTTGGAAGGATGAATGTTGTACACTTGATTGATACTTGGTATTTGCTACTTGTTGTATAGCACGTGCATCATGCATACATGCATTTCATCCATCACACTAACATTTTGTTTTACAGCCATCATAGTGTCACAACCCAAACCGGGGGCCATGACCGGTGCTAGGGAACGAAAATTCCTTCGAATCTAGAACCTGTAGCAAGCCTTAAAATAATAAAAATATACAATAAATAAAATAAATAAATCAATATGCACCATAATTTAAATCTCAAATCCATAATATACTAAAAATAATATCTTAATACATTATTCAGAGAAAAACTCTGAATTTAAAATCTCTTACAGCAACATAAATAAAACTCACTACTGTTACAAATACAACTACTACAATTTTCTAGAGTACAACAATAAATAATTAAGTAGATAATTTACATAATAAAGCCGGGGCGGAAGAAATCTGATGAACAGGTCTACTGTTGAAGTCTGATGAAGAAGACTCTCCTGAAAAATCATCAACGGAGGGGAGTTAGACCTCATTGAGTGAATTATAAATATATATATACACGCATTACTAAATGTCAAATGCAGACAATCATATATATATATAATAAGTATATATACAGGCATGTACACACAGATGCTAAAAAAATCACTTTATATTTAATACTGAAAATCATCAGTTTATGAAGGATCAAATAGAACCTTAAATTATCGAAACCTCAAATATCAATAGAAAGCACTCTAGCCATACTGACTCACTTAATTCCAAGTAAATTCACTTAATCCAACTAGATAGTAGACTGGCCCCGAGACACTAAGTCGACCGAGCTCCAGCAGTCTAACTGTTAGTGTGATTGGCCCCGAGACACTTGGTCAACCAAGCTCCAGCAATCACACCATCAATCACATCTCACATCAATCAAATCAATCAATTCATAATTTCCACAAATAAGTTAGTAATTCAACCTATAATCTATCGCACCGGTACGTACTCAGTCTTAGTGCTGCCCACTAGAAAATACGTTCTATTGATATCCTCCATTTAAAAATAAAATATATATTCAAGAATGAATAATATATACAATGGCATTCAAAATGATCAAGTAAACCATGTATATACTAGAAATATATCTAAAATAAACTAAGTATATTTTAGGTATATATACGTAAAATAAATTCAATTAAATAATGAAATATACTTAAAATCAACCAATAATATACTTAAACCTAATTTGAAATATAAATCAAAAGGAAAACATGCATTTATTTTAAAATATACCAATAATATACTAAAAATATACCTAAAATATCATTAAGCATTTAATAAAGCAATTATGCAAAATTTTACATTCAAAACATATAATTCTAAAACATGCAACCTAAAGCAATATATATATATATATAATAATAACTCACAGGGATGTGCTCCTCGATATTGGTCCGACGGGCCTGGTCCACTAGGCCTTGGTCTCGGCGCAACTAAACAATAAAAGTGATCACGATATTATAATAAAACTAAATTAGATTTCTAGAGACTCGATCTAGAATTACTAAACACGAACAAACACAAAATCAGAATTAGACCTGATGTCACATTTTATGAGAATTCTACCGAAAATTCGGCAGAACCTCCTCTGTAAAACGGACATCTCTCTACTAAAAAGTAGAGCCGATCTTGCAAGGAAAATACAATTTGAGTATAAAAATTCTCACAACCCTCGATTGGGATCCCTGTAATATCCCGAGTTTTTAAATATTTTTAAACTGCATCAGGATATGCAGTGTTAATAATTTATATATATATATTTGATTATTTAATTAGCTTGTTATTTATTAAAGTCATTTTTAATTATTTTATATTATTTTAAGATATTTACGTAAAATTTTCTCGAGAATTTTATTTTCGGAGAAATTAGGACGTAAATAATTAAATATTAATTATTTTAAACGGTTTTATGAATTTGCATGAGGCCATGCACGATTTTAATTGTCGTATTAAAATATATACATATACATGCAAATATATATATACATATTTAAAATTAAGTTTTATTTTAATTAAGTATATATTATGTAATACATTTTTATTTAATTAATAAGTATTATATATATATATATATATATATATATATATATATATATATATATATATATCTCTGTGTGTGTGTGTATATATATATATAATTGGTTTGGCATTTGTGACATGTGGTGTATAATTATTTTGAATATAATAATAATATATTTGTCACGACCCAAAACCGGGGCCATGACAGGCGCTAGAGAACGGGAATTCTTTTGAATCCGGAACTCGTAGTAAGCCTAAGAATAAAATAAAACATGCAATAATAGTAGCAATATATAATGCAGCGGAAATAAAAATCATAAATATCACAATATTATTTTCATCAACTGGATTTAAATCAAATCTCATCCCATATATGTAAATCTTTAAATACAAATCCAGTTCACATAATATAATATCTCATATAAATAAAATACATAAAATCCCACGATTTAATTTACAACTACTGCAGTGTCTAGATTATAAAAATAAGACTCAAGTAAGCAGTTTACACAAAGAAGCCGAGGCGGAAGAAATCCGGCGTATAGGCCTGCTACTGAGGTCTGAAGATGTTGACTCTCCTGAAAAATAGTCAACGGAGGGGAGTCAGACCTCACTGAGTGAATTACTATAATATATATTCATGCATACTAAATGACAATGCATACAATCAATAGTATATATCTAATATGTATATATACAGGCAAATACACATAGATGCAATAAAATCATTTTATATATTTTTATTAAAATCATCATTTATGAAGGATCACATAGAACCCTAGAATATCGCAACCTCGAAAATAGTGTTAGACAACACTCTAGCCATACAGGCTCAATTAATCCAAATATATCCACTTAATCCATTTAGACAGTAGACTGGCCCCGAGACACTAAGTCAACCGAGCTCCAGCAGTCTGACTGCCAGTGTGATTGGCCCCGAGACACTTGGTCAACCGAGCTCCAGCAATCACACCTCCCAAACCATATCTCACACATCAAATAATCATAAATATATCAATATCCACAAATGGTTAGTAATATAGCCTAAATGCTATAGGCGTACCGGTACATACTCGGTCCTAGTGCTGCCCACTAGGTAGCACGTTCTATTGATATCCTTCATTAATAAATATAAAACATACATTCATAAAAATAAATGATGCATGAATTTTAATAAAATAGCAACATAAACCATATATATACTGGAAATATACCCAAAAGTAAACCAGGTATATTTCGAGTATATATACGTCAAATGAATCCAATTAAATCATAAATTAAGCTAGAAATATATTTAAAAACATTTTAAATATAATTTATTAACAAAACATGCATATAATTTAATATATACCAAAAATATACTTAAATAAAAATCACATTATCTATGCATTTTAATCAAAATAAAACATATATTTCTAAATCATGCATCCTAAAGCATATATATATAGTATAGTAACTCACAAATTAGTGCGCTCCACGAGATGAATCCGACGGGCCTAGTCCACTAGCCCTCGGTCTCGGCGCAACTAAACAAACAATAACGATAAAATCAGAATAACCCTAACAGAAATCCTAAAATTCGATCTAGAATATTTAACATAGAATTGAGATTAGGGTTCGACCGGACATCACGTTTTACGAGAATTCTACCAAAAATTCGACAGAACCTCCCCTGTAAAACGGACATCTCTCTACTCAAAGAGTAGAGCCGACCCTACAAAGAAACACACTTTGAAAAACAAGCTCAACACTCAACCATAACCCCTCGGTCGGACTCCAAACTACAGTCTACCTATCAGGGTCCACAAACACAGAATAATTTTAGAAATACCAAAAATACCCTTATAACATAGAAATCCATTTTATAAGTAGAAATTACATAATTAACCTTAAAACACTGTAAAAATCGATAAAAACTCATTTTATTAGAAAAATCATATATTATATATATAATTGAAAATAATTCACGAAAAATAGTTTTAATTAGTTAAAAATACCAAATAATTTGTAGAAATCATTTTTATACCTTAAATAACTATTAAAATCAATTAAATTACATTTTTTATCCAATTTTGTATAAAATTACCAAAATACCCTTATATATATAAATATACTAAAATTACTTCAAAAATTCACCAAAAATAGTATAATTATCCAAAATTAATTTTCTCAAAATATTTATCAATAATATTAATAATTAAACTCAATTAACCAATTAAATTCAATTAAAAACATAATTAACCCTAACTTCCCAAAATTACATAAACTTAAATAATTCAAAATAAATACATAGAAATTCATAAAAATTCCAAATAAATTCCTATAATTCATTTAAACACTTAATTTAACCATAAAACACAATTTCATAATTTAAATAATTAATTTCCGAAAATTAGAAAATAATATTAAAATATTCAAAAATACCCAAAAATCCAAATAATCTCCAAAAATTCTACAAAAATTCATACATGAATATGAAGCTACTAGGAACAACATTTGTGAAGGGATTTTTCATGAATCAATCAATTCAAAGCTCAAAAAAATTGAAAACCATAATATGGCCGAAATGAAAAATTCGAAACCTAAGCAAACATTTAAGCTCAAACCAAAGCTAAAATCACACTCACCGGAGCTCAAGGAGAAGAAAGAGACCAGCGGTGTCAAAAACGGTGGCCGAAATCGCGGTCGACGGCTAGGAGAGGAAATTTCGGCCAAATGAAGAAAAGAGGCTGCCGGTACCGGGGAAGGAGGCTGCTGGCGGCGAGGAACGACTGGGAATGGCAGTGGCAAGCCGGGAGGCACACCGACGGTAGGGGAACGACAGTTGCAGCGGTGGTTGGTGGTGAGGGAGTGGTCGGGCACGGGGAAGGAGAAGAAGAAGAAGAAGAAGAAGAAGAAAAAGAAAAGAAAAGAAAAGAAAAGAAAAGAAAAATAACAAAAAAAGAAAAATAACAAAAAAAGAAAAATAACAAAAAAATAATTTTAATAAAATATTTGAAAAAATTACATCCACACACTTAATATTTAATATTTTAAAATTTAATATTAATTAAAAATAATTAAATCACAAATAAACAAATAATTAATTAATAAAATATTAGGGTAATATACTAAACCCTAATTAAATAAATATTTACACGCACAGACTTTATTTTGTAATTTAAAAATACGTATGAGTTTATGCAAGTCCGAAGATATATTTAAAATAATTAATAATAAATTATTTACGTGAAAATTTCCCCGAAAATGCAAGTCCCGGGAAAATTTTACGTAAAGGACTTTAAATAATATACAATAATTAAAATAAGTTTTAAATACACATCAACTCGTAAAAATATCATAATATATACAAAATTATTAACACTGCATATCCCGGTACAGTGTTAAAATGTTTAAAAAAAATACGGGATATTACAATATTATAATAATTAAAGTTAAAGTTATATATATATATACAAAAAAAATAAAGTTTGTCAAATTTACAATCAATGCCATCCACTTCCCTTCAAGCTCCCGACACCCCTCACCACCATCACTGCCGCTGCTGAGCTCCACCATCACCGTTGGTGTGCCTCCTAGCCAACCACCACCCTCCCAAGCTTCCTCCGCCACCTGTAGCCTCCATTTTTGGTGTTGTTTAGCCGGAAATCCAAGAATCAACACCAACTTCGTTCTCCTTCGTCTGACCACCATTTTGAACGCCACTGGCCTCTATTTTCTCCTTGAGCTCTGGTGAGTCCATTTCCAAGCTTTGATTCACTTGAAATGGTCTAGACTTTCCTAGGTTCCGATTTTACAATTTTGGCCATTTAGGGTTCTTGAATTTTTTGAGCTTCAATTTGATTGATTCATGCAAACTCTCTTCACAAAAATTGATACTTGTAGATTAATCTACATGTGATAATTTTTGTGGAATTTTTGGGAATTATTTTGATTTTTGTGAATTTTTGATTATTTTATTAATATTTTCTAATTTTCGAAAATTAATTAATTAAATTATGAAATTGTGTTTTATGGTGATTATAGGTGTTGAAATGAATTTTAGAAATTTATTTGTAATTTTTGTGAATTTTATATATTTATTTTGAATTTATTTAGTTTATGTAATTTTTGGAAAATTAGGTTAATTATGTGTTTTAGTGAAATTAATTGGTTAATTGAGTATATTTACTGATATTATTGAGATATATGTTGAGAAAATTAATTTTGAGTAATTATACTATTTTTGGTGAATTTTTGATTAATTTTAGTGAATTTACGTAACTAGGGGTATTTTGGTAATTTGACACTAAATTGGCTAAAAAAGTAATTAAATTGATTTTAATAGTTATTTAAGGTATGAAAATGATTTCTATAAATTATTTAGTATTTTAAACTAATTAAAACTATTTTTCGTAAGTTATTTTTAAATTATATATAATATACGATTTTTCTAAATAAATGAGTTTTTATTAATTTTTAGTAAGTTTTAGGGTTAATTATGTAATTTGGATTTATAAAATGTATTTTGGTAAATATTTATGAATTTATTGAGAATTACCAATTTTTAATAATATTTTTTTAAAATTAGGGTTTTTGTGTATTTATCGATTAAATAAATATTTTTAGCGTTTGAATATTTAAATTTGCTATATTTGATTATCGAAGGGTATTTTTGGCATTTTTCAGTATTTCTGTGATTTTTTTAAGAATTGTGGACCTCGGTCGGTGAATTGTAGTTTGGAGTCCGACCGAGGGGTTGTGAATTGTGTTATTTCGAAGTGTATTTCCTTGCAGGACCGACTCTACTCTTTGAGTAGAGAGATGTCCATTTTACAAGGGAGGTTTTGCCGGATTTTTGGTAGAATTCTCGTAAAACATGATGTCCGGTCAAATTCTTATTTTGATTCTGTGTCTAGTATTCTAGATCGAGTTTCTAGAAATTTTCGTTAGAATTATTCTAATTTCCTATTATCGTTTGTTTGTTTAGTTGCGCCGAGACCGAGGCCTAGTGGACTAGGCCCATCGGACCCATCTCAAGAAGCGCAATAACAGTAAGTTGTTATTTTATATATACGAGTTTTAGGATGCATGTTTTTAAAAATGTATGATTTGTTTTAGTAAATTATGCATAAATAAGTTAATTATTGCTTAGGTTTATTTTTGGTATATTTTAAATTATATGCATGTTTTATTACTGAATTATTCTTAAAATGTTTTTAAGTATATTTATAGTTTATTTTGTAATTAAATTGAATTTATTTGAAGTATATATACTCGGAATATACCTGGTTTATTTTTGGTATATTTCTAGCATATATATGGTTTATGTTGCTATTTTATTTAATATCATGCATCATTTATTTTATGAATGTATGTTTTATATTTTAATGAAGGATATCAATAGAACGTGCTACCTAGTAGGCAGCACTAGGATTGAGTACGTACCAGTACGCCGATAGCATTTAGGCTTTGTTACTAACCATTTGTGGATATTGATCAGATTGATTTAATTTGATGTGTGATATGATTTGAGAGTGTGATTGCTGGAGCTCGGTTGACCAAGTGTCTCGGGGCCAATCACATTGACAGTTAGACTACTGGAGCTCGGTTGACTTAGTGTCTTGGGGCCATTCTACTGTCCAAATGGAACAAATGAGCCTGTATGGCTAGAGTGTTGTCTAATATTGTTTGAGGTTGCAGTTTTTTAGGGTTCTATTTGATCCTTCATAAACAGTGATTTTCAGTAAAAATATATAAAAATGATTTTGCTGCATCTGTGTGTATTTGCTTGTATATATATTTATTATATATACTATTGAATGTGTGCATTTTTCATTTAGTTATGCATGTATATATATTATAACAATTCACTCAGTGAGGTCTGACTCCCCTCCGTTGACTATTTTTTAGAAGAGTCATCGTCTTCAGACCTCAGTAGCAGACCCATACGCCGGATTTCTTTCGCCCCGGCTTTACTATGTAAACTGCTTACTTAATTTTATTTTATAATCTAGACACTGCAGTAGTTGTAATCAGTTGGGATATTTAAGTGCTGATTGTAGAAGATTTGTATTTCAAAGATTTGAACTGAGATTGTATTAAGGTTTATATATATGAGATGGATTTGTGTTAGCTAATCTGTTGATGGATTATTATTATTTTATTTTATTTATGAGATTTATTTCTGCTGCGAGTTATTATATTTATTTTTATTATTATTGCATGCTTTTATTTTATTTTATAGGCTTGCTACGGGTTCTGGATTTGAAAGAATTCCCGTTCCCTAGCGCCGGTCATGGCCCCTATTTTGGGTCATGATAAAGTTGGTATCAGAGCGGAGTTCTATGTTAGGGCCTTAGTTGTGTGAGTTGTGGCCCTAGTTTTCGGTGTTGTGTTTTCTTTTGAAACTATTACAGTGAATTAGGTTTGAGTATGTCTTGATAAGTATTCCTTGCTTTAGTTTTCTGCGTTATTCCTCCATTTTTTATTTTGTCTGAATCATTCTATTTGTCTTTTCAGAATAAGGAGGCAAGCATGTGTTGCTCCACCAGTCGTTAAGGCCGAGGATGATAAGTCCTTTCAGGATGAGGTTTTACCTCCTAAGCTGCTAATTAGATGCAGAGGTCGTGGTAGAGGTAGACCTCGAGGAGTGGCAGGTCGTCGTAGATAGAGAGAGATATAGGATGAGGAGCATGTAGAGCCTGAGTATGAGGATATTCCTATACTTCCAGTTGTTTAGCCTGTTCAGCCTGCCTATCAGCAGGGTATGTCTGACCCTGAGGCAGCTCTGTTCTATGCCAAAGTTGGCAGGATTGCTTTAGATAGGACTTTCGATCCGTTACATTTTCTACATGCGATCAAGACTAGGACTCAGACTACTCATACCGAGGACTAGCGAATCATGATCGTCGAGCTGTCTGTTGAGGGGACCAGCCTTGGACTGGCTTATTTAGATGATCCAACCTCATATAATGACGATGACTTAGGCTTAGTTCAGAGAGCAGTTTATGAGGAGATTCTATCCAAAGCCACTTTGTTTGAGTTATCATCTTCGGTTAACCAGTATTTCTCGTGGTGATCGATTTGTAGAGGAGTATACCCGAGAGTTTCTTTGGTTGGGTAGGTATCAAAGGATTTGATGCGAGACTAGTATTTTGCAGTCACTACCTACGTCACCGGTTTGGGTTCAACATTTACTGGTATGCCTACAGCAGGCCTTACTCTAGAGTCTGTTATTGAGTTGGCCAAGGAGATTGAGCTGAGGCTAGTCAGGCAGGGAGCTATGCCTGATTATTACCAACTGGGTGTTCAGTCGGGTGGATTTCAGACTACTATGTATTCAAGTTTTCATATTGGTTCGAGTAGTCAGCAGAGAGGTCCGACTCAACAGAGTCAGAGACAGCAGTAGCGAGTGCATCGGAGTAATAGACATGGTCGTGGAGGTCAATGTAGACCGTTCAGATTGGGGTCAGGTGCTTCGAGTAGTAGCAGTGGTCGTAGTTCTGGGTCAGCTGCCAGTGTTTGCTAGACCTGTAGTAAAGTCCATCAGGGACCATGTTATCTAACACCACTGACATGCTTCAGATGCGGGCAGACAAGACATTATGCCAGATCATGTCCTTATTTCGGGTATCAGCAACTGTAGATTTCATGATTTCCACAGCAGTCGATTGCTAGTGCTGCACCTATTCCTTTTCAATTGCCTCTAGCCCAATATTAGAGTTCCACTCAGATTGTTCCACAGCAGGGTCGTGGTAGAGGTGCCAGAGGTGTTGGCCAGGCTTCTACTAGTCAACATGGAGGTTGAGGATAGGCCAAAGTTTTCCATCTCACTCAGTAGGATGCTTAAGCATCTAATGCACTCGTGGTAGGTATTGTTTCTATCTGTTACCTGGATGCATGGGTTCTGTTTGATCCGGGTGCCACGCATTCGTTCGTTTCTCCTATTTTTGCTTCCAAGTCTTGTTGGCAAGCTTCGAGGATGGCTTTTCCTTTGTCTGTCGCCACTCCTCTAAGTGATTCTTTGGACACCGATGTTATTCTTTCTGGTTGTCCAGTTCTCATGGGAAATAGAGAATTATCTACTGATTTGATTCTGTTGGATGTGATGGAGTTTGATGTTATTCTGGGAATGGATTGGTTATCTTAGTACTATGCCATGGTGGATTATCGGAGTAAAGAGGTGACTTTCAGAATTCCTAGTGAAGAAGAACTTAAGTATCTGGGTGATAGGAGTTCAGCACCTCAGAATCTTATTTCTACTATTACGGCTAGGAAGTTGCTGAGGAAAGGTTGTCAGGGATATTTGGCATTAGTTAGGGATACTTCAGTGGAGAAGTTGTCACTCACAAATGTTCTTGTTGCCTATGAGTTTCCTAATGTTTTTCCTAAGGAGTTGCCAGGTTTACCACCTCACAGAGAGATTGAGTTATATATAGATGTGGTTCCAAGTACTACTCCTATATCTATGCCACCCTGCAGAATGGCTCCTGCAGAGTTGAAAGAGTTGAAGGAGCAGTTGCAAGAGTTGTTTGATAAGGGTTTCATCAGACCCAGTGTTTCTCCTTGGGGTGCACCAGTCCTGTTTGTGAAAAAGAAGGATGGTACCCTGAGACTATGCATTGATTATAGAGAGCTTAAGAAGGTAACAGTGAAGAACAAGTATCCTTTCCCGAGGATAGATGACTTATTTGATCAGCTACAGGGTGCACAGTTCTTTTTTAAGATTGATCTGAGGTCGGGTTATCATCAGCTGCAGATTAGTGAAGCTGATGTTCCTAAAACGGCATTCGACACTCGATATGGCCATTATGAGTTTCTGGTGATGTCTTTTGGCTTGACTAACGTACCAGCAACTTTTATGGACCTGATGAACAGGGTATTCAGACCGTATGTGGATCAGTTTGTGGTAGTCTTCATCGATGATATACTGGTATATTCGAGGAGTATGGAGGAGCATGTATATCACTTGAGGACTGTACTATAGACACTAAGAGAACATCAACTTTATGCTAAATTCTCGAAGTGTGATTTCTGGATGGAGAGTGTTTCTTTTCTTGGACACGTGGTGTCTAAAGAGGGTATCTAGGTTAATCTATAGAAGATTGAGGCAGTGTCTGAGTGGCCTAGAATGACTTTTATTATTGAGATTCAAAGTTTTTTGGGTTTAGCCGGGTATTATAGGCGGTTTGTGTAGGATTTTTCCAGAATTGCAGCCCCTATGACTCGCTTGACTCAGAAGAATATTAGATTTGAATGGTTAGACGCTTGTGAGAACAGTTTTCAGTTGTTGAAGGAGAAGTTGACCACAACTCCAGTGCTAGCTTTGCCTAATGGTATGGATAAGTTCACAATTTATTATGATGCCTATAGAGTTGGCCTTAGTTGTGTGTTGATGCAAAATGGTAGGGTGATAGCCTATGCTTCGAGGCAGTTAAAGAAGCATGAGCAGAACTATCCTACACATGATCTTGAGATGGCTGCAGTGATCTTTGCTCTCAAGATTTGGAGACATTATTTGTATGGGGTGACTTATGAGATTTTTACTGATCATAAGAGCCTTAAGTACATTTTCCAGTAGAGAGATCTGAATCTGAGGCCAAGGAAATGGTTAGAACTGTTGAAAGATTATGACTGTGAGATATTATATCATCCAGGCAAGGCTAATATAGTAGCAGATGCCTTGAGTAGGAAGTCCTCAGACAGTCTTGCTTATATCAGTGTTGAGAGGAGACCATTGATCCAGGAGTTGCATCTGTTGGTGGATCAAGGTCTGATGATAAAGCTTAGTAGGTCAGGTGGACTGCTCACTTAATTTAAGGTGCGATCTGTACTGAGAGATAGGATTAAAGCAGCTCAGAGCCGATATCCTATTCTAGAAGAGCTTATAGAGAATGTTCGAGCAGGGAAGTTCACTAATTTCACACTCGATGATGACAGTGTATTGTAGATTAGTGGTAGATTGTGTATTCCTGATGTGGATAATTTGAGAGAAGAGATCCTTAAGGAAGCACATTCTACAGCTTATAGCGTACATCCGGGTGTCACTAAGATGTACCACAGTATCAGAGACTTATACTGGTGGGACAGATTGAAGAAGGATGTCGCTGATTATGTTACTATTAGCAAGTGAAAGCTGAACATCATAAGCCTTCTGGGAAGCTTCAACCTCTTCCTATTCCCGAGTGGAAGTGGGAAAGGATAGCTATGGATTTTGTGGTTGGTTTACCTCGTTCTAAGGATGGATACAATTCCATCTGGGTGATTGTAGACAGGTTGATTAAATCTGCACATTTCTTACCAGTGAAAGCCACTTATTCTGTAGCTAAATGGGCGAAGCTGTATGTGAAGCATATTGTGTGCCTTCATGGAGTACCTGTGTCCATTGTGTCAGATAGAGGTTCGGTATTTGCTTCTCATTTTTGGCAGAAGTTATAGGAAGCGATAGGCACTAGGTTAGATTTCAGTACTGCTTTTCATCCTCAGACAGATGGTCAGTCTGAGAGGACTATCTAGACACTGGAAGATATGTTGAGAATGTGTGTTCTGGATTTAGGAGGTAGCTGGGATGATCATTTACCACTCGTAGAGTTTGCATACAATAACAGCTATCATAGCAGTATTGGCATGGCACCATATGAGGCGTTGTATAGGAGGAAGTGTAGATCCCCTCTGAGTTAGGATGAGATAATGAGAGAGCTTTGACTAGACTTGAGATGGTTCAGGATGCTGCAGAGAAAGTCGCCGTGATTAAGCATAGATTAGAGACTACAGTTAGCAGGCAGAAGAGCTATGCAGATCCTAAGCGCAGAGATGTGGATTTTCAGGTTGGAGACTTTGTTTTTCTAAAAGCATCTCCTATGAAGGGTGTTATGAGATTTGGCAGGAAGGGTAAGTTAGCACCGAGATATATCGGACCGTTCGAGATTCTGGAGAGAGTAGGCATTGTTGCATATCGGTTGGCTTTGCCCCCGAGTATGTCTCAAGTGCATCCGGTGTTTCATATCTCGATGCTGAGGAAGTACGTCTCGGACCCTTCACATGTGTTGCAGGCTGACAACGTAGAAGTGAACGAAGATCTGACATTTGTGAAAGAACCTATGGTGATCGTTGATTATCAAATTCGATAGTTGCGATTGAAACAGATTCCGATGGTTAAGGTTCTATGGCGTAGCAATAGAGTTGAGGAGCATACGTGGGAGACTGAAGCTGAGATGCGAGCTTCTTATCCGCATCTCTTCCCTTCTTGATCTTGTATTTATTATTTTCTAGAATTCGGGGACGAATTCTTGTAAGGGGGGAAAACTGTAATATCCCGAGTTTTTAAATATTTTTAAACTGCATCGGGATATGCAGTGTTAATAATATATATATATATACATATTTAATAATTAAGGTTTATTTTAATTAAGTATATATTATATAATACATTTTTATTTAATTAATAAGTATTATATATGTGTGTGTGTGTGTGTGTGTATGTATATAAAATTGGTTTGGCATTGGTGACATGTGGTGTATAATTATTTTGAATATAATAATAATATATTATAAAAATTAAAGTTAAAGTTACATATATATATATACAAAAAAATAAAGTTTGTCAAATTTACAATCAATGCCATCCACTTCCCTTCAAGCTCCCGACACCCCTCACCACCATCACCGCCGCTGCTAAGCTCCATCATCACCATCGGTGTGCCTCCCAGCCAACCACCATCCTCCCAAGCTTCCTCCGCCACCTGTAGCCTCCATTGCTTGCGTTGTTTGGCCAAAAATCTAAGAATCAACACCAACTTCGTTCTCCTTTGTCTGGCCACCATTTTGAACGCCAACGGCCTCTATTTTCTCCTTGAGCTCCGGTGAGTGCATTTTCAAGCTTTGTTTCACTTGAAATGGTCTAGACTTCCCTAGGTTTCGATTTTACAATTTCGGCCATTTAGGGTTCTTGAATTTTTTGATCTTTGATTTGGTTGATTCATGCAAACTCCCTTCACAAACATTTATCCTTGTAGCTTAATCTACATGTGGTAATTTTTATGGAATTTTTGGGAATTATTTTGATTTTTGTGAATTTTTTATTATTTTATTAATATTTTCTAATTTTTGAAAATTAATTAATTAAATTATGAAATTGTATTTTATGGTGATTATAGGTGTTTAAATGAATTTTAGAAATCTATTTGTAATTTTTTTGAATTTTATATATTTATTTTGAATTTATTTAGTTTATGTAATTTTTGAAAAATTAGGTTAATTATGTGTTTTAGTGAAATTAATTGGTTAATTGAGTATATTTACTGATATTATTGAGATATATGTTGAGAAAATTAATTTTGAGTAATTATACTATTTTTGGTGAATTTTTTATTAATTTTAGAGAATTTATGTAACTAGGGGTATTTTGGTAATTTGACACTAAATTGGCTAAACAAGTAATTAAATTGGTTTTAATAGTTATTTAAGGTATAAAAATGATTTCTATAAATTATTTAGTATTTTAAACTAATTAAAACTATTTTTCGTAAATTATTTTTAAATTATATATAATATATGATTTTTCTAAATAAATGAGTTTTTATTGATTTTTAGTAAGTTTTAGGGTTAATTATGTAATTTGGATTTATAAAATGTATTTTGGTCAATTTTTATGAATTTATTGAGAATTATCGATTTTTAATAATATTTTATTAAAATTAGGGTTTTTGTGTATTTATCAGTTAAATAAATATTTTTAGCGTTTGAATATTTAAATTTGCTATATTTGATTATCGAAGGGTATTTTGGTATTTTTGGCATTTTTTAGTATTTCTGTGATTATTTTGTGAATTGTGGACCTCGGTCGGTGAATTGTAGTTTGGAGTATATATACTCGGAATATACCTGGTTTATTTTTGGTATATTTCTAGTATATATATGGTTTATGTTGCTATTTTATTTAATATCATGCATCATTTGTTTTATGAATGTATGTTTTATATTTTAATGAAGGATATCAATAGAACGTGCTACCTAGTGGGCAGCACTAGAACCGAGTACGTACCGGTACGCCGATAGCATTTAGGCTTTATTACTAACCATTTGTGGATATTGATCGGATTGATTTGATTTAATGTGTGATATGATTTGAGAGTGTGATTGCTAGAGCTCGATTGACCAAGTATCTCGAGGCCAATCACACTGACAGTTAGACTATTGAAGCTCGGTTGACTTAGTGTCTCGGGGCCAGTCTACTGTCCAAATGGAACAAGTGAGCTTGTATGGCTAGAGTGTTGTCTAACACTGTTTGAGGTTGCAGTTTTCTAGGGTTCTATTTGATCCTTCATAAACAATGATTTTTAGTAAAAATATATAAAAATGATTTTATTGCATCTGTGTGTATTTACTTGTATATATATTTATTATATATACTATTGAATGTGTGCATTTTTCATTTAGTTATGCATGTATATATATTATAACAATTCACTCAGTGAGGTCTGACTCCCCTCCGTTGACTATTTTTCAGGAGAGTCATCGTCTTCAGACCTCAGTAGCAGACTCATACGCCGGATTTCTTCCGCTCCGGCTTCACTATGTAAACTGCTTACTTAATTTTATTTTATAATCTAGACACTACAGTAGTTGTAGTCAGTTGGGATATTTAAGTACTGATTGTATAAGATTTGTATTTCAAAGATTTGAACTGAGATTGTATTAAAGTTTATATATATGAGATGGATTTGTGTTAGCTAATCTGTTGATGGATTATTATTATTTTATTTTATTTATGAGATTTATTTCCGCTGCGAATTATTATATTTATTTTTATTATTATTGCATGCTTTTATTTTATTTTATAAGCTTGCTACGGGTTCCGAATTCGAAAGAATTCTCGTTCCCTAGCGCCGGTCATGGCCCCTGTTTTGGGTCGTGACAATTCCGAACTACTAAAATTCTCCAACTGAGATCTATAATTCACCACAAATTCAATAATACAATAAAATATATTAAAAATCAATAAATACCATAAATGCCCTCCAAATATCAAAATATAGCATATTTAGCATTAAAACACCAAAAATAATTATTTTCCTAATAATTACTTAAAAATCCTAATTAATAATATAATATTATTAAAAATCCATTTTCTCAATAATTCCACAAATATTAATAAAAATTCATTTTATAAATCCAAATTACTTAATTAGTCTAAACACATATTAAAAATTACTAAAAATTCATTTTATTACAAAAATAGTATATTATATATTATTTGAAAATAATTTTTGAAAATTAGTATTAATTAGTTAAAATTAGTAAATAATTTATAAAAATCATTTTTATACCTCAAATGTTCATAAAAATCAATTAAACATAATATTTAACTAAAATTACCACCACATTACCAAATTAACCCTAATATTTAAAAATACACATAAAATACTAATAATACTAAAAAATTCAATAAAAATTTTATAAATACAAAAAAATTATTTTCTCAACATATATCTCCATAATATCAACAAATACATATAATTAACCAATTATTTCTAACAAAAAATATATTTAACCTATATTTTCAAAATTGACATAAACTAAAAAAATTATAAAAATTACATAAAATTCACAAAAATTATAAACTAAATTCTAAAATTAGTAATAACTACCAATAACACCAAAAATTACAATTTCATAATTTATATAATTAATTTATAAAATTAATAAAATATTCAAAAATTCACAAAAATTAGAATAATTCTCAAAAATCACACAAAAATTCAAGGATGTAGCTTGAACTAGGGGGATCAACTTTTGTAAAGACAATTTCCATGAATCAACCAAAAATTCCCAAAAAAATTTGAAACCCTAAAATGGCCGAATTCAAAAACAAGAAAAACACCTTACCAAATCACATTTTCAAGATAAAAGGAGCTTGGATTCACACTCACCGATAAGAAAGGAAGAAAATAAGACCGGAATCAAGGGAAATGGTGGTTGGAATCGCCTTGAACGAAGGAGAAGCCACTTTCGGCTTCTCACTACTGTTGGAGTTGCTGCTGGCGCCGGGGAAGAAAGGAAAGGGTAGCGACAATGAAGGCTGAAGGGAGGAGGTTGTTGTTCAGTGTCAGAACGGCGAGAGACACACCAACGGTGATGAGATCAGATGGCAACGGGAGGGAGCTTGTAAGAAGATGTGTTTTGATAGTTTTTGTGTATAATGTATATTTTGTATATATTATATGTATATATATTATTATATTATATAGTTAATAAACTTTATTTAATAATAAAATAATGTATATATAAACCACACACATATATTTCAATATATATATACATATATACACACACATAATAATAACATACATTAAAATAATACTAAACCCTAATATATGTGTATATATATATATATATATATATATATATATATATATATAGAAAAAATACAATATATGTATCCATGAAAATAATGCACTTAATAAAATAATAACAATATAAAATAAAATACACTAAGTTAAATACTGTTAAAATAATATTTTTCAAGTAATAAATATGAGTAATATAAATAAATTATTTGAAACGCTAAGTCTCAAAATAAATATTCACAAGAAATCCTAATTTGACATAAAATAATGATAGTAATAATCATCAAATAATAAATAATTAAATTTATTTTTAAACTTTATTAATACTGCATATCCTAATAAATATTAAAATAAATAAAAACTAGAGTTATTACACATAGATTCATCTGAGTCTTCTCGTATTTGGGGATGAAAAGGTGGCAGACTAAGAAGAACAAATCTGAGTCCTAAGGCCATAGCAAAAGAAATCCTGCACAGATTGGAGAAGAGTCATATCAATTAGCTTTACTTAGAAGTTGAACCAACCACACCTGAATTTATAGACATGGAACAACAATAAGGAGAGAACTAGACCTTAGAAGACATCAAGGGAGCTTTGATGGATGACATGAGGGTTATGATGCAAGATGAACTAAGACAAGCTTTATCTGGATTGATGCAACTTCCTACTGCTGTCATACCACCACCTGTAATTGATCAACCACCTGTTGTTGCAGCTATCCCACTTGTTGCGAATGCTCCACCTGCTGCCAATAATGCCGAGGGGCAACCTGTTGCTAGAACCCCACCTATTATTGATGTGAAGCTTAAGGATGTTGAGAACTACATGATAGAAAAGGCAAAGAGAGAATCACTTGAACTAGTATAAGACTATGAGTCTAAGTAGATGCAAGCACTGACTCAGAAAATGTCCAAAATGGAAGAGCTGCTTAGAGGACAAGGAATGGGATATTCATTTGACTTTAATGACATGTTGTTAACAGAGGGTAATAAGCTACTTAAGAAGTTCAAAATGCCTCAGTTGCAAAAGTTTGATGGAATTGGAGATCCTAGGATTCATCTTAGTCAGTACACAATAACTATGAGTACTACTAAAGCCCCATTAGCAATAATCACTAGGTTGTTTATGTTGTCTTTAGAAGGAATGGTTGTAAACTGGTATCATGGGTTGGAAAAATCCATCAGGGCTAACTGGAAAGAATTATGAACTACTTTTTTAAAACAGTATAATTATAATATTAGATTAGAAGTTTCCATCAGAGATTTAGAACTAACAAAGCAGAAATTGAATGAATCTTTCTCTGATTTTTTTACTAGATTCATGAACAAGGTAGGATTAATGAAAAACAAGTTGGCTGAGAAAGATCAGGTTAGGATGATAGTCCATAACGTGTCACCTAAATTAGTTGAGAGATTGTAAATAATGAATTCCAAAACATTTATAGACCTATATGATGATGGTTTACAAGCCGAAGAGATTGAGAGTGAGAAGAAGAAAAGTTTTAGAAGTACAGGAACCCAAAACTACCCAATTGGGGGCACACAGTAATAAAGCACTAACTGGATTGAGGAAGTGCATTTCGTTCAACAGCCAAGGAGATTCTCTAATTTTAACCAACCACTTTCAAATGTCCTAGAGCGCCTAATGCAAAAGGGCTTACTTCAACCTTTACCTAATCCAAACCCACCAAACCCAAACACCCTAGGCTATAACCCAAATAAGCACTACCAATTCTATTAAAACCTCCAACACTCCATGGATAACTGCATCCACCTCAAACATGAAATCCAAAACCTTATAGACTTTGAAAAAATCACAGACCTTGAAAACCCAAGCACCAAAAATAATCATTTCCTAAACTACCAAAATGTACCACCCCTAGCTACTATGATGATTAACTCAGGAGTTAGTAAGGAAGAAGTGCTAAGCTCTTTTGAGGACCTAAACCTTAAAACTAATGAAAAATCTTTTAATGCCCCTAAAGATGTGGAAAGAGCAGAGGACTTATTGGGTCAACCTTCAGGCAAGTTTGACTATAAGGTGTTTTATACTAAACCACCTTCGAGTTGATTATGCCTACAAGATGTGGTGATGAGTTTGATGATGAGAAGCTGCTAGACAAGAAAGACAAATGCATATTTGAGGTACATAAAGATGAAGTCATGGAGACAATTGGCAAAAAAATGCAAGAATAGTTATTATGTCAGTCGCCTCAAGGACAACCACTATGAGACTCAACATCCTTAGCATCTAGAATAGGAAATAAAATTTCTTATTGTCTTCTTTGAATAAAATTTTAGTTTTTGTTTTGTTTTAGTGATTGATGATATAAATTTTAATCATGCTTACTTATGTAATGTACATCCTAATGGTACTGTGCATTATGATATTGATTGCATCTACATGTTTGATATAAATTCAGTTCAATTAGATTCATTTAGCATGGGCACAAATGCAAATTCAAAGAACATACATATATCACATGATGTAACTTCTGAAGATAGGAAATTTAAGGAAAAAATAAAAAGAATGAAAAAAAAAAGAAAAAAACAAGGAAAGAAAAAAGGGAAAAAAGAACAATAAAGTAAAAATTAAAGAGAAAAAATTCATAACTGGCTGATAATGGGAGTTGTATCATGTAATGTAATAATTGTTCTCATTTTTGCCTTAATGAATAATTAAAATTAAATTTTAAATTTTTGTTCAAATATTGTATAATCATCTTTATCATACAATATAAGTATTTGAATAGAAAGACAATACATAATGAAAGCTAAATCAGAGCTATGAGATCACTATTTTAGTTATATTTTCTTTTTTGCCACCCCTTTTGTAATTTTCCTTATAAGCTTAGCGTCCCCTTATACCTTGAGAATTCAGGTGGCTCAGTAACTTGCATTGCAACCCATATCTTGCAACTGTCATTAATTATTGCATCAATATCAAGCCTCATATTCTGCTCTAAAATTCTTTGAAGTGCAAGTCCAATTAATTTCATCTTTAAGAACATGCTTCAATCAGTTCACCCACTCCTCTATATCTTCAATACATGAGATTGCAGCTAATAGGGTTAGTAAAATAAAGGGTCAACAACAACAGTGACCAAACTGAGTGTCTTACACACATGAAGAAAAAGACTGCTAGAATGAATTCAAAATGAAGCTGGGGGCAAAATGTAACTCTAGGGCAACTTAGGGCAAAATAGTAAATACAAAACTAGAACTTTAAAGTTAGTGAAAAAGATCTTAAGGCAGAAAGAAGTAAACTAAAAGCATACAAATACATTAGTTATCATACAACAAAAGCAGTAACAAAAAGAAAAGTTTAATAGTGCATCGATTAATCACGAGCTCCAGTGTAAAGCCATGGACCCCACTTACTAGCCTAGTCATCAATCCGATGAGCTATATTAAAAGCTCTGACATCAGAAGTACCAACAGTGAAGCATCCAGTGCTTAAACATACAAGCTATTGATGAGGCACCTCATTCTCACACTCCAAGCTATGAACATAGCTTTGTTCTAAATAGAAGACCTATTAAGATCATGCATGTCATACATAACATGCATACACTTGCATATAATTATTGTGAAATACTTGCTTTACATAATAAAGTCTTTGAGCCCAGACAAGATTGTGCAAACACTTTGCTACTAATATTCAAGATTAGTGTTGTAAACGTGCAGAAAGGTAGTTAGAATGTTCACATGTGAAGCATCTAAAGGAAAAAAGGTGACATTATTCAAGTGAACCTAATGCTCAACGGGACTCTAGATCATAGGAGCCCAATTAATTACGGGCCCATCCAGTAAGGGAATATCACCGATAGTGATATTTGTGAAAGCGTCATCCTGGTGACCTCAAAAGGCTAGATAGGATGTTCAGGCTGCTCAAACTCAGTATCCATCTCTAAAGTCTCATCAGGAGCATCATCTGGAATATCTCTCCACAACAGTTAAACTAATATAGGGTATGAAATATGGTGATGAGAAGGTCCAATATATCAGCAATACATTCGTCGGCCTTATAAAAAGGAAGAATGCACTCAAAACTTAAAATGAATGCACTCTGGAAAATTATTTGATCATAAAATAAGATCTCTAACTCCTAAACCTTTTTAGTAGGAGATGTCAAGAAGAGGAATAATGCCCTCTACCATAGTATTAATGGAATGGCGGAAAGGCAAATTCAACCCTAAGCCATGATTTCAATGATTGAGTATCATGACCTTGTGATAAGAGACATCATCATCATAATCAAAAGGGAAGAATGCAAAAGAATAAAATTGCATTTTGACAAAATCTCTTCACTTACAAATAGACCATACTAACTTATGGTATTTTGTGTAGGGAAAAAAATAAAAGAATGAAAAAGGGGAAAAACTGATACATCAATAAGAATGGGTAAGATAGCAAATGTTAAACCCTCACTAAGATAATAAAGGAAAGTAACATAAATCTATTATGTAATATGGTACCATCTTAATCATAAAATTCATAAATTAAAAGTAAATTCATCCATTTCATGAGATCGAGTGCGAAAATCCTATCTCATGACCTTTGATTATAATGGCTCTTTTTTATTAGCCTCACGGAATTCAAATGATTAGTTAATAGCTTTATAATGAGAGTTTATAAACTGTAATCAATCTAATGCTTGCTTCGTGCCCAAACGAGGGGAAGAATATGCAAAGACAAAATCTATGGACTTGCAGTATAAATTGTTTGGATTTCAAAGTATTATTTTTGTCTTTTGAATAATAAATGTCCATATAATATACTTCAATGCTTAGAAATGAGTATGAGTATAAATCCCTCAATGGTATCCACGCTGAGTAATATGAGAAAGGTAGGGGAACACTAAGAGGAGAATTAAAATAAGAGCAAGCATAATTTACTCTAATGCTAAAAAATGAGCAAGAGTATTAACGTGAACCTTTGGCAGTATCCACGCTAAGTAATACAAGAAAGGCGAGGGAATACTAAAAGAGGACCCACGTTAAAAAAAACCTGCTTTATTTACTCCAATGGTCTGTAAGAGTATGAGTATCCAAAGGACCTTTCCAACGATATCCATACTAAGTAATATGAGAAAGGTAGGGAAATACTCGGATAAGGAAGAAAAGCACAAAAATAATTCAAAGATTTTTTTGATACTCAGAATTCAATCTTTTTATACTCAATTTCCATTTGTTTTGTTTAACAAATTCTCCCTAAAATTAGGTATAGCAGTAAGCTCTTCATTTGTTAAAAGATATGCTCTCAGCATAAGATGGTTAATGATGCCTCTGACCTTTGTAAATGGTGAATAAATGATAGTCATAAGAAAAAAAAATAGTGAGATTCATTGAGTGCATGCTATCTCATGATAAAATGATAAATTTTTTCATAAATTTTTAATATTATAATGTACTTTTATACATTCATCATGATTGAAACTAAATTCAATAAGTTTATAGGAATTGTAAATCCATAAGGAAGTGCACCTAACTTGTAGAGTTGGTTAACATAGTGAAATTAAAATTAGTCAGCACAGAAATTCTAATCAGCCAGCACAGCAAAATTCAAAGCCAGTCAACAAAAATACTAATCAGTTAACACAAAGAATTTAAAGCATTCGACTTAAACAACCAAAGATAAAAATCATGAGCAGTTATGGATTATAGCATCAAAGGCAAGCAATGAAAGGATTGCAGTCAATTTGCAAGCAATTATGGCTTGCAGCATCATCAGCGAGTAATTATGGACTGCAACATTATCAAAGGCGAGTAATCATCAAAGGCAAGTAAGGAAAGGGTTGTAGCTAATCACAAGCAGTTATAGACTATAACATCATTGGTGAGCAATGAAAAGGTTATAGTTAATCGCGAGCAGTTACGGACTGCAGCATCATTGGTGAGCAACGAAAGGGTTGCAGCTAATCGCGAGCAGTTATAGACTGTAGCATCATCAGTGAGCAATAAAAGGGTTGCAACTAATCGCGAGCAGTTATGGACTGTAGCATTATCAGTGAGCAACGAAAGGGTTACAGCTAATCATGAGCAATTATGGATTGTAGCATCATCAGTGAGCAACGAAAGGGTTGCAGCTAATTGCGAGCAATTATGGATTGTAGCATAAAAGAAATCAACACTACATGACCGAGTGTACTGTATTTCAATTCAAACTATACAATCGGGTATTGTCATGACCCAAACCGAGAGTCATGATCAGCACTAGGGAATGGGAATTCTTTCGAATCCGGAACCTATAGCAAGCCTTAAAAGAATAAAAGCCTGCAATAATTAAAATAAAATATGCACCATAATTAAAATCTCAAACTAATATATAAACTCTATCATATCATAAAATAAAATATATAATACAATATTCAGAGAAAGGCCTCTGAAATTACATCCAACATACAGTAAATACAAAATACAAATCACTATTGCAGTTTTCTAGAGTACAAATAAAATTAAGTAGTCTACATAAACAAGTCGAGGCTGAAGAAATCCAGTAGATAGGTCTACTACTGAGGTTTGAAGAAGAAGAATCTCTTGAAAAATCAACTGAGGGGAGTTAGACCTCACTGAGTGAATTGTTATAATATATATACATGCATTTCCTAATGTCAAATGCAATCAATCATTCGTATATAATAAATATATACAAGCATTTCACACAGATGCTGAAAATCACTTTATATAATAATACTGAAAAATCATTTGTTTATGAAGGATCAAATAGAACCCTATTTAATTGCAACCTCGATCAACAATAACTCTCTCTAGCCATATAGGCTCACTTCCAAATAAATTCACTTATTCCATATGGATAGTAGACTGGCCCTAAGACACTAAGTCAACCGAGCTCTAACAGTCTAACTGTCAATGTGATTGGCCCCAAGACACTAAGTCAACCGAGCTCCAACCTACACTATCAATCATATCACATCTCAATCATATCATATTACCATAAGTAATTCTCACTGAACCCTAAATCTATCACATAGGTACATACACGGTCCTAGTGCTGCCCACTCAGTAGCACGTTCTATCAATATCCTTCATTTAAATAAAACATTCATATAGGAAAATAAATAATGCAGAATGACATTCATAATGATAAGCCAACCATAATTATACTAGAAATATACCTGAAATAAAATAAGTACATTTCGAGTATATATATGTCAGATAAATTTAAATCAACCACGAAATCTACCAAAAACAAATCAATAATATAGTTAAAAATAATTTAGGTATAAATTAATAGTATAACATGCATTTACTTCAAAATATACCAAAAATACTAAAAATATACCTAAAATATACTTAAACATTTAATAAAACAATTATGAATAAATACAAATCAAAACATGAATATATACTAAAACATGCCTCTTAAATGCGACATATATATAAAATAACAACTTACAAGTTTGCGCTCCTCGAGACTGGTTCGACGAGCTCGATCCACTAGCCTCGGTCTCGACACAACTAAATAATTAAATAATAACAAAAATCAGAATAAATCTAATCGAAAGTTCTAAGAATTTCTAAAAAACTCTAATGGAGGATTGAAAACTCAAACAGAAATCGAAAACTTAGGATCGACGTGATGTTACGTTTTACAAAAATTATACCAAAATTTCGGCAGAGCTTCCTCTGTAAAACGAACATCTCTCTACTAAAAAGTAGAGCTGATCCTGCAAGAAAACACACTTCTAAAAACAAAACACTCAACACCTTCGGTTAAGACCTCGAACTACACAATTCTCAACTGAAGTCCACAATTCATCAAAAAAACCAAATAATACAATAAATATATTGAAAATCAATAATTGCCATAAATATCCTCAAAATATAACATATTTAACATTAAAACACTAATTATAATCATTTTCACAATAATTAAATAAAAATCCCAAAATAACAATATAATATTATTAAAAATCAAATTTCTTAATAATTCACGATAAAATAGTGAAAATGCACTTTATATATTTAAATAACATAATTAGCCTAAATATATATTAAAAGTAATTAAAATCCCATTTCATTACCAATTTAATAAATAATATATTATTTGAAAATAATTTTCAAAAATTAGTATTAATTAGTTAAAAATAGTAATTAATTTATAAAAATCATTTTATTACCTTAAATAATTCTAAAAATAATTAAAACATAATATTTAACTATAATTTTAACAAAATTACACAATTACCCTAATAATTCAAAATATCCATAATTTAACTAATATTCCTCAAAAATTCTATAAAAATCACATAAAATCATTAAAATTATTTTACCAACATATATTATACTAATATTATAAAAAATACATAATTAACCAATAATTTCAATAAAAATACGCATTTAACCTAATATTTCAATATTTACATAAACTAAAATATTCATAAAAATTATATAATAATGCAATAACCCTTGTTTTTAATTTATTTTATTAAATAATGAGATATGCATTGTTAATAAAGTTTAAAATTTATATTTAGTTATTTTACTATTTTGTGATTTAGTATTACTATTTTATGTTTAATTAAATTTTCTACGTAAATATATTAATTTAGAATTTATTATTTTGGATGTTTAAATTCCATTATGTATATTTATTATTTTCGAATACTATTATTTTACTAATGTTAATTTAGTGCATAGATATTTTAATATTATTTTTAAGTACATTATCATTATTATTTTATCCCTATTGATTGACAATATTTTATTATTAAATTATTTCATGAATATTGTCTATATTATTGTTATTTTTAAATGTTTTTTGTGTTATTATTATGTGAGTTATTATTATTTTTATTTTATTAAATATATAGTATTTGTATTATTAATTATTTGATAATTATGGTTATTATTAATGTTACTTTTAAATGAATTTTATGTGTTTATTTCTATGTGTGTGAGATTATATGTGTGTGTATGTGTATATATATATACATATTTATTTGTGGTAGAGATTGATTTGAACTAAAGTTATATTATATATATATATATAATAAGTTACAGAACCATTTTTTTTATTTCTTCTTTTCTTCTCTCTCGCGAAGTCCCCCTCTCCTGTAGCTAATGGGCTTCTTCAACCCTCACGTCGAGCTGCCATGGCTTCAACCATCACCTGCTCATCTCTTCCTCTCGTTATCATCACCATTGAAGAGTTGTAGGAGCCGCTGCAACCAGCCGGAGTAGCAACGTTGATAGCATGCCTCACTCCGTCGCCGGTGATTTCCCGACGGTGAGGGCTGATGTTCCTTGACTTTTTCGACCTCTTAAGCTTCAGGGAAGATGATTTCAGCTATGATTTGAGCTCAAACTCAGTTCTTGGTGAGCTTTTACATGCTTTTAGTTTAAGTCAAAATATATTTTTTTAATTTTTTTAGCTTGAGTTTAATGGATGATTGATAATTTCTTTTAGAAATGATGATCTATGCAACTTAATCTACTGATAGATATTTTTAATTTATTTTTCTGATTTTGTTTGATTTTTGGTTAATTATTGAATATTTTAATGATTACAAATGAATTTTTGTTAATTAATTAATTAGATTATGAAATTTGTTAAATTGTTGTTATTATATATTGTTATTGATTTTAATGTTGAGAAATTAATTTTTGGGAATTTTATATAATTTTTAAGAAATACTTATAGTTTATGTAAATATTGGATAATTGAGTTAAATGAGTATTTGGGTTGAATTTGAAGTTTAATTGTGTGTTTTAGTTTATATTAAAATGTTACTTGATGATAAAATAATTTTTAGGAATTTCTATTATTTTTATGGAAGTTTATATAATTTATGTGTATTTTGGAATTAATAGATTAAATATGTACTTTTTTTAAATATAGAAATTATTAGTTAATTAGGTGAATTTGTTGATTTTATTGAATTATATGTTGAGAAATTAATTTTTGGGTAATTACATTATTTTTAATGAATTTTTGAGTAATTATGTGAATTTATATATAACTAGGGGTATTTTGGTAAGTTGACATTAAATTGGCTAAAAATATAATTAAATTTGTTTTAATAGTTATTTGAGGTATAAAAATGATTTCTACTTAGTATTTTTAACTAATTAAAACTATTTTTCGTAAATTATTTTCAAATTATATATAATATATTATTTTTTTCTAAATAAATGAGTTTTTATCGGTTTTTAATAGTTTTAGGGTTAATTGCATAATTTGGAGTTTTAAAATATATTTTGGTCAATATTTATAAATTAGAAATAATTATCGATTTTTGATAATATTTTACTAAAATTAGGGTTTTTATGTAATTGTTGGTGAAATAATTATTTTTAGCGTTTTAAATATTTGAATTGCTATATTTTGAGTATTAAAGGGTATTTTTGGTATTTATGACATTTAAATGTGTTCTGTGTATACCTCATGAATTGTAAGCCTCGGTCGGTAGAATTGTAGTTTGGGAGTTCGATCGAGGGGTTGTGTGGCTGTGTATTCTTGAAGTGTATTTTCTGTGCAGGATCGGCCCTAATTTTGTAGGGAGAAGTCCATTTTACAAAGGAAACTCTGCCAAAATTTTGGTAGATTTTTCGTAAAATGTGACAACCGATCCGAGTCTAATTCTAAATTCTTGATTGAATTTATCTATAGTAATCCTAGAATTATAGAGTTAGAAGTTTATTCTGACGGTTATTACTATTTTATTTTTTTAGTTGCGCCAAGACCGATGCCTAACGGATCAGGCCCACCTGAGTTTGTCTCGTGGGGCGCTAATAGGTGAGTTATTATATTGTATAAATATGCATTGCATATAGGATGCATTACTTAGGGTTTTTCATTCCATTATATGTATTTTTTTAGTGATTTAAATTATAATATTTTTGGTATATCTAGGGCTGTATTTTTGTGTATATATGCATGTTATTTTGATATATGCATGTTAAACAATTGGGTTTATATTTAATACATTTTAATATATATACATGTTTTAAAATGTACATTTAGTCATAATTATTTTATTGAATGATTAGTATACTTTAGGTATAGTTTCAGTATATTTTAGGTTTATTCTTAAATAATTGCATGTTATATTATGAATCTACACTTAAATTATTTTCAAGTTTATTTTTGGTATATTTTTGATATATTTTCCAAATAAATGCATGTTTTATTATTAATTCAAACCTAACACATTAGTGGTATACTTAGGGTATATCTTTTGTATATTTAGGTATATTTATAAGTAAATGCATGTTATATTATTGATACACACTTAATTTTTTTTAACTATACTAATGGTT
Organism: Mallotus nudiflorus; assembly: GCA_947683625.1. Taxonomy (NCBI): domain Eukaryota; kingdom Viridiplantae; phylum Streptophyta; class Magnoliopsida; order Malpighiales; family Euphorbiaceae; genus Mallotus; species Mallotus nudiflorus. The sequence continues at coordinate 409,265 of CANTUR010000307.1, read as the reverse complement.
TACCTTTAGTATATTTCATACTTTATTTGGCATATATATATATATATCCGAAATATATTGGGTATATTTTAGGTATATTTTTGAGTGAGAATTAATTTTGGTGATTATAATTAATTTGATTGATTTGACTAAGATTAATAGTATGTTAGATAGTGTGATTACGGGGCCAATCACACTGACAGTCAGACTGTTGGAGCTCGATTGACTATGGGTCTCGGGGCCAGTCTACTGTCCATAGTGGAATGAATGATCTATTGGGTTGATTGAGATGTGAGGTAATAGATAGTGTGATTGCTGGAGCTCGGTTGACTAAGTGTCTCGGGGCCAATTACACTGACAACCAGACTGCTAGAGCTCAGTCAACTTAGTGTCTCGGGGCCAGTATGCTGTCCAGATTGGAATAAGTGTTCTGTTTGGAATTAAGTGAGCCTGTATGGCTAGAGTGATGATGGGGTTGTTTAAGGTTGCTATTATTAGGGTTCTATGGATCCTTCATGAATTTAATAAAACATTTTCTACATTTAGTACAATTATAAAAGCAGAGTTTGGCATTTGTGTGAATTGTGTGTATATACATATATATAATAATGCCTAATTGTTATGGTTTAGATTGCATGTATATATAATATAATAATTCACTCAATGAGGTCTGACCCCCTCAATTATTTTTTTTTAGGAGATCCTTTATCATCAGACCGTAGTCGTAGAGTTCCTCGTCGGTGTTCTTCAGTCCCGGCTATTTTATGTAAATGTATATTTTGAACTCTAATTTGTATTCTAGAAACTGCAGTAGTAGTGTTATTGTATCGAAAAAGTATTATTTTCTTTTGATATTAAATACTCTGAGAATCTGTATTTGAACACTGTACAAATATGTATTCATTTATGAAAGGATTTGGAGTATTTATGTTATATATCGATTCAAAAAATTTTAATTTTATCGTACTTTTAATTATTTATCGTATGATTTTATTTTCTTAGGCTTGCTACGGGTTCCGGATTTGAAAGAATTCCTGTTCCCTAGCGCCGATCATGACTCCTAGTTTGGGTCGTGACAAATAATTCCAAAAATTATTTTCTCAACTCTAAAATTAATAACAACTCATAATAACATTAAATCAACCAATTTTATAATTTAAATAATTAATTTATGAAAATTAAATAAATAATAATTAAATAATTAAAAATTCACCAAAAATAAAATAAATTCCAAAAATTAAAAAAATATATATATATTCATGAAGCTCAAGCAACAAGGATCAAAGTTTGTAAAGGGAGTTTGCATAAATCAACTAAAAAAATAAAAAACATAATAGGTCAAAATCAAAAAATCGAGAAAACTTACAAACGATCGGGTTTAAGCTTAAACGGGGCTTGTATTTGAGATCCCCTGAGCTTATGGAGTCAAAAGAGACCGGTGGTGCAAGCTGAGATGACCGGATTCGTCACAAGTGACCATGGGAGCTTCTCGGTTTGTAGAGGCTTCTGACGGCGCTCTGGCGAGTTCCAGATGGTCTGACAGCGTCAGGAGGGAGAGGGAAGAGGGAGGAAGAAGAGGGTGGCAGGCCGAAGGAAAAAGAGGCACAATAATAGGCAGACAACGGGATGGTGTGCGGGAAGAGGGAGATATGTATTCTGTAACTTTTGTTTCTTTTGTTTTGTAATTGTATGTATATATATATATATATATATATATATATATATATTAAACTTTATATTATAATATTACTTTATGTTAAATAATTCTCCACCACATATATTCACACACACATATATATATATAGACACACACATCACACAATAATATACACATAAAATAACACTTAAAAATAACATTAATATAAACCATATTTATTAAATAATTTAATAATATCAATAATGTATATTAATAAAAAAATAATAATAATAAAATAATAAAGCACTAAAAATTAATATTAATAACATAACATTATCTGAAATAATAAATATCAATAATATAAATTAAACGTTTAAAATAATAAGTTTCTAAAATAAAATATTTACGTAGAAAAATATAATTTAACTTAAAATAATAATAATAAATTATAAGATAGTAAAATAATTAAATATAACTTTTAAATTTATTAACATTGCATATCTCGATTAATATTAAAATAATTTAAAGATATGGGTTATTACAGGTATAGTTGACATTGTACGACCGAGTACAATGTACTTCTTTCATTAAAATCATTCTAACATGAATTTTCAAATCTTTTGATCTACCAAACACTACATAGTAGTTATGATATTATTACTAGACGTTCCACAGGAGTATAGCAAGAATCATTACATATATTTCGTTAAATATCTCATAGGGAATATAACGAAATCCAATGTCACTAGACGTCCCAAAGGGAATATAGTGCAGTTCACCAGACACTACACAGTAGTTATGGTATTATTGCTAGACGTTCTACAGGAGCTATAGCATGTTCTCAAATCATGAAACGCTAAACATCCCACAAAGAATATAGTGAAACTCATTTGCATATATCTCACTAGATGTTCTACAGGAAATATAATGAAGCATGCTAAACCTAGCATCTTGCTTAAAAATTGCTCAGCAATTTAAGCATCAGCATGCTAATTAGGATACAATAAAGTACCCTAATTCTTTCTTTCGAAATTGTGTGCTACTATTGCTTTACTACAATTTGTCAAGCAAATAGTGACAAAGGGGGCAACTATAAGCACCCAATTTTGAGATACAATTATGCACACATGTGAGAAAAGCCTTTATGATAAAAATTTAGTAAAAAATTGACCTCTAGTGTTAAATTTTGCGATTTTAGGGACTAAATTGCAAAAAGTTTTGGGTTTTATTGTACAAAATTGAAGTTTGCAGGGTTTATTTAAAAGTAATGTCAATCAATATTGTACAATGTCGATCGACATTACATAATGCCGATTGACATTTTGTAATGCTGGTCGACATTCTGTAATGCCGATCGATATTCTATAATGCCGGTCGACATTCTGTAATGCCGAGGCACAAAAATGTTAGAAAAAAATTATTTTCTTGATTTTTTTAATTATAATCAGTCCAAATTTTAATTTATTTTTAATAAATAAATTAATTTGATATTTATCTATCTAGTACGCATCTTTTACGTATATAATTTTTGAAATTAAAATTCTTATCTTATTTATTTTGAGAGGAGGATCAGAGTTGCCTCTCCTATGATCACGTAAATGGTTAGCTAGGGTTAGAACAAGATATAAAAATAAAAGTTTGGTAGAAAAAAAAAGGAGGGGAGACTGTGTAAAGAGAGAAAAAAAAAAAAGAAAACCACCCTAATAGTTACTACGGAAAAAAAAAAGTTGATTGAAAAAACACGGAGAGAAAAAAAAAGAAGAAAAAAGAAGAAAAAGAGAAAAAAAAAACCTTTTAAAAAAATATGTTCTTTTCAAGGTTCAAAAATCAAGAAAACACAGAGTTAATTTTTTCAAGATGGTGAAATCTCATTCTAAGAGGCATTCAAACAACACATGTATAGCATCCTTCTTAGACTCTTTTCTTCTTTTTATTATTTTCTTTCCCTTATATTATTTTTTATTTTATTATTTCTCTATTTTTTTGTTTAATTTTCATCATTTTGTTCTATTTGTTCATTCATTCTAATCTTTTTTTTATTCTCTGTGTTTCATGTTTCTATGATGATGAACACTTGATTAAACCAAGGAAAACCCATGGAGAATCCATTAATTAAAACTAAGAATCAAGATCCCAATTTAATTCTTATGTATTTTTTGTATTTTTTTTCTATCTAATTTATTTTTTATGTTTTGAAGTTGTTTAATTTATTTTCTTAAGGGTTGTAATTTTAATTTTATTTTCTTTGTTATTTTTGGCTAGATTTTGTAGTAGCTCCGAGAGTGGGAATAGTGAAACTCTTTAATTTTCTACACTATTACAATTAATTAGTAAATTAGGTTCATTTGATAAAACCCTAATAAAATTAATGGTGGCTTTAGATTAATTTAGGTTGCATGTAATTAAAATTAGGTTAGAAATCACTAAATGTATATTTTTTATTCATTATTTGCTTTAATTTGTTGTTTGGGTTTGTTTGCATGTTTTTATTCTCTTTGAGCCCCGAGCTCACGTTAGGTTCTAACTCATTTAATAAATAGTCTTTTAATAGAATTTTTAGGTTTAATTAATTTTAATCAATTTAGGCCCAATTAGATTAATTTAGACTTGGACCCATTTTCTAATTAAAATTAATTTAGACTTAGTTCAGCCCATTAAAACATTTTCTTTTTAAAATAATAGATCTAGGATCACTTAATTTAAAATTAAGTAGAATTAAGCCCACTAATTTATTTCTATTTTATTTCTTAAAATTAATAGATTTAAGCCCACTTTTTAAAATTAAAACAAGTAGACTTAGGCTCATTAATTATCTTAAAATGTAGGACCATCTTTATTCCATTTCACTTGTAAATAAAAATTTAGAATTAGCTAAACTTTAAAATAAAATTAACATAGCTTAGACTTAGGGACGATACGCTTCGTATGCATTTTTTACATGTAGTTTTATGACTAGTTTGCTTTAGGGCTTGATGGATGTTTAACTAGGGTTTAATAAAATTATATGTAAATAGAGAATAATATAGTAATTCATAAAGTAATTCTAAATAAACACAAGACTAAAAAAAATTAGTCTCCGTTCCCAGAATCTCCTAGTTGTGGTGCTAGCTTTCTTTTAGAAAATCAAGTACCACCAAGACAATTTGTCCCAATTATTACCCCAGGTGGCGAATCCTCTTCTCCATGCCTTTTCTTTGTGACAATGATTAGTGTATTCTCTAGAGCCCTGAGCTCAAACAGTGTCGTGGTTGCTAAAATTTTAGGCCCGCACTAAACCCCGTCATCTACACGTCTTTTATATTGTGTTGGTGTGTGCTTCCTATAACTCTTTTGAGTCATAGTGTGAGACATACATTGACAATGAAAATATATATTTTAATATGTTTGTGCAACATGTTTATGTGCATTGTGTTGTGTAGCATGCTTAATATGATTGTGTGTAGCATACATATAAGTATGCTTGGGTTGAGGTGCTCTTATTTGAGCCTTACTTCTTTGTGTCAATGAAGGATAAGTCTTATACGACTTTCCCTTTTTGTTTAACCCATGAGATCTTTTAGTTTAGAGGTAGAATGAATGGAATTACATGATGCTTTAATAAATTTAATATGTGATGATGGTGAAGATAAGACCATTCCATTAATATATCCAATTCCATGAGTATTTCTATGAAATTTTTTTAGAATAAAGTAAATTATCTAAACTCTCTTTTCCTCTTTGAAATTTTGATATGGAATTTTTTAGCTCAACTACCTTATTAGAAAGTTTATGATTTTCATCACTTGCTTTCTTAAGTTGCTCTTCTAAGGAATTAGAAGATTGTAAATCACTAACAAGTTTATTATTTAATTTAAAAAGTAGAAAATTCAATTTTTTAACTTCTCAAGTTCCTTGGATAAGCTGTTTAACTTATGCTTATACTAGTTCTTTCTAGAAAGTAAGTTTTTGCATTTAAGCAAGAGTTTGCTCATAATAGAACTCTCAACATCATCATCATCATCATTATATTCATCATAAGCACAATACTCATCATAAGAAAAGTTAGAAGTAGATGGTACCTCTTTTTCATTTTCAAAAGCCATGAAGCAAAGATTGGTCACTTTTTGTTATTCCTCTTCCTTTTCAAATTTGGAGGAGTCATTATTCCAAGTAGCTTTGAAGTTCTTCTTTTTATCCTTTACTCCTTTATTCTTGAATTTGAGTTTGGGACACTCACTTCTAATATGTCCCGATTTCTTGCATTCATAGTAAGTAACCTCTTTGATTTTCTTCTTATTTTCTCCCTCACACTTCTTATTGAAATCTCTTATTGTTGAAGAATTTTTCTTTCTCAAGAACTTCTTGAAACTTCTAGTGAGCATGGAATTTCATCATCTTCATCACTAAAGCCTTCACCGTTTTCCTCTTCACTATTATCTTATGAGGCTTTTAGTGCTATGCTCTTCTTTTTCTCCTTTTCTTCTTATTCTTCTCCTCTTTGATTAATTATAAGCTCATGTATTATGAGCTTTCCAATAAGCACATCGACTGAGAGTGTTGAAAGATCTTGAGCTTTCTTAATTGAAGTAACCTGAGATTCCCAATTCTTCTTAGGTAGGATTTTTATAATCTTGTTATTTTCCTTTTTCTTGGTGAAATGTTTACCAAGTTTCTTAAGGTTTGTGAGAAGAGTATTAAGTCAATTTGTTATCACTATAATTGACTCTTAAGGCTTCATCTTGAAGAGTTCATATTCATACATGTGAAGTTGAACCTTCTTGCTTTTAACTTACACGTTGCCTTCATAATGATTTTCAAAGGTCTCCCATATTTTCTTGGCTGACATGTAATATTAAAGCTTGCCTTCTTCTTCTCTTATTATAAAAAAGACTAGAATGATCATAGCTTTTTATTTTTATGATTTTTCTCTTTTTGTTCATTATTCTATTAGCTTCTTACAAGAGTAGTTACCTCACTATCAATGGTAGTTATAAGTGGTTCTTAACCTTTTAGGATAATATCCCAAAGTTTAATGGAATCACAATTAAGGTATAGCTCAATTTTGAACTTCTAATAAGGATAGTCACTACCATCGAAGACTGGTCTAAATAAAGAAATGTTTCATGATTCACTCCCTATAATTTTGTATTATAGCATTGAAGTTCCTAAAATTCAAGCTCTGATACTAATTAAAAATACCTTATGGGGGTGAATAAGGCTAATAAAGGTTTAAGAAAAATAAAAATAATTTTAAGGAATTGAACAAGAATTGAAAGAATGTTATGAAGGAAGAATGAGGAGCATAATGATTTAAGGAGTTCAGATTCAATATCAATCCTACGTCTCCACCTAACTTATCCCCAAGTTAAGATTTTTAATCACCCATAATTTTATTCATAAGATTGAGATTACATAAGAGTTTTATGGCTCACTCTTACAACCTTACAACTTGAGTTTTCAAGGCTTACTCAAAAACTAAATCTCAAGTGTTTCAATGGACAACACTTAAACCAATTCCTTTTATAATAGAATCTTACTTCCTATTTTCTTAATCCTATAAAATAGAAGAACAAGAATCTCTATTCTAATAGAATGAATAATAAACTAGCTTCTTAAAACTTCAATTGAACTCTATAGAGTGTTTATATAGATAAACACTAAAAAATATGGTTTTTGGATGTATCAAACGTGTCTCCAATGTCTATAATTGATTTTTGAATCAATTTAGATTTATTTTTTTCAGAACGCCACTCACGATCATGAGGAGCAAACCTTAGGTCATGAGCGTTAGTTTGAGGATCATTGTATTTAAAAATATTAGTTGAATGCGGTCTAGATTGCCCTCATGAGCTAATCTCTGCTCTCACAATTGTGAGGGCAGCTCGTGAGGAGCACTAACCATTTTGCCAAAAATGAGCTCTTAAGGCACTATACAAGGTCAGGTCGTGAGGTTCTCGTGAGCAGACCACTGTAAGTCCAAATTTATACATTTTTGGTATATAAATATTTCTCAAACATTGAGAAGTTTCATAGATTGAGATACTTTATCGAAATGCATATTTATACTCTTTTAAAAGGTATTTCATTGTCTCTAATCATTAAACAATTATTCTCGATAATTAATTTACTTCGTACACACTTAAAGGAAATCATTAGAATCTAAATTGTTCGTCAAAGTCCAAAATTAGGAGTTTGATCATGCAAATAGTCAACATAACATATGTGTATTTGTCAGCTCTCTGCAACAATCAAGATCTCATTATAACTCCTATAGCATATTTTCCATCCAATTTGATCTAATAGTGAGTAACCTATCCGAATAAAATAATAGAGCAAGTAAAGATCATAACAATGAAATAAATAAGAAAATTTTTTATGTACATATAAATAGTGAAAATCACTCCACAAGCTACTCATCATTTATTAAACATGTTTATGTAAACAATAATAGTGAAAATAGAAAGATGATGGTATAATTGTGGCATGCACTTAAAAGACGCCAGTAGTCTCTTCATCATTTGTTTCTCCCTAGTCATCTGAGCTATAAATACAAAATAAAGCCAAAAATGAATTATCGCCTAGCAATATTGCTAAGGATGTGGATACCAAATAGGAAAAGGGATTCAATTGTCCTCATTTGGGTGGATAGCATCCTCCAACTTGGCTTCCATTTAGCAAGTTGCGTTCATTGGATAGCAAAAGGCCTTTGTGAGGCCTAGTTTGAAGAAATGCTCCCTTATTTATTGGCTTGAGCACTCTTTATTCTCCATATTTTCACTTGAATATGAATTATGTGTAGAGGTCTATAGACCACTGTGGTTCTAGTAACGACTACCACCATTCACCTAATTGCTAACTTCAAGAGCATCATTCACTTGAGGAGCTCTTTCCTCTTGTTGACCATGGGGGAAAATCCATAACTTAGCAGAATTAAAAGGTAATTACTTGAAACCTGATGAACTGCCAGACTGAGATGAGGGGACTGGTCTAGAATCATTGATTACTCCTTGTGTTATGTTGTTATCACCACCAGTCTTCTTCACAAAATGTCCTTCACTACCTTTTTTCCTCTTTATAGTATGCTAGTGTTGAGACTCATATAGATATTACCGAAGAATGTGAAAAATTAATAACATCATATGATTGAAAATGAAATTTGAAAAAGTACAAACTACTAGAAGCAATACTTCATCCTTTCATTTGTAAAACTCTTGACCAACAAACTGTAGAAGCAACTAACTCACCATCCAACATCACCATTATCACCACCACATTGATACCACTCAACACCATCACTGCTCTCCAAATTCATCTCCAAAACACTCTGTGTTATTGCAGTTGTTGCCTTTAATTTTTGAGCAAATTGTGTCGTCAACTCAATCAATACACTTCCCAATTGATGATCAAAACCTAAATGTCTACTCCTTTATATTATTCTATTTTTAACTCTCTTCCTACACCAAGACCTATTTCAAAATCATTTATTTCTCATTTATTTTATGATTCTCTTACCCTTTCTGCTTGGAAGACAATTGGGTTCTCTATATGGTCCCTCCGAGTTAACTTAAGCAGCAACAATTTACTCCCAACTGAAGCATACCTTATTGGACCACCAATTGAATTGGGATTTCTTTTATTTTCTGGATGAGGCTCAGAAATATGGTGAGCATGCATTTCGGTACTGTAATCATGATGTGGGTCATACTATTAATGTTATTTCAGTGGACATAGTAACACTTGGGTAGGACATAAAGTTGCTTGATAGGCTAATAGGGCTAAAAATGTATCAGGGATTTGAAGTGGTGGGCGATATGGAGGGGACGACGATAATGAAAGATTATTAGATTGAAGAGAAGAGGGTGGAGGAGAATGTCGGGTGAGAGCGGCGAGCGAGAGAAATGAGGTGCTTCCACACCTTTAATTGGATTTAATCAGAGAAGAAGAAGAGAGTTTATAAGTTTAGGGTTTTGATAGTTTGATTTTGGGGCATAAAATGCTAGCACACTATGGATGAGGGAAGATAAAAATGGCTATTTTAGTATTTTCCTCGCCAGTTAATGTCCACTTAATAAGAATAGTACATAAAGGACATTTTAATCTATTTCATCAAATTACAAGGACTAATAAATCTATTTTTAAAAATTTGAGGACAAAATAATGTATTGGGCCAAAATACATAGGGCAAATAGCAAATTACCCAAAAAAAATGGAGATGAGATGAGTCTTGCCAAATAATAGGAAATGGCAATTTTTTTATAATCCGGTTCGAGTTGCCCTTGCAAGAGCTGCTAAAACTATTAATCATCACAAGAGTATTAATTAATTGGGAAATTATTGCCTTAATGTATTATATTCAATAGTAAAAATTATAATAAAGTCTTACTACAACACAAACGTTTGAGTTTTTTTATCGTATTTAATGAGTTCTTCTACCGTACAAATAGGGTTTTGCTCAGGTCCTAAAGAACCTGAACTATCCTAAAAAACCAAACCGAAAATCTCTAGAACCGAAAATATTCATCAATCATTTAACTTTCTTCGAATTGAACCATCCTGAAAATATTTATTGGAGCGAGTTCAAAGAATGTGAGTTCTCCGAACTGAGAACCAAACCAAACCATCCCGATATATATATATATATATATATAAAGTTGATAATTAATTATAATATGTGTAAGAAGTAAAATTTAGTACCATTTGTATTTTATTCAAATAATTTATTTTATTAAAACTTAACGTATAATATTTAATATTTTAAATATAAATTAATTATTTATTTAAAATAAAATAAATACACTCATCAACTAAATCTTTTTATACTTAATTTTCAACATATGTATAAATCATAAAATAAATTTTTATAGTGAAGTTTATAATCATGTTATCTTATATGTTCAAATTATTTGAATATTAGAATATAGATGTATTCTATGATTACTTTGTTTTTAAGAGAGTAAAACTCACTTTCTCAATAATGGCTATTAAATGATAAAAAGTAATCTCACCATGTGGTAATGAAAGGAAAGTAAAATCAAAATACTTCAAAAACATAGTAACCATAAAATTTTCCTAAAATATAAATATTAGAATAAAATTTTAATATATATATATATATATATATATATATATATATATATATATATATATATATATATATAAAACCATTTTAAAATATTCATTTGCTCTGAATTTTTTTATCAAGTCTGGAGAATTTATTTTTAAATTCTCAGACCTTTGAGTCAAGTTCGGAGAATTTACATTCTTCGAACTGCTACGACCCGTGCATAGCCCTATATACAAATATTTATATTTATAAAAATAAAATTAGATTGTTGGATTAGTTTTTACTAACTATTTATTTAAATGGGATAATAATATGGGCTCTTACTATGGTGCAAAAGTTTACATCTAAGCAAATAAAATTAGATCTATTAAATTTATTTTTATTTAAGTATAACCATTTATCATTTTTGTCTACCAATATCTATAAAATATATCAATGGTTATAATTAAATTAGTAGTAATCTAACAATTCTAATTGCATTTGTACAGATACACATATTTGTATTGTAGAATGACTTAGTCCTACAAATTATATCATTTTTTCAATTAAATCTACAAGATTTTTTTTTACAATTAATTTTAATAAGTTTTAAAATAACTTCCAATCAATCTTATCAGTTAGTCAAAATAATTTTTCATTCGTTAGCCTTCAAAATTAAACCTTTTTTTTACATTTCATTTCTAAAATAATAAAAAAAAATCATTGATATAATTATGACTTATTATATTATTTGACTTTTATGATAACTATATGATTCACTAAAATAATTTTAAAAAATTTAAAATTAAACAATATATTTTTTTCTTAAATTATTATTTTGCAAACAATGATAAATAAAATTAATTAATTATTTTAATATAAATTTTAAATAATATATCTGAAATGAATTAATATTTTTTATACTTGAATAAATTCAAATTTGTGTTACATTTTAAATAAATTTTAAACTCAAGCATCTCAATTAGACATTTTAAAAAAGTTTTTCTTTACATTAGGCTATTTTACAATAAATATTTTGAAGAATAACATATTTTAATTAATAATTTCATTTGTATTGTAAAATATAATTAATTTAAGATTAAATAGAAAATTTTGTTATATTTTATCTTAAATTAATTATATTTTATTATCACAAATAAAATTATTGTTAAAAATATCTTAACTTATTTTATTATTCAAATTTTTATTATAAAATAGCTTAATTTAAGGAAATATTTTTTAATAATTTGTCTAATTCAAATTCAATTGAGTTTAAAATTTATTTGAAATCTAAAATACATTATAATATTGAAAAAACAATGAGTTTTATCTTTATAAAATATTTATTAATTTATGATATATTAATTGAAATTATATAGTTAAATAGTTAAGAATATTTAATTAGTTTTATTTATCATTGTTAATACAACTAATAATTTAAGCAAAAATATATTTTTTATTTTTATTTTTAAAAATAAAATCATTTTAGTGACATATATAATTATTATAAAAGTTAAGTAGTATAATAAGTCATAGATAAAAATAAAATAATCTTTTTATTGAAAATATCAAAAATAATATTTTTTTTATAGTTTTAGGAATAAAATGTAAAAAAAAATAATTTTAAAGGTTGACTAACAGAAAATTACTTTGGTTAATGAAAATTTTTTTTGACTAATTGATAAGATTAACATAAAGTTTTTTATAATTTATAAAACTTTATAGTAAATGAAATTTTTTATAGGATCTAATTAAAAAAATGATATAATTTATAGGATTAAGAATAATTTTATCCCTATTTAAATTAAAATGGTACACTAATTTACTAATTCATTAAAAAATTAAAATAAATCAAACTTAAATAAGGCAATAATGAATTCAATTAAAGTAAAAAATTAAAGAATGGAAACAAATTTAAAATTCAGATTTGTTACTTTTCATATGCTACTTTTACTTTTAAGATTACTATTTAGCAAATGCTAAATCTAGACTCCAACTTAAAAAATGTGGGAAATTAATTCGGAGAAATTGATTAAAAAAAATTATTTAAGAGCAATTAACTAGAAAAAGTATCATTGAAAGTAAAAGAAAATTATGTAAGTTATTTTTTTATGACTATTATAAATAATTGCGATATTTGAATTTGTATCAATAATTTATTTATAATTATATTATCCTCAATTTGATTTATTATATAATGAAAAATTCTACATATATGCATATGAAATTTTCTTTCTAGAGTATTTAATAATTATTTTTTTAATGTATGATTAATCAATGAGTTAATAAGTAAATATGGCAATAAAAAAACTAAAGAAAACACATAATTATAAGAAAATTATTGTAAAAAAAAGTATCAATGAAATTGTTGTAATTTAAAAATTGTCATTTTTCTAACACTAAAAGTGTTTATAATTATAAATTTGATAATTGTTTTTTTATCCTTCTTTAGTAGTGTACACACGTGTACATATAAAAATGGAATTAGCATCAATACAAATAATAATAATTAAATAATCTACAAACTAGTCCTAAATTTACACAATATGCGAACTATAAAACAAAATAATTATATAAATAATTAGATTGAAATAATAATTAAATAAAATAAATCACAACAATTTTTTTTTAATTTTTGTTACCATAATTTTTTAGTTATAATATAATATGTTTTTAGAATTATTAGATTAGTATTAGGTATGTACAATTCTATTTTAGTTAAAAAATAATATTAACATGAGCGGTGGAGTTTAGCGCGCGCTCAAATATTTGGTGATTATGGCACTGTGTGGATTTAAAGCCCATTAAGAAATACAAAATAGATCATAAAGCCTATTCGGAGATGGAGTTGTCACCCGGATAAAAGTCAGAAGATACTGCATAGTAACTGAATCCCACGGAGGTTCGCAAAAGCCGTCATTAGAGATCGGGTTTGAAAGCTAAGTATGGGCTTTTAGAATGTCCACCCAACATTGCGATTGACCTCCATTTGTGTGTTAAGTTTTATTACCTTTAATTATTTAATTATTTTTTTATTACCAATAGAATTGCAATTTTCTTCGAACAATTGTCTCATTTTATGATTAAGCTCAAGTTTGCACATTAGTGTTTTTTATGTCTTTGGTCTCAATATCCACTATAAACAAAGCAAATAATAATAATTTACAACCATACCTTTAAATCAAATGGGGAAAAGGGTTAGGGATTACAACGGTTTGCTTAAATGAAAGTATAATAAATGAAAAATAAACTAAGAATAAATTGAAAGTAAACTACTTGGATTAAATAAAACCTCTTAAGAACTAATTAACGACATAAATACTTAATGAATGGTAAAACCCCTACAATAGACAAAATATTAGCTCCTAAAAACACATAAATATCCTACACAAAAATCCACAAGATTAGCTCATGAATCAATTTAGTAAAATAAAAGAAATAAAACGATAAAAGATAGATATTAAACTTTAATTGAACAACATAGTGGGATAATAAAAAAAAATAGACTTAAGGATGCTAAGGCCTGTACATTCATGGGAATCCCACATAGTTTATAGAAACGTCATATAAGACCCTGTCAGAGTGGCGATCGCCTCTTCTATGAGGCGATTGCCTTTGTTATGAGGTGATCACCTTATAGCAAAAAGGCAGTGCCTCTTAGTAGAGACGATTGTCTGATCAGCAGTCGCAAATAACTCTCAAAAGGTAGTAAATTATGTTTCCAAGCAAGCAACAAGTAATGTAAATGAACAAGATTTACAACTATGCTCAAAACTTCAGTCAATCATATTCGGAGCATGGCATGACAAAGGCAAAAAACACAAAAAAGCAATTAACTAAACAAGTAAGTAAAGAGTTCAATAACACTAAAGTTTTAATGTTTAAAAGAAGTAAGAATCATTACCAAAATAAGAAATTTTTTAAAAAATGGTTGGCTCTCAGAATTAAATACGGATCTTTATCTTTACTTGAATGCAAGATTTCTACCCCCTCATTTTCAAGAATAAATCCTCAAGCTTCTCACTTCCCCTTTTAGCTCTTTGTTTCTGAGCCTCTTCCTCCTGAAAAATTCTTTTCTCTTATCCTTTTTCTTGTTAATTCCTAATGGCTTTTTTCTCTCCTTTTTCTTCTTTTTTTTTATCACCTCCCTAGCCCATTTTCTTACTAACCTCTTTTATCATTGAATTTTTTAGCCTTTATCTCTTTCTAAAATTTTCTTTCCCAGACCAGAGACTGAGCTCCAGTTAAGGTGGGCCCACCAAGTTGGCTATCATAGTCACCTCTGTATTTAATACAGAGGCAAGTAGTTGCTGTAAAGGTGGTGCCTCTATAATGAGGCGATTGCCTCATCGCCAGATGCCACTCCAGCCTACCCTGTACTGGGCCTAATGGGTCGGAGCAGCTTGGGCTCATCTTATAAAGGTTTTAGGCTCATTCTTTGTGGGTTTCCCGTCCTCAGACTCATTTTTTAAAAGATTTTGGGTTTTCCTCTTGCATTCAAGTTTCGTATTTTCTCATCATCAAGCTCTATTGTGGGCTGATCAAATTGAACATCCACAGTTCACCCCCTATTGCAGGCCAATCGTACCGGGTGTTTACAATTTTCCCCCTGATTTTTCAAAAAACCAAATGCATACAATAACAATTTTTTAAAAAATCACATGCACAACATAAAAAAATAATGACCAACATACTAGACTTCTGAGCTTCACTCGAGAGATTAATTCTTCAATCTTGAAACGTGATCGTGATCCTCGAGTTTTCTTAGCCCGATACACTACTTAACCAAAATATAGACTCTCAGGTTTTCCAGACCCCAATCGCCACTTAATCAAAATGTGATTCTTGGGTTTTTCTGGCCTGATCGTCACTTAACTGAAATGGAGACTCTCGGGTTTTCCCAACCCAATCATCACTTAAATGAAATGAAAAATCTCAAATTTTCCTAGCTTGATAGTCACTCGACTGAAATCTGATTCTCAAGTTTTCCTGGCTCGATCGTCACTTAACTGAAATATGAATTTCAGGGATACTACCTGAACAACCCTTTTTTATTATGAGCTTCGTGGATATAACCTGAACAACCCTTTCTTAATCATCAACTTTGGGGATACAACCCGAATAGCCCTTTTTTTATCACGAGCTTTAAGGATATAACCTGAATAGCCCTTTCTTGATCGTGAGCTTCGAGGATATAACCCGAATAGCCCTTTTTTATCACGAGCTTTAAGGATACAACCTGAACTGCCCTTTCTTCTAAAACATGATCCTTGGGCTTTCCTAGCCCATAACATTGTTTAATTTAGAAAATCGACTAGAAAACTTTCATCTTACAACCTTGATTCTCAAGACGCTCTTAGGAATTTTTTTTTATTTCTCCTTTTTTGGATTCTCCTTTCTCGAAATTAACCCCTTCATTCTCCCTTTTTTTATTTTTTCCTTCTTTCCTAAGAGACCTAACTCAACCCTCTTTCACTATAAAAACCTACCTTTTTTTCTCTTTTCTTCCTTTCTTCTCCTCTTCTACTTCCCTTTCCTCCTTCTTTCCCGTGCTTGTGATTTTTTAAAAATGGACAATGAGAGAACACCACCCATGCCTTAGTGGGATTGCATTCCTCCTTCTACAAATGCCCCACGTAGTCTTGGATTGTTGAAGGGAGATACAATTCCTCTCTTGGCCAATTTAAGGAGTCACATCTACTTATCGACATCTAGAGAGGTTAGTATCTGAATTCTTCTTATTTTTCCTACAAATCATATTGGGTTAGGTCATACTTATGTTCATTTATCATTTATGATTGAAAACTAGATTGATTGAACATGCATTTTATGGATTTGGTGGAAAATCATATTATTCACCGTCCTTCATTGTGTAAAGATGATTACCTCTATGTTGAGGTAATCGCCTTATCCATAGGGTGATCACCTCATGAAAAGGGACAATCACCTATATGCCAGCATGTATGGGCATCACCTCATACACAGAGGCAATTGTCACTATAATGAGGTGAACATCTCATCCATGAGGTGTTGTGCCTTTATAACAGGGAGAACCATACTGTTTGCAATTACTTGACCATTTTTTACTTCAAAAAATAATAAAATTATGTCATATTCATTCAAATTCCCTGATTCTTTTTATACCATGATGCATAGACGTTTAAAGGCATCGATAACTTCCATAGGGATCAGGTTTTCTACGATAACTTGACCAAGGATTAGAAGGATCGGATTCAAGACACCGGGTTTGAGGACTTTATATCGCTTCCATCAGAGTAGGGTCTAACAAACTAGCAGCCACTCCACATACTAATGGAGAGATGGTTTAACACAATGCACACTTTCTACCTCCCCTTTAAGGAACTCACTCTGGATCCTATCTTTTTTGCTGCTATCACCGGGATCACTTATGCCGGAGATCATGTTCCCCTTGATGCGAGCCTACACTAGCTAACTCTAGAGAAGGCCACTTATATCGAGCATCTTCCAGGTATGATTCCGGACATAAAGGGAACCCATACCCTCAAGTTTGACTCAATCTAGAGCTTCTATACTTGGGATAGAGCTGCGGCGATGGTCACTCCTTGTAAGATCAACCAAGTGGTGTGAGTTTTTTTTATTTATCTTCTCGACACCACCTTTTTTATTAACATCACCAACTCGATAGACTTAATGTTCTTGCTACCTCTCCAGGACTTAGATCAGGTGTTTACATATAATTGTGGTAGTTATGCCCTGACCTATCTGTACCGGAGCATAGACGAGGTAGTTTATGGGGCTAAGAGATTTTATGGCTTTTGGCATGCCATTCTAGTAAGCTCTACCTCCCCTTTTCTTGATTTATTTTAATATTTATTCACTAACACCTATCATCCCTCTTTCTTTTATAGTTCTAGGCCTTGGAGTTGGAGTTACTTATTGGTGTGCTGCGAGTAGGGGATAATTTCCCTGCCATCAATAGTGTGGTAACAACCGTGTTCTAAAGAGGCATCTAGCTCGAGTACACATCCATCGGTAATACCTGAAATCTCTGACATGGGACACGGTACCTACAACAATCACACCCCATGTTAGTAATTTTGAAAATTTGACCCACTTACCTCTTGGTGCTTCGATTATCGATCCAGAATGACTTGTGGGGTCCTGAGAACGAATGGAATATGGAGATAACTCATTTTAGACCATTAGCTTAGAGGAGGGTCCTCCTTTATAGGCTGGGATATCAAGTTTGGTACCTTGGTGAGCAGATCTTGAATTGGAACCAGGGAGGTGGTGTGAGGCGAGCGCCCAAATACCCTCCAAGGAGCATGTTGTGGACTCATTAACTACAGGGCACTGAGCTCGACCAAGCTGTCACTGGAGAGCGTCGTGGACCATACTATTCAAATCAAGAGCCAGTATATGGAGTTTGTCTGACCCACCGCTTATTGACAACTCCCTTCGCTATTGCATCTACTTCTCAGGTAATCATTCAGTACTCCCTTTGTCATCCAAGATTATAACGTCGCGACACGATTTTCTTTTATTTGTAGGTTGTAGTGACCATTTCTACACCCTAGGAAAAATCTCAAATATGGGAGAGAGAGCCCCAAAAATGCCATCTCGATCCGAGCAGAGAGGGGACTTCAGCTGCACTTAAGTATATGAGACCCCCTACTATGTTTAGCTCTCAATTCATCATTGGCAGCTTTGCTCACACCCCCAATCCATTGGCTTATTAGTGGGTTCCTCCTAGAGAGTTATCTTATAAGTTTCTGACCTTGGACGAGGATCTCACACCTACATATACTTCTGAGGGGGTGCTACTCACATGAGTTTACTTTTAACTTATCCCCTAAATCATTCTTAATATGTTTATTAGTTCTTATATTATTTTAACAATGCAAATTCCTTTAGAATAAGGCCTATATATTTACTAAACAATTAAGGCTCAATAGGACTATATGCTAGATGTCACCCAGTAGTGAAAGGTAATAACTTCTCCTACATCTACATGTATACATGCTTGTTTGATTCACTAACCTACGATCTACTTGAATAGGATAGCGATAAGGCCAACCAAGTGAGAATTGCTACCCACGAGCACCAGATTGAAGTCCTTCAGATCAACAAGGATGATGATGATGAGGACGGGGATGATGATAACACCAAATAAGGGGATGATCTTGAGGGCACTTAGTCAGACGCTTGATAGATTAAGGCCCATGAACTTTTTTTTTATTGGTACTTCTGTTTATTTATTCAATTCTAACACCTGCACATTTTTAACTCTTGTTAGCCGGATGCTTACAAAATTTAATTTTTTTGCCTCAATAAATTTTAATTTTCACATATAATTTTAGCATTAAGAATTGCACAGATGCCCTTTTTAAGATGCTAAATTTTAATTCGTAAGGCTAAGACTATATAATCTATCAAAGGCTCTTCGATTGTCACTGTTGGAGAGGTGATTGCTTAATGGTCTTCTACTAAAGAGCTAATCACTTCATAACCTTCTACTGAAGAGGCGATTGCCTCTTCATGCTGAGGCAGCGCCTCTTCATGTTAAGGTGGCAACAATCGTGCACCAGGTTGGTTTCTTCCCTTTAAATTCCTAATTCCTCACCTTCAACCCCATTTTTAGACATCTTCACCCCAAACCTTCATTTTCTCTCTCTAGATACCCCAAAAACCTTAAATTATAACTGAAAGAAGCCTTAAACTACTACAGCTAATATTGAAAAGCTTAGATAATGGATCAAGGGCTAGATTGGAAGCATTTCACTTGTCAGTCTTCAAATCACTACATGCTAAAAGAATTAACTTCCCTTTTCTCCATGCAGTAACTCAGTTTTGAGCTCCTAAAAAACATGTCTTCTAATTTAATACAGTTGAGTTATGACTCTTACTAGAGGAGTTTGAAACCCTTATAGGTTGTTAAATACATTCCTATTGCCACTCGTAGTCCCTACACTGGGAATTCCAAACTTATATTCTATTTAATACCAGATGGCTCAATTGTTCAATCTTCCACTCTAGTCCTCATCTCATTACCTTCTTAATTCAAAGATTTCATTAGAACCCTTCCTTAAGGCTATCACCAACACTGACAGGGAAGAGGTCTATTAGCCTCAAATGATAACCCTTTGTTTGTACACTCAGTTCCTACTCGTTTCGCTTTCTGGAAATTACAATTCAAAACTCCTCCATATTCTATTCCAAGTGGAAGTAGGACTCAACCCTTTTCCCCTTATTCTAGTAGAAACCATCATCGGACTAGACAACTTTGCAGAGACCAAGAGATTTTTCAAAAGTTTATTCTTATTGGAGGTGAGTTTCTTATTTTTTGACTTCTATTTTTGATTTGCTGGCATTTTTACTTACCCATCACACTTACAGATATGGTTCTATAAGAAACTAAGACTACTTGAACCTCCCTGAGATATAACGTGATATAGAGCCAAGCCTTACCGAACTAGAAAGCTGCATCCCATACCAAAGAACATTCAGAGCTAGCTATTAATATTTCCTGATACTAATTAGATGGATGTGCCAATGGTGGAGGTTGCAACATGTGACTATTCAGTCTTACACTTAATGCATTCTAATTGTCAACCTTCATTTTATTACCTTTTACAATCCTGCTCGTCTCTACTACCAATATGGATAAAAGTAACTAATAATGGAGTTAGTGCATGAGTTTGAGCCAGGACCCCTCTCTCAAAATTTCCTAGACAATTTAGTCACTACCTAGCCTCATAGAATCTTTGAAAGAAACATAAACTACAACAGAGATCAGACTACTAATGATCATTACAAAGCATGGATTCAGTTGCAACAGTTAAAGAAAAATGAGTTTATTAGAAATAAAAGGACAAGAAAATTGCAAGCATCGAGTGCTCGGGGTGCTCAACAAAAGAGAAGAAAATAAAATTATTTTATGAATTAAGTCGTCATTTCTCTTTTGTTAGATAGAGTTTCCCTTTAGTTAAAAATTTATAATAAACATTTAACACAATGTTTAATAGTAATTAAAGAAATCTATTTCATTTAATTTAAGCATAATCTACATATACATTTTGCTTCTAAAATATCTTATGTCGTTAGTTGGTTTGCCCTTGTAAGTTTTCTAATTAACCATTTTTATCTCTCTCTCTCTTTTTGAACTATCCTTAACTTTTATCTAGACCACCTCTTTCAAGGTTTTCAATCCAGTAGGACTCTTTATTTTTTTTATTTTGTCTTTAACTTTTGCCCATACAACCTATTTTTGAGATTTTCTCCCTAACGAGACTTTTATAAAAAGTACTTCTTGAGCTTATCTAGGTCAATAGGCTCTCAAAATTCATTCCCTTTAATGTCATATAGGATAGCAGCACCCTTGGAGAATAACCTTTTCACCACACACAGGCCTTCCCAATTTGGCTTGAATTTCCCTCGTGGGTCAGTCATAATTGGCTTTGTAAGCTTCATCACTAAATCTCCCTCTTTGATCTTTCCTGGCTTGATCTTCTTATTATAAGCCTATGCTATCCTTTTTTGATATAGCTAAGAATGATGGATAACCCTTATCCTCTTCTCATCCAATAATGTCAGTCATGCCAATCGACTTTCCACCCATTGGTACTCAAGGATATTGGACTCTAAGATAACCCTTAGTGATTAAACCTCGACCTCTATTGGTAACATGGCTTCACACCCATACACTAAGGAATACAGAGTGACCCCTGTTAAAGTTTTAGCAGTAGTTTAGTACCCCCATAATGCAAATTGCAAGTAATCTGCCCAATCTCAATAATTCTCCATCATCTTAGTTAGGATCTCCTTTACATTCTTATTTGTAGCTTTTACTTCCCCATTTGCCTGGAGCATGTATAGAGATGATATGTGATAATTGATTTTGTAGTCTCTTAATAATGCAATCGTCTCTGCCTGAAATTGAATACCATTATCAGTAACAATGTGATGCAATAGCCGATATCTGTAGATTATATTTTTCTTAATAAACCTCAAAATTTTCTTCGAGCCGACCGTAGTATAAGACTCAGCCTCATCCCATTGGAGAAATAGTCTATTGCCAAGATAATGTATCAATGACCATTCGACACTCTCGACCTTATCTTTCCTATGATATCAATCCCCCAAATTATAAATGGCTAAGGAGATGTCATTCCTTGGAGCTCTATGAACAGCAAATGGCTCACTTCCTTATAAGTCCTGCACACTCCTTCATGAATCGCTTTCATAAGTTTTTGGGATTCATCTTCATCAACACATCTCAGGTGAACTCCAGTCAACATTCTATTGTACAATATCCCATTATAGCTGATAAATTATTGAGATAGCATTTACAAGGACATCCTATCTTTCTTGTCAGCATCCTCGTGGAATTGTCCCATTTCTAAGTATCGTTGCAAGTCATAAAACTAAGGCCTCTTAGCAGTATCCACCGGCATTACCCTTATTTCTTCATAGCAAGGGTTTGGGGACTTCGCTAATATTATAGGCCTAACCTTTATTTGTTTCCCACTTTCTCACATAGAAGCTAGAGTAGCTAGAGCATTAGCTATCTAGTTTTCTTCTTTTGGTAAATGAATAAATTTGCACTAAGTAAAGGATAATGAAATAGCAGCCAAATAACCCCAATACGGATGCAGTTTATCTCTCTTTACTTCCCATTTATTAAAAGTATGTTTTGCCACTAATATAGAATCCCCATACATGGTAACATCCTTTACCTCTACACTGCGTAATGCTTATAAACTGAAGATGCAAGCCTCGTACTCTACTTGATTATTTGTTACCTTGAATTTGAGTCTTTTCACCATTAGGATCATTTCACCTTCTGCCATGATCAAGATTATACCAATAGCAGCCCCTTTGTTGTTGACGACTCCGTCAAAGTATATTTTCCATCCTTGTACCTCTATGACCCCCCAATGTTTATTAGGAAATTCTAACTCTTATTCTTGTTCATCGACTACTATATTTTAAGTCAAAAAGTTTGCTACCACCCTTCCCTTTATTACTTTCTTCACCACATAATCTATGTTAAATTCGGTGAGCAGCACTAACCATCTAGCTAGCTTTCCTGTGAGCGATGGAGTTTGTTAAAGGTACCTGAGGGGATCATGTTTAGAAATTGCCTGGATCCTATAAGATTGGAAGTAATTATTAAGCTTCTTCGTCATCCAAATTACAGCTAGACAAGTTTTCTTTACAAGACTATAATTGGCTTTATGTTGTAAGAGCTTTTTACTTAAATAATACACTATGTGTTCAACTTTTTCTTCATTTTCTTGAGCTAGCATTGCCCCTATTACATCCTTCTCAATCGCTAGATATAGGATTAAGGGCTTACCTAGCTTTGGTGGCTGTAGGACCGAAGGATTTATCAAAGAGTTCTTAATAGTTTTAAAAGCTTATTGACATTCGTCATCCTATATCACGGGTTGATTTTTCTTTAAAAGCTTAAAGATTGGCTTATAAACAGTAATCAACTTAGCTATGAGCCTACTAATATACTGCAAATGCCCCACGAACCTTTAGACTTTTTTTTTGCTCTTTGGTACGGGCATTTCTTTAATCGCTTTAACCTTATTAGGGCCCACTTCTATTCCTTTCTGACTGATAATATGTCCTAGCAGTTTACCAGATGTCACCCTAAAAACACATTTCTTTAGATTCAATATGAGGTTATACCTTTTTGCCCTTGCCAGGAACTTGTCTAGAGCCTTGAAGTGTCCTTCTCTAGTTGTAGACTTCACCATCATATCATCCACATGCACTTTTATTTCTTTATGGATCATATCATGCAACAAAAAGATCACCATTCTCTGATAAGTAGCCCCTGCATTTTTTAATCCGAATGGCATCACCATATAACAATAGAAGCCCTACTTAGTAGTGAAAAACATCTTTAACTTGTCTATTACTGTCATCATAATCTGGTTGTACCCTAAGAACCCATCCATGAAAGAGTGCATTACACAAGAAGCTATGTTATCGACCAATATGTTGATGTGTGGCAATAGCAAATCATCCTTTGGGTAAGCCTTGTTCAAGTCTCGGTAGTTCGTACATATTCTAACCCTTCCATCTGTATTGGGGACTGGAACTATGTTTGCTAACCATTGGGTGTCCTCTACCCACCTCCAGGAACTTTGCCTTTAGCTGCTTTTTAAACTCCTAGTTAACTAAAAAAGCCCATTCTGGCCTCAGCCTCCTCTTTTCTATTTCACTGGTAATATGTGAGGATATATAGGGATTATTTATTGAGAGATCTCCCTATAAATCTCAAGTATGTCTTCATAACACCAAACAAATACTTTCTATCTTTTTATTAGTGTTTCTTTCATTTTTTCTCTCTCATCATGAGTTAAATCAGAAGCAAGCAATATATTTTTAGGGTTATCATTTGTGCCTAAATTAAATAATTCAGTTTGTATAGAATTAATGTCAAATATATGCATGAAATGATCATCATAAATAGAATAACCATTAAGAAACACATCACACAAATAAGCAAACTAAAACTTCATTGCATTCACTTTCGAAAAGAATAAATCATCAGTTTCAAATAAAGTAGCAAAAGAAATATCAAAATCATTATAAAAGATATCCATAATGGAATTGAGGATGTAGGCTTCAAAATCTAGCTCCTTGTTCTAATCATCGGCGACCTTCATCTCCAGAGCAATTGTGTTCTCCTCAAAATCTTCCTCGATTGGTACCAGCTTTTCCATAGGAACTTCCTCAATAGTAGCATTCTTCATTCGATTCATAAACTCAGAAAAGATTTCAAATCCCAAGATCACTTCTCTGGCCATCAACAGAGGTTCCGAAGCCCTATTGTATGGATATCTAGTGTCTTTCCTTATAAAAATTTCCCACAAGGCCTTTCTCTCGACCATAATCTCTTCTTTTTCTTTCTTAAGCTGATCCCAAGTGTCAATTTCTTCTTCAGAACCATCAATCCCCTTAAATCCTACCCTGTGCTTCAGAATGAGTACCTTGCGCTTCATAAATTTTGAGGGTCCACTTTGGTTCTTTCTTAATCCCATGTTGGGCATAAATTTCATGTTGTGCATCATGTTAAGAACCCTCTTATCTATCTCGTCTTTATAAATTATGCAAACTTGAAAACTTAGACTTATGGGGATTTCTTTGAGAGCGATAGTGGCTTCAATTTTAGCAGAGATGGTGACAACCTTACCTTCATGTGGAAACTTAATTTTTTGATGGAAAATGGAGGGCACACCACTAAAAGGATGGCCTTCCTAGAATAGCAAAGGTCATAGGAATATCAATTACACACAGGTGGACCCAGGTCTCGATAGGTCCTGTCCTAACCATAGCTCTAAATGTCCCTTCAACAGGTTTTTTCATATCATCATAGGCCTTAATGATTACCTCATAAGGCTTAAAATCTACCACAGTCAGCCCTAACTTCAGTAGAATCTTCAACGGACACACATTAATAGCAGAACCATTATCTACCATAACACAATAGGTTATATTTCCCTTCACTTCAGCCTTGATGAATAAGGCTTTATAGGGATCCCACCCTTCCAAGGGTAAATCGTCATCAGAAAATATTATGGTGCCTTATGAGGTTTCAGTTAATGAATTAACCATCTACTCAAGAGTACAGCTTGTGGAGATCTTTTTCTAGTCTAGAGCCAAAACTAGTGCTTCTCAATGGTCTCTAGAATGCATAAGTAGCTCCCAAACACTGTCGATGGTTCCCTCATCTCTTTTCACTTCTTCCCCTTTTTTTGACTTCTCTATCTTTTCTAATTCAAGCTCAAAAGTCTTAACTTCTTATTTTTGCTCCTTGACCTTTTTCACAAACTAGCCTAATATACTTTCCTCATCATCCCATAAATTAACCCGCCCTTCATCTTTATCATCGGAGCTCTAGATATCCAATACATGTATAGTAAACTCTATGAATTATTTATTTTGGTTCAAGTTCAGGCTTTAGTGAGCTAGAGGTAATATGAACAAAAGGGTTCATGACTTATTCTTTTATTAAATTAGTGTTGATCATTAAAATGGGTGGGTTAAATGGTAGTACATTTCAGTAATATTCAGCTTTCTTGTCTCGAGGTCAGTGATTTTACCTACACCGATCAAGTCTTGGATTTCATATTTTAATTGAGTATAACTATTAGTGTCATGACCAATGGTCTAGTGGAATTTGCAAAAAAAGCTTCAAGTTGGCACCTAGTAAAGATTGTTATGAAGGTAAGGGTCGTAATAGGTTCTTTTCAATCAATTTCTCGAGGACTTTGGATAGAGGCTACCCTAAATTTGAGAATCTTCAAGGTCACCTAATAAAATTAATCTATAAACTACTGTTTGGTTGCCTGATGGTATTAATTTACACATTACTACTTGAGCCGACTCCATATTTGCCCCCAGATCTTCCCCTAAAGAACCTTTTTTTTACCAAATTTGACTCCTTCTGGACCCTAAATTTGTATAATTTTTTGACGTTTTAGATTCCTAAATCCCTCAGTTTCTTAGACAGTGCCGAAACACACCCCTCTATTGCCAATATTAGTTAGTCTAACTTGGCAAGCCTATACCTCATCTGAGATAGCTTCCCCCTCCAGTGAGTCAGATAATCAGTGAAAGACTCGTTAAACCTTTGCTTAGTATTTTTCAGATCCCTTAAAGATACTTCCAACTAAATATTAAGGCCATACTGCTTCACGAATGCAGTGTATAGTTCTTTTCAATTGACTAGACTTGTGGTTTTAAAGCATAATACCAATGGATTAGTGCACCCTCTAATGACATGGGAAACTGTTTGACTATATGGGCTTTAGTCAATTATATGGCTTTCATGTAAGTCACGTATTGCTTTAGGTGCAAGTGGGTATCCTCAATTCTAGAATACTTTTTCATATCAGAGAATTTCAATTTCTGGGGTAACGAATTATCCTCCCCATCTAGATTCAAATCAGTATAGTCCAACGGAGCATCCATGCCCTTCTCCTTCATTATCATCTACATTTGAGTCATGGTCTTCGTTATATTTTTAGCCTAATTAGACTGCTCCATATTCTCAGCTAGATTCACATTCTTTCAGTTTAGTGGATCAGCCAATACTATCATATCGTCTCCTTCACTTTCTCTCATCGGGATTTCAACATCAAGATCAATCAAGTTGGTTGGTTATGCCAGCTGATTTTTTTTATTAGCTTGGTTATCTCTCCCATCACCTCTCTTATTATAGGTCGGGTCTCTGTGAATACTTCCTCTTTCAACTGTGCTTTAAAAATCTCGGGATCAAAACCTCCTGTCATTCTTATCTCTAAATTTCTGACTAAGCATCTTGAACCAGATCAGACCCACCCAGATGAGCTCGAAGGATCTATATTACTGCAAGACTACATGTTAAAATTATACATGATATGCAAGTTTGTTTTATTATTCAAAGAAACCAAGAAAATAAACCAGCATACTTAATATATATATAACACAAAGATAAAATATAAAGCTTCAAAATGATGACCTCTACTCTTATTTCTCCCACACATGTGTTTAATGGCAAGTATCTTATCGTAGGATTTTTAATCTAGATTTTTATTATCAATAGGGGATAATAAAATCGACGTATGCAAAACAACTCTCAAAATGGAGCAAATAAGTAACATATCCTCTAAATAAATCCAAAGTCCACCTTCAACAGGCCAAGAATGACATCGAGGCCTTACATTGTCAAGATCCATTTTAATGAGCCAAAATGGGCATAAAAGGCCCATTTTGACAACACTTATTTTAAAATAGGCATAAAAGGCCCATCTTGACAAGGTCCGTTTGTATTGGGCTTGAGTTTTATTTTAAGGATCCATTAAAGAGCATAAAACACATGCAATTGGAAAATTCCTAAAGGAAGTTACTAGGTTACTACATGAGCTAAGTCTTAAGTGAAAAAAGGTTTTGGCTCTCATAACAATATACATTTATATACGTCTCCTAAATCAAGGATCCATGCGACAGAGACAAGTACGTGTCATAAGTGATAATAATCAAATATTTCACCACCAGGTTTGATTGAAATGTAGGTTGCAAAATAATGATTATTATCGGGTTAATTGGGACTAAAGTGCTCATTGTGTGCAAAAGTGTAGTGAATGCAAAAATGCAAAAGCAAATAAGAAAATAATTAAAAATGATAAAATATAAAACACTGGAGTCAATTTCTCTATCCCTAGTGGAGTTGCCACTATAGGTGGTGGGGTTTAGTGTGCGCCCAAGTATTTGGGGACCACGGCACTGTGTGGGCTTGAGGCCCACTAGAAAATATGAAATAAGTCATAAAGCCGACTCGGAGATGGAGTCGCCACATGGATAAAAGTCATGACACACTGTGCAGTAACTAGATCCCACAGAGGTTCCTATAAGCCATCATCAGAGATTGGATTTGGAAACTAGGTATGGGCTTTTAGAATGCCTACCCAACCTTACGATTGGCCTCCGTTTATATTTTGTGTGTTATTACCTTTAATTATTTCTTTATTACCATGCGAATTGCAATTTTCTTCGAAAAATTATCTCATTTTATGATTAAACTCAAGTTTGCACATTAGTTTCTTTTATGTATTTGTCTCAATATCCACTATAAACAAAGCAAATAATAATATTTTACAATCATACATTCGAATCAAATGGGGAAATGGATTAGGGATTACAATGCTTTGCTCAAATGAAAGTATAATACATGAAAAATAAACCAAGGATAAACTAAAAGTAAACTACTTGAATTAAATAAATCCTCTCAAGAACTAATTAACAGGATAAATACTTGATGATTAGAAACCACCTGTAAAACCACTACAATAGACAAAATGTTAGCTCCTAAAAACACTTACAAATCCAATACAAAAATCCACAAGATTAGCTCATAAATCAATTTAGTAAAATAAAAGAAATAAAACAACAAAAAGTTAGATATTAAACTTTAATTGAACAATATAGTGGGATAATCATACAAAATAGACTTGAGGATGTTAACGCCTGTACATTCATGGGAATCCTACATGGTTTATAGAAAAATGAGACAAGGTCACATAAGACCTTATCAGAGTGGTCACCTCTGTTATGAAGTGATCGCCTATTGCCTTATCAGCAGTCGCAGATGACTCTTAAAAGGCAGTCAATCTGTTTCCAAGCAAGCAACAGGTAATGTAAATGAACAAGGCTTACAATTATGCTTAAAACTTCAATCAATCATGTTAGGAGCATGGCATGACAAAGGCAACAAACACAAAAAAGTAAGTAACTAAACAAGTAAATAAAGAGTTCAATAACACTAAAGGTTTAATGTTTAAAAGAAGTAAGAATCATTACCAAAACAATAATTTTTCTTAAAAATTGTTGGCCCTTAGAGATAAATATGGATCTTGATCTTTACTTAAATGCAAGATTTCTACCCTTTCCTTCTCAAGAATAAATCCTCAAGCTTCCATCTTCCCCTTTTAGGACCTCCTTCCTCCTTATTTCAGAGTCTCTTCCTCCTGAAAAACTCTTTTTTTTTTTATCCTTCTTCTTGCTAATTCCTAATGGCCCCTTTCTCTCCTTTTTCTTCTTTTTTTTTATATCACCTCCCTAGCTCATTCCCCTACTACTCTCTTTAATCATTGCATTGTTTTAACCTTTTTCTCTTCCTAAAATTTTCTTTTCCAAAACAAAGACTGAACTCTAGTTGAGGTGGGCTCTCCAACTTGATTGTCATGGTTACCTCTGCATTTAATGCAGAGGCAAGTGGTTGTCGTAGAGGCCCCTTATCACCAGCTATCATAGAGGTAATTGCCTCTTTAGCCTACCCTACACTGGGCCTAATAGGCCGGGGCGGCTTGGGCTTGTCTTATAAAGGTTTTGGGCTCATGATTTGTGGGTTTCTAGCCCTCAGGCTCATTTTTAAGAAGACTTCGGATTTTCCTCTTGCATTCAAACTTCACATTTTCTCATCATCGGGCTTTACTGTGGGTCGATCAAACCGAGCATCCACAGTTCACTCTTATCGTTGACTAATCGAACCGGGTGTTTACAATTAAGCAATTATTATAATTTGTTATTTTTTTTTAATGGTTTAGAAAACAATTTTTGAGTGATTTAAGATAGAAAAATACGTAATATATAAATAATTTTAGAATTTGAATAGTATTAGAATATGTATAATAGTGTTTTAATTAAAAAATAATACTAAATAATAATTAAAAATATTTTATTTTTAATAGTTTGACACATTAGTTTTTCAAATGAATACTCAAATATAAAGGTAGAAACTTGTCAAATTTTTAATTTAATGACTTTAAAACTTAGCATTTAATATATATATATATATATATTGATATAGATTTGGTGGGAATATATTCATAAAAAAATAATTCTTATCATCACAATCTTTGAATAAATTTTAATTGTTTTAAAAAAAAACATAAAATAGAAATTTAATAGCAAAATCCTATGTCTATTCAGGAAAAATTCCGATTCTACTGCTAATGCTGATTGATGAATAGATGGTCATTTTTCAAAGAAGATTGAAGATTACTTTATAAAAATGAGCTGAGAATCTGAGATTTTGAAGAAAAAGGAAAAATAACAATAGAAAGAATATATCAGTTTCTCTTGTTGACAGTGGCCAGTTCAGACGCATATAATATATTCGCTTAGTAAAGACGTAGCATTGGCGGGGCAGCACAAATTCCATTTCGGAATTCCTAGACATGGAATGAGAATGATTTTGTTTGCAATAATATATAATATCATGTCCGAAGGATTTTTTTTTTTTTTTCAAAAAAAGATTTAGTTACCATTTCCAATATTCGACTCACCTATTAGCAGGATAATACAGATTTACGCAACCTCTAAATATTATCCACACCTCAGAATAATTTTGAATGGGAAACTAGACCAAAGAATAGCATCACTCATCCGTATAGTGGAGAGCCCCCTGATATGTAAGGGCCGTAGCAGCTAATGCAATCCGACATGTACCATTTGCATTCAACAGAAAAGAGCCCCAACCAGATAAATGTCTTTTTCTTTCTCCAAGATGTGTGTACCATTACAAGAATTTGGGGAAAGGTGTGAGAGAGGAGAGTAAGAGATACCACAAAGGGGAATGAAACAGCAAAAAAATTAGATCATTCTGTCATGACTGTACACAAGGTTGTGATCCATAATTTCTTAACAAACATCAACAGAGCACTTCTTCTTCATGTGTCGAAATTTGAAAGACCACCAAGCATATCACTCGCCCTGCACAACCAATCATTCCCATGAACAAAAGATAAACAAAGAAAAGGCACATAATATACAACAAAATGCTTGTCTATAGACATGCACCAAACAGCTTCAAAAAAATATTCACAACACTGCATAAGCTAGCTATCCCACCTATATTTAAATGTGGAACCTCTCCATGTATTCCAACAATTATACCCATCAACCAATTTGTAAACCAGGTTGTGGCAGACAGTAAGCTATATGAAAGAGGATCTTATGTAATTCTACCAATATACATTTTGAGGCAAGGCAACAATAATTTCATTCCTTAATAATATGATTATAAAAAATCATAGGACTTGAGTAATTTAGGATTATTCTTCAATAACTATGTAAATAAAGAAAAGCCTTTATAATACTGTGATTCTATTTGCTTAGCAACTGGGATATCAACAACACCAATATTGGTGAATATCTAGAAATGACAGAATCAAGAAGATATAATATCATGATATAAAGAATCATAAACAAGTGAGGGGTATTTAGAGCCCTGAAATCTATAATACAAGTGAATTGCCAAGTAATATAACGGTGGTTTCATTAAGCTCAATGTACTGCCCAATTATATCCGAATGCTGATAGCCTAAAGTCCATACATGAAATGTCACCTTAGAATTTACATCTCAATGTTAAATCTCCAATTAACCTAATAATATTTGGAGCACAAATAATGAACAGAAACCTCAACTCATAATTATTACAAAACAGTAGTTGACACTTACTTGTGATCTGAAGGATTGGGCCTGAGTTCATAAACAATAGTTGAAACAACATCCCTCTTCAGCTAGAGACCAGAAAAAGGAAAAAGTGTCATTCGATGTATAATCAAAAAACAGTTTAAGAAGACCACCAAACTTAATCTTTGACAAGGTTACCTGGGTGGCTTCACCTTTAAAGCCAATATAGTGTATCCGACTTATGTCACCACCAAAACTATCAGGGAAATGCAAAGTGATACTTGCCACACTCTGAAATTTGGCATATCTGTTTCATGGCATCAGAAATAAAAGATAACTGATCATCATACCAAACTTAATAACCAAGAAAATGACATGGCATTTCACT
This sequence comes from Mallotus nudiflorus, assembly GCA_947683625.1. NCBI lineage: Eukaryota > Viridiplantae > Streptophyta > Magnoliopsida > Malpighiales > Euphorbiaceae > Mallotus > Mallotus nudiflorus. The sequence goes on along the minus strand of CANTUR010000307.1, from coordinate 377,280 downwards.
AACTAATTATGTCCAATAAACATTGTAATCATATATAAGGAAATAATTACCTTGTCTGGTACTCTAACACTCCTTGCATATTCTCAACCAAATCCCATTCCTTAAAACAAAAGAAACGACCATTCCAAATAAGTTGAAGCGCTAAGTGTACCTATAACTCACGAAAAGGCTCCAACAAAATATTACCTGAACAGCTTGTGTATTTTGAGCATCTGAGAAGTCCATGCTATCCCGATTAATGAACCTAGCAATGTTCCAAAGAACAAATCTCAGTTAAAAAAAAAGGACAAAAAGAAGAAAAACATAATTCAAAAACAAAAGAGCAGCATCCAAAAAGACCAGTAAATTTAACATTACTTGTTCATACATTTAGCATAAAGACACGCCTAACAAACAGGGCCAGACAGAAAATTCGAAAAAAAAAACACTTGTGTGCTGTCTCGAAGGGATATATCCAATTCCAATGACTTAATCACTCTTATCCATTCATCTAAGGACTCAATCACTCTTAACCATACATCCCAATGCTTCAGTACTCAACAAGATTCACAAACAATGAAAAAGCCAGAAATGCCAGCTAGCCTAATTGTTACGTCTCAGAAATGTTGCAGCCAATGTCTTGGTTGTAAGCCTGACTTTGTACAAGAAGCAGATTTTAACAAGGCACTACAAGAAGTGAACTATATTTTGAACTTACGCTCGCATCTTTGATGGACTTGTTCCATCAGCACCACCAATAATTGAAATGCTCTTGATCTTAACATCAGGCGAGAATCTACCATATGTAAAAAACGACATCAGAAGATCAATTTCTAGGATAGCACTCTAAATCAAATTTATGGCAAAAGTTGTGCAACAACATCGATAATTAAAAACAATTTTCGCACACACAAAAAAAAAAAAAAAAAAAAAGATTATTATTATTATTATTATTATTATATATTGAAACCTGTTGCTCCAAAATTATGCATTAAATATAGAATTTCGTGACTTACGGGATATAAACAAGTAGCTCAGGATCACCATCATTGCTTTCCAAGTGCTCCTAAAAACAGTAATTAGAAGAAAAACACGAGACTTTGAGATGCATTTTCAATAAGTAATGCTGCTTAGGTCAAGTAAGCATAAAATAATTACTAAAATACCCCTGAAAAATCCAGACGCTGCTCCCAAGCTTTTAAAACTGACTTCGCACTTCCAGCAACTGCTTCGTTTAGCGCCGACACCTAACCAAACAATCACAACAACGACGGCGACGGCGCCATTTCAAAATCGAAAGTTAGAGAAGCAAAATAATCGCTATAAATCGATTGAAAATAGCTGCTGCAGATCGAGAATAGATTGTAAACAAAAAGAGTTATTGATTCGATTCGATTGACTGATAAGAAAGAGAGAGAGACCATCAAATCGAAAATGAATTATTGAATTACCTTAGGAAGGTCTATATACTTGTATAGAGACCAATTAGCAGAGCAATCATGATCTTCGCAGCTGTGATCATGTAAACACGCCATGTTGATGTTCAGCAATGATGAGAGGACAACCGTTATCAAACAGGCTTTTTATATATATATCTGATGCTCAGGAAACATAGAGATTCGAGAAAAGAGAAGCAAAACTCTCCGTTTTTAAAATTTAACTATACTCCTCATATTTGTCTTAATATACATTGCGGTCCTCATAATTTAAAATGTAAATAACAACAATTATAGTCCTAAAAGTTTTAAGTTTTAGCAATTAAATTCTAAAAGGTTAATTATTAACCATTAAGTTTGAAAAGTAACTAAAAAATTAACAGTTAGATCTAGTATGTTATCTATAACAGAAACTATAAATGTAACTGACTTGAAATATGCTTATTTAGATAATGATAAAAGTCATGTTGAACTTCGACAATAAATGAATAGAACTATGTGTCGTATTAGTTTCCACCCTTATAAATATGGTCTAAGTTTTTTGAATTTGAGGGAAAAATCTCTCTTGCAACCACTCCTTTATTTTTGTATTAAGGACTCATACTTGTCCATGGCATCCTTACAAAACGCCTCGTCACAAATGCAAAATCTTGTAAGCAAAGAGTAATGGAGAACAGTAAACATATTGTAAAATTGTGAAAAATAATAGAAGAAGCTGAGTAGAGTGGTGACGTGAAGGTAAAATGATTATTGAATTAAGGTCGTAGATATAAAATGAGATAATAGAAAGTCAGCAAAGGAGGAAGAGAAAAGAGACTTATTGAGTGGAGTAATAGAGAATGTTTAAGAACTTGAATGACATGCTTTTCAAAAAAATTAGGTTTCCTAAGTTTAACTTGCCAAGAAATAATATGGGTTGATATGAGTTTTTCTCAATCTCATGTGGGAGTAATAACCAATAGATACCCACTTTGGAGCTTAGGTTATCATAGAATTGTCATAATGAGGTTTTAAATCCACAAGCTTTGAATCAAATTTATAAACAACAACAAGAGCACCAACACCAATAGCAAAACACTATTAAGGATAAAGACACTAATAGTACTTGAAAGAATTAGGCATTCTTGATGTTGAGATAAGTTGAATGATTTTTGTAATGGTTTTTTGTATTTGTACAATTGGTAAAAAAAAAAGGGCAGAGATGAAAACAAAAATAAAAAAGATATATGAGAAAACTTAATGGAGATTGATTTTAGTTTGCCTCTTACTTTACACTTCATCATATATGTCTCCATATATAGGCGCTTTGATTCTTTTTATTTTTTTTCTAGATTATTAATTTTGGCTCTTGGTATGAAATTATTGAGGTTGTAACGTTTGCTTTTGCTATGTAAATTTGCAAGTGGAATTGTGCACTTAACTTGAACTTAACTTCTTTTATCTAGTTTAGAGAGGTGCATTGACTATAGTGTATGACAAAGAATATAGCTTCGAAACAAACTTTATACGTATTTTAGTTTGTTATTCAAGATTGACACAATAATTCATACTTCCTCATGAACCTATTCATTTTTAAAAATTTTCAATCAATTTTTAATTATTTTAAAACAATAGAAGAGCAAAGAAAAACAAGAGGCAACAGAAAAAAACAAAACAAAAAAAAAAAAGGCTCCAAGGTAATATTTTCCCTCCGGAGAGGATAAAGAAAGGTGATCAAAGGGCGTTGCTAATGTGGAAGGCGGTAATGCTGATGTGAAAGCTAACGTAGCAACTATCAATTTACGTTTTGATGAGTCACGATCCACATGGGCAAAAATGAAGCAAGGTACGTGTGTTTCGTTATTATTAATATATGGCTAATGGTTAATGTTTTAATTACTTTTTAAATTTAATTATTAAAAAATGAGTTTTCATAAATTAATTGTGAAAACTTTATAATTTTTAGGACTGAAATTATTGTTATCCCTTTTAAATTAGTTCCTTTGGTTATGCCTCTAACTGATTTTTTTTTTTTTACAAAATAAGGAATTAAATATAAGTAAAATTAAAAAAAATTGAAATTAAATTATATAGAAATCTTTATTAAGTATATTAAAGTGTAGTAATTATTTTTTTAATATCAAATTAATAAAAATTTCCAATTAGTATTTATATCTTTTAGTTTTTTGTTTATGGTGTTATCATTTTTCAAAAAAAAAAATTCATTATATTAAATTTAAGAAAGTAAAAATTTTTTAAATCACATAAAAAGATATTTTGTTCTTATTGAGGAAGAAATTAGTTTGAAAGTCTAATCCACTAAACCTGAATCTAAAAAATACTTGCGTAAATTAGATTGAAACAAAAAGAAAAAAGTCTAAAAAGTTTGTGAATGTCTAAGAGGACTAGGAGGTAAAATTTGACACAATTTTATTAAAAAATTTATTTTATTTCAAAATAAATTTTAAATATAATTTTTTATTAATAAAATATGTTTAATTTAAATAAATTTTAAAATTTTAAAAAAAATTAATTTAATAATAAATACTTTCCACACAATTAAAAATTGAAATTAATTTTAAAAGGGCACTCATTAAGATTTTACAAATAAATATTATAAAATTTTATAAATTTTATTTATACCGAGCAGACTTTATTTTTTATTTTTTTTGGCATTATTACCTCATTCAAACAACAAAATTTACTAATTTTAATTCAAGAAGGGAAGAAGTATTAAAGTGTATATTATCGTAAATTTCAGGATGTGTTCACGCAATTAATATTTTTTTGATTTTTTTTTTCAAAAACGCACCGTTTCTCTGGTCTACCAAAGAAGCAATATTTCTCTTCAATCGCGAATCGAGAAAGCAGGTGCAGAGAAAGAGATGGAGGTGGTAGCGATAGAAGGCAGAGATGGATCAGGGTCAGGATCAGGAAGAGGCAGATTCACGTTAAAGCCAACGAGAATAAACAGCGAGGACATATTATTTTGCATAGATGTGGATGCAGAATCAATGGCGGAAATGAAAACTACTGGGCCAACTGGTAGACCTCTAACCAGATTAGAGGCTATCAAACAATCTATTCTTCTCTTTATCAATGCCAAGCTCTCTATTAATCCTGATCATCGCTTTGCTTTCGCCACTCTTTCCAGATCTGCTTCTTGGGTATTTGCTCTTACCCCAATCTCTTATTTTCTGTATTGTGTTTTATTAGATTGTAATTGCTAAACAGTATTGAAATAGGTTCCAAGTTTCACTAATTCTTGTTAAGAAACATGCTATTTTGTTACAGTCATAGTGCTCTTGTGGCATGTTGGGTATGCTTTGGAATTGGGAATAGAATCGAATTCTTGAAACAGGATTCTATATATATATATATATATATATATATATATATATTTAAAGAACGCCATCAAATCAATTATCTCAGAAATTATTTTGGAATAGTAGTCCTTGAATTTAGAATTATTTCCATTTCCAATCCATGCTAGACGTCTTAATTTATGGTTGTGGACTTGTGGTATCTTGACGGTATTCAGGTTGTAGCTTGGCACTGATAGTCTTATAATGTCGTATTGGAAATGATTATCATCTATAATGCAGTGCATAATCCTAGTTGCATTTACTTAGAATGTTCTGAGGCATTAAAATTTTAGAATAGATGTAGATTCTCCTGGAATCTGCACAAAAAAAGTTTTATTTGCATTTGATGAACAAGTCATTTTGTTTATTTAGTAAAGCTTGCAATTGTGTGGAATGGAGAAATAAAATCCATATGATTAATTTGTGATTAAGGCTTACTTGAGTTGAACTGAAGTGAGAATTTAATAATTATGCATATAAGATGTTCTTGTGTTTCTTGTAGCTTCGAAAGGAGTTCAGCAGTGAAGTTGAGTCTGCAGTTGCTGCTTTTAGGGGACTCTCAGCTAGTTCATCTTCTGGCCAAGCAGACCTTACACATTTATTCCGCTTAGCAGCTCATGAAGCCAAGAAATCTCATGCTCAAAACCGAATTTTAAGAGTGGTAAGTATAGTTCTGGATACATGATTAACCTGTTCCTAAATATAAATAATCTATGCTCTCCAGATTGTATAGGGGCAGGGGGAGGATGGGTGCATTGCATATATGTATTGTGCCTTCTCCCTGCATTATTCCAAAGATTCCATTTCCATGCTTTAAACTTGTGGCTTCAATAATTAACTAGAGGAGCAACTTTACCAGTTGCACCAGGCGGTTATTAGCGGAGTTCTCCAAACTCTATCGAATGTTTAAAGCAGGATAGAATATCTGGTTTATCCATATTCATGGCACTAGTTGTGGCTTAATCTAGTTTGTTTTGAGTAGCATTTGAAAATATATTTTTCCTTTCTTATATTTTTTAGTAGCATTTGCAATTTGACCGTTGATTACTCTATTGTGATTATTGCACTCTGAATCCTAACATTCTGCCTTTTTCTGTATCTGGTTAACATGGGCGGCAAACACATTGTTGGGTCAGATACTTGTCTACTGTAGATCATTAGTTCGACCACAACACCAATGGCCTGTAAACCAGAAACTCTTCACCTTGGATGTGATGTACCTACATGACAAGCCTGGACCTGACAACTGCCCACAGGAGATCTATGATGTACTTGTTGATACCCTTGAACATGTTAGTGAGTATGAAGGTTACATTTATGAGACTGGGCAGGGCTTACGAGTCCTCCTCCGCTACATGTCTATTCTGTTAGCTCACCCTCAGCAACGTTGCACACAAGATGACATGGTGGACATGCCCAAGTCTATGACAAAAAGATCAACTGCAGCTGATTCAACAAATGGTGAAGATAACACAAGTGTTACTATCTCCAGCCAATGAGACAGCTAATGACTATATGCGTTTCTTGCATTTTGGCTTCATTTATGTGCTACTAGGTGCCTGCTTTGACCGTGTATGTGGACCTTTGGTTTTATAGGTGCTGTTGTCCAGCTTTTGTTGAGTTTAATGAAGTCGTCCAACAATGAGAATATATGTAGCAGCGTACTCAAATCTTCTCCTATATTTTGTACAAGTTGTAAATTCATCTTTAGGGAATTTCAGTCCACAATTGAGCAAGAGTGCACGTTTACCATCATGTATTTTTCATAGTTTGTGTTCACCAGTAATGGAACTGGCATTGTATTTGTATAAAGCAAGAAAAAGCAGCGACTATAAGTCTATGTTTATTTTTTTCAAAGGAAATGCCCCCTCTGCTCAAAAGATGTGAAGTACAAAAATTTATATGCAAAATATGTCGAACCACGTCACATCAAAGTTCTGAACCTCAATTTTTAAGCCTATGGCAGCAAGCAATAAAGTATACAATTTCATCTCTATATACTTCAGCAATAAGATAAAAAATAATGGGGAAGTGGTTCCATAATACAAACCCAAATCCAACAACATCATCTTCCTAAATGAAACTCTAGAATTTTTAAGGCAGAAAATGGATTTCTACAGCAGCAGAAGCAGTGTCACTAGCAGCTATAACTGCAAAAAAGAGAAGAAAAGCTCAATGCAGCTATAACTGCAAAAAAGAGAAGAAAAGCTCAATGAGTTTCAGTGAATCCATCAATCCACCAATAACAATTTTGAATATGTCGTTAATGTTGGAAAGCAAACGAAATGCTATGAAAGTTTGAATTGTCACAATTTGAACCCAAAAAAAGCACGTAATCGGCACTAGAGAATGATAATATATAAAATACCCAAAACTCATATTAAACTTTAACGAAAATTTAATAAAATAAGGACAATAATAAAAAGACATAATTTAAATTAAGATAAAAAATACAATGAATTAAAGTCCAACACAAAGTTAAATAACATATATAATAATAATCTTTAATACACGTTCTTAATACATATGGTAATTCAAAATATATCATAATAATCAACCATTCCATTACTACTACAATGTTCTAGATTTAAATACACACAATATATATATCAGATAGGCCTACATAAAACAATCGGAAAAGAAAAAACTTGACGTAAAGTAGGCTAACCAACAGACAACTCGCAAGATCCTGAAAAAAATAATTGAGAAAAGTTAGACCTCACTGAGTAAGTTAATAAAATAAATTTATAATTTATAATTTAAACTATTTAATTTTTTTATTGGAATCATACTTTACCGAAATAAAGTATTTTAAAATTATTAATATTTTATAAAATACAAATAAGATTCTTAAATCATTTTATATATAAAAACTAGGTAGAATTCTGAACTACAAATCTAATAGTTTTTTGACTCTCTTATAATCCAAAAACTGTCAGTTCCTAATAGCAAAGCATCAACTGAATTACTAGTCATACTCAATTTACTTAAACCAATATATACTGGCAGTTCCCGAAAGTAAAGCATCACCGAGCTACCAACCCTAGTAATATATAAATCACGCCCGAAAGCAAAGTATCAACTGAGTCTTATAACCACCAACACTCACTCTCAATCCTACCAATGTACACACAGTCTTGATGAAACCTATCAGGTAGTCCATTCTATCGTAATTTCTGTAAAAAAAAATAACTAAATAAATAAACAATGATGATCACAATAAATTAAAATAATATAAAATTTACTAATCATGTGAAACTTAATATAAACATGTTAATATATATATACTTCATATATACAGTTCAATTCTTAACTTACAGTTGGAATGCACTCCTCTGCGCAGTCGCAGTCAACTCTAACTAGTCTGTTCAGCTAGAGGCGCGACTCAAGAGAAAAAATAAATAAAAACGGAATTAAAAATAGAATTCCTACAAATTCTAGATTTTTAAGGAAAGACTCGATTAAAGAAATACGACTCTAATAAAATAAACCCAATGTCACATTTTATGAGAAATCTATCAAAAATTTGGTAGAGTTTTCTCTGTAAAACAGACATCTCTCTACCGAAGTAGAGTCAACCCTGTACAAAAAAACACTTCAAAACTCACAAATGTTTATCACCTCGAGTTGAGACCCCAAATTACTTAATTCCCAACCAAGTATCACATTTCCCAATAAAAGTAATATTTAATAATAATAATCATTAAAATCCTTAAATAACAACAAATAACCACAATACAATATATTCAAATATCAAAAACATTAAAGCTAATTATTTTCCCATTAATTAAATAAAATCTCTAATAAATTATATAATATTAATAAAAATCAAATTTTTTGATTATTCAAAATTAAATAGTAAAATTCTCCATTAATTATCTAAATAGTTTAAATATATAATAAAAATAGTTAAAAACTCATTTATTCACAAAAATAATAAACAAAACTATTATTTGAATATATTTCTAGAAATTATTATTAATTAGTTATAAATAATAAATAATTCATAAAAATTGTTTTAATACCATTTATTATTCCAAAATTATTTAAAACATATAATTTACCTATAATTTCAATTAAAATACACCCATAAATAAAAAAATTCACATAATATTAAATATTTTTCAAAAATTACAAAAAATTATTTTCTAACTTCTAAAATTAATAATTTAAATTAACTATACTAATTTAACATGATTTCACTATAAAACACATAATTAATAAAAATTCATTTTTAATTATTAAAAATTCAATAATTATCCATAATTCACATAAATTCAAAAAATAAACTAAAAATATATTTAGAAAGCTAAAGATGCACACAACAACATTTCTTAAAGAATTTATCATGAATCAAACACAATTAAGCTTAAAAAGAATAAAAACCCTAATAGGCATAAATGAAAACTTGAAGATATATAACTAACCGGACATCCTAAGTTTAAACCGACTTGAGAATCGAGAAGTACGCGTTGAGAGGAGTTTAACAAGCCCAAAAACTCAAACTAAATCGACAAAAAATCCATCGGAGCTACAGTAGCTCTTTTAGGATTCCAGTAATTTCAAGTGACTACAAGACTTCTGGCAGCGGCAGAAAGGTGAGAGGAGAAAGTGGTGAGCTTGGGTGGTGCTCTAGTGGTGGCTGGTAGCATGGGTGGTGCAAGCAGAGATCAAAAATGGCAGAAGAGAAGAAAGAACAAAAAAAGAAAAAGAAGAAAGAAAAGAAAGAAAAAGAAATGGGTGGGGAGGAAATAAGAGTTGGCCCGATTTTTCTTATGTGTTGTCCCTTTTATATATATATATATATATATATACTAAAAACTCAACACACACACACATATATATACACAACACATAGACCCACATCCACTATACACATGCACACTATGCACTAATAATACTAATATTAACAACAATAACAAATAATAATAATACTAACAATAATCATAATAATAACAATAACAAGAAGAATACTAATAAGAAAAGTAATAATAATAATAATAATATCCAATTAATATCCTTTATGTAAGAAAATGTTTAAAACAAAATAATTAGATAATATTAACCAATATTAATATTTAAAAATTTAAAATATTATTAACACTGCATATTTCAAAATATATTTTTATAATTTAAAAATATAGGGTCATTACAATCTTCCCCTCTTACAAAAATTCATCCTCGAATTTTCAATAATAAAATACAGAATCTAATGGAAAAGATAGGAATAAGCCACCCGCATCACTGCCTCTGTCTCCCATGTGCAGTCCTCTGCTATGTGGTTGCTCCATAACACCTTCACCATCGGGATCTCCTTGGTGCAAAGCTGACGAACTTGGCGATCCACAATCGCCACAGGATATTCCTCCTATGACTTATCTTCACTGAACTCCACTGTCTAAGGCTGAAGGACGTGTGAAGGATCAAGAATATATTTTCTCAGTATGGAAATATGAAACACCGGGTGAATCTGAGATAATTCAGGTGGTAACACCAGTCTATAAGCCACCTCTCCAACTCTCGAACGTAACTCGAATGGCCCAATGTACCTTGGGGCTAATTTTTCTTTCTTACCAAAGCTCATAACCCCCTTCATTTGAGACACCTTCAGAAACACCATGTCTCTAATGGAGAAAGACATATCCTTCCTCTTCGGGTCTGTATAGCTCTTCTGTCTGTTAAAGGTTGTCCTCAAATGTTCCTAAATAACAGGAACCTTCTCAAAAGTAATCTGCACTAATTCTGACATGTCAGTTGTCTCTCTCCAACTTTCCAACACAATGGTGATCTACATTTCCTACCATACAGATCCATCTCAATACTTGCATGATAATTGTTGTTATATGCAAATTCTATCAATGGTAAATATATGTCCCATTGACCACCAAAGTCGATCACACACATCCTCGACATATCCTCAAGGGTATGTATGGTCCTTTCTAACTAAGCATCTGCTTGAGGATGAAATGCGGTGCTAAAATCAAGTCGGGTAACTAATGCTTTACGCAACTCCTACCAGAAGATCGAGGTGAAAATAGCTCCTTTATTAAATACTATGCTCACTAGCACCCTGTGAAGATAAATAATTCTATTGAAATACAATCTTGTTAATCTGTCAGTAGAGTATGTCTTCTTGATTGGCAGAAAATATGCTATCTTAGTCAGTCTGTCAACTATCACCCCAACAGCAACATAACCACCAGTAGTACAAGGCAATCTAGTTACAAAGTTCATAGCAATCATATCCCACTTCCACTCTGGGATAGGCAATGGTTATAACAACCCTGCAGGCCTTTAATGCTCTAGCTTCACCTATTGAAAAGTGAGGCATTTGGATACAAATTCCGTTATATCCTTTTTCATTCCATTCCACCACTATGTATCCTTCAAGTCACAATACATCTTGGTAAAACCTGGGTGAACACTGTAAGCAATAAAATGTGCCTCTTCCATGATTTCTTTCCTCAGCTCATCCACATCTGGCATACATAATCGAGTACCTAAACAAAGCACACCCTCGCCATCAATCACAAAGCCAATGGAATTGCCTTGTTGTACTTCAAACATGATATTCTATAATTGAGTATCCCTTCTCTGTGCTGCCTTAACTCGATCTAAGTACACTGACTGTACACTAAACTGGGTAAGGATGCATTTCTTTAGTCACCTTCAGTTGTAATCCTTGGTTAATCAACTCATGCATCTCCTTAATAATTGGTCTCCTCTCAGTACTAATATGTGCAAGGCTGCCTGTGAACTTCCTGCTCAAAGCATTTGCAACTACATTTGCCTTGCATGGATGGTACAAAAGAGAATAATCATAGTCCTTAAGAAGTTCCATCCATCTCCTCTGCCTTAAATTTAGATCCCTCTGTTGAAAAATGTACTTCAGACTCTTGTGATCAATATATATCTCATAAGTCACACCATACAAGTAATGCCTCCAAATCTTTAGTGCAAACATTGCTACTGTCATCTCTAAGTCGTGTGTAGGATAATTTCGCTCGTGCTTCTTCAACTTTCTTAAAGCATAAGCAACCACTCTTCCATTTTGCATTAGCACACAGCCTAATCCTATTCGAGAAGCATCACAATACATCGTATAACCTACATCCCCAAAAGGTAAAGTCAACAATAGAGTCAAAATCAATAAATCCTTAAGCAACTGGAAGTGCTCCTCACATTTATCTGTCCACGCAAACTTAGCATTCTTCTAGGTTAACCTGGTCAAAGGTGCAGCTATCTTAGAGAATTCCTTCATAAATCTCCTATAATAGCCCGTTAAACCCAGAAAGCTCCTTACTTTCGTCATTGTCATGGGCCTCAACCACTCTATAATAGCTTCGATCTTCTTCGGATCCACCTGTATGCCATCACTAGACACTACGTGGCCTAAGAATGCCACTTGGTCCAACCAAAATTCACATTTCAAAAATTTGGCATATAGCTCGTGCTCTCTCAAAGTCTGAAGCACCAATCTTAAATGCATTGCATGCTCAACCTTACTTCTGAAGTATACCAGAATATCATCGATGAACACAATCATAAATCGATCTAAGAATGACCGAAACACTATGTTTGTTAAGTCTATAAAGGCTACTAGGGCATTATTCAACCTAAAGGACATCAACAAAAATCCATAATGGCCATACCTTGTTCGAAATGCAGTCTTAGGTACATTTTCACCTCTAATTCTCAATTGATGGTACCCATACCTTAAGTCAATCTTAGAGAAACATTGAGCTCCTTGCAATTGATCGAACAAATCATCAATCCTCGGGAGTGGATATTTATTCTTAATGGTAGCTTTATTCAATTGCCTATAGTCAATTCAGAGTCGAAGACTACCATATTTCTTCTTCATAAAAAATACAGGAGCACCCCAAGGAGATGTACTAGGTCGAATAAAACCCTTATCAAGTAATTCCTATAATTACTCTCTCAGCTCCTTCAACTCTGTAGGAGTCATTCTATATAGTGGTATAGAGATAGGATCTGTACCAGGCACTACATCGATATAAAATTTTATCTCCCTATTAGGTAGCAAGCCTAGCAATTCTTTAAGAAAAATAACTGAAAACTCGCACACCACTGGTACCCTTTCAACTGCCCCACTATCTGCTTGTATATCTCTGACCACATCTAAGTAGCCTTGACAACCCCTTCTAAGCATCTTCCTAGCCGTGATTATAGAAATGATGTTCTGAGGCATTGGACTCTTGTCACCTCTGAATCTGAATTCCTCATCAAATGGAATTTTGAAAATTACCTCCTTCTCTCGACAATCAACCATGGCATAATACTGTGCCAACCAATCCATCCCCAAAATAACATCAAAATCAATCACATCAAGTAAAACCAAATTTATAAATAACTTTCTACCCTCCACTAACACTAGACAAGATGAAAAGAACGCATTTGTCTCAAACTCATCACTAAGTAGAGTCACTACAAATAAGGGAAACAACACATTGGAAGGTGGACTTGCTATTCTAAAAGCAAACGCGGAAGATACAAAAGAGCATGAAGCACCCGGATCAAATAAAATTCTTGCCTCAAAATAGCATACTAGGAGAATACCTGCCACAATTGCATTGGATGCCAAAGCATCTTGAGGAGTTAAAGTGAAAACTCTAGCCTGACCATGACCTACCTATTGTGAAGTGGACGACTGTGTATATCCTTTAACCCCCAGCTCTGCCTCTAAAACTTCTGCCCTGCTGGCTCGAATACTAAGTCGGTCACTACTAAGGACACATAGGTGTTTGATACTATTGATACACATATGGATATGGCTGAGCGACTGATGAAGAAGATCCCTGAGCATTTATCAACTGGAATCCAAAATTAGGACAATCCCTAGTAAAATGCCCAAACTGTCCACATCAAAAGTAAGCTCCAGGTGCCAATTGACATGAACCCTAATGCACTCTCCAAAAATGGCACATGCACTAACCCTAAATCCTGAACTACCATGTCTAGAACTCTAACCACTGTTGCTACTATTGGCACTAACACTAAATCTAGTAGTCCTACCACTCTTACGACTCTGAGCAAAACTATGCCTGCCAGTCTGGTGTAATATAAATTGTCTGCCCTGCTGGGAAGTATCCCCTGGCTGAGTACTCGTACTGCCTATCTGAAAAATAAGCTATTGAACCCCTTGAGTTGATCTACTACTGCCACTATCATAAGGATCTAAAATGGTATCGTGTTTAATATATCTTCGCTCAAGCTGTCTAGCCTCCTCAACCACACTCCCAAGGTTGCGACTTCCCATCTGGATGCCAATATAAGTTGGGCCTAACCCAGTCACATAAAGTTCCAATGCTCTCATCTAGTCCTGCATCACATCCATAGCGTGACGTGATAGTCTGAAGAATTCTCAAGTGTAGTCTCTAACTGACAAATCTCCTCTGGCAATATTTAGCAACTGTCACCTATAGTTCTCTCTCATCGATGCTGGGCAGAAAAACCTCATAAACCTCTCCTTAAAATCTAACTAAGTTTGTCACGACCCAAACCAGAAGTCATGACCGGCGCTAGGAAACTAAAATTCTTTCGAATCCGGAACTCGTAACAAGTATTAAAAGAAAAGTATGCAATAATTAAAATAAAATATATACCAAAATAAAACTCAAATCAATATAATAAAAATATAACTTTGTCATATCATAAATAAAATATATCAATACAATATTCAGAGAAAGGCCTCTGAATTACAATCAACATACAATAAAAACTAAATATAACTCATTACTACAGTTTTCTATAATACAATATAAAATTAAGTAGATAATTTACATAAACAAACCAGGGCTGAAGAAATCTGGCGGATAGGCCTACTGTTAAAGTATGAAGAAGAAGACTCTCCTATAAAAATATCAACTGAGAGGAGTCAGACCTCACTGAGTGAATTGCTATAATATATATACATGCATTCCTTATGTGTCAAATGCAATCAATCATTCGTATATAATAAATATATATACAAGCATTTCACACAGATGCTGAAAATCACTTTATATAATAATACTGAAAAACATAAGTTTATGAAGGATCAAATAGAACCCTATTTAATCGCAACCTCAATCAATAACAATATCACTCTAGCCATACAGGCTCACTTAAATCCAAATAAATTCACTTATTCCATATGGACAATAGACTAGCCCCGAGACACTAAGTTAACCGAGCTCCAGCAGTCTAACTATCAGTGTGATTGGCCCCGAGACACTAGGTCAACTGAGCTCTAATAACCATACTATCAATCATATCACATCTCAAATTAATCATTCCGTCTCAATTAAATCATAATACCACAAATGATTCTCACTCAACCCTAAATATATCGCACTGGTACGTACACAGTTCTAGTGCTGCTCACTAGGTAGCATGTTCTATCGATATCCTTCATTTAAAATAAAACATTCATACTAGAAAAATAAATAATGCAGAACGACATTCATAATAGCAAATAAACCATATATATACTTAAAATAAACTAAGTATATTTCGAGTATATATATGTCAAGTAAATTTAAATCAACCATGAAATAAACTAATAATATACTTAAAAACAATTTAAGTATAAATCAATAGTATAACATGCATTTATTTCAAAATATACCTAAAATATAGTAAAAATATACCTAAAATATACTAAACATTTAATAAAATAATTTATATATAAATACAATTCAAAACATGTATATTTTAAAACATGCAACCTAAGTGCGATGTATATATGAAATAACAACTCACAAGTTTGTGCTCCACGAGACTAGTTCTATGGGCTCGGTCCACTAGGCCTCAATCTTGGCGCAACTAAACAAATAAAATAATAATGAAAATTAGGATAATTCTAACTTAAGTTTCTAGAAAAACTCAATCTAAGAATACAGAACATAGACAAACATAAAATTTCAAAGTTGACCCGATATCACATTTTACGAGAATTTCACCAAAAATTCAGTATAACTTTCTCTGTAAAACGAACATCTCTCTACTAAAAAGTAGAGTCAGTCCTGCAAGAAAACACACTTCAAATCACAGAATATTCACACCTTCGATTGGAACTCCGAACTGCACAATTCTCTTACCGAGGTCCACAATTCACCAAAAATCTAAATAATATAATATATATATCAAAAATCAACAATTTCCACAAATGCCCTCAAAATATCAAAATATAGCATATTTAACATTAAAACACTAAATATACTTAATTTTGCAATAATTAAATAAAAGTCCTAAATAATAATATAATATTATTAAAAATTCAATTTCTCAATAATTCAATATAAAATAATAATTCATTTTATAAATCCAAATAACTTAATTAACCCAAATATATAACAAAAAGTTATAAAAACCCATTTTATTACCAAAATAATATATAATATATTATTTGAAAATAATTTTTGAAAATTGGTATTAATTAGTTAAAAATAGTAAATAGTTTTAAAAAATCATTTTAATGCCTTAAATAATTATAAAACCAATTAAAATATAATATTTAACTATAATTATTATAAAATTACACAATTAACCCTATAATACAAAATATCCATAATAATACTATATTACTCAAAAATTCTATAAAAATCATAAAAAATCATTAAAATTATTTAATCAACATATATAATAATAATATCAACTAAAAAACATTATTAAACAATAATTTCAACAAAAATACATATTTAACTCAATTATCCAAAAACTATAAATATTACTAAAAAATATATAATATTCACAAAAATTAATTTCTCAACACTAAAATTAATAATAACTCATAAAAACCCTATATCAACAAATTTTATAACTAATTTACAAAAATTAAATAAATAATAATAAAATATTCAAAAATTTACAAAAATTAAAATAAATTCTAAAAATTCAAACAAAAATATAACCATGTAGATTAAGCTACCAAGATCAACTTTTATTAAGGTGGATTGTGTGAATCATTCAAGATCAACCTAAAAAAAATTGAAAAACCCTAATGTTAAAAAACGAAAAATCATCGAAACTCACAAAATGGATGATTAGAGCTTAAACCGAAGTTGGATTGGAGCTCACTGGTGCTTAAGGAGTCAGTGGACATTGGAAATGCACGAAGAGGTGGCCGAAGGAGGGAGAACGGCCGGTGATGCCACCTACTGCCTCTATCGAACCACGCTGGTGAGGCAGCAAAGGCGATTGGAAGGTGGCAAAGCTTGTTGGATGTCGAGGAGACACACCGACAGTAAGGGAAATGAACGACGCGCGGGGGAGGGAGGTGGGTTACGAGGTGGTTTGCATTTGTTTGTATGTATATATGTATATATTAATAAACTTTATAATAAAACTATATATTATAATATAATTTAACTTTATGTTTAAAAATTCTCCACCACACATAATAATATATACATATATATATATATGCTCACACATACACATAGACACACACACAAATATACACATACATTAACATAAAATAACATTTACATAAACAATAAATAATAATAATACCAATAATGTAATTTAACAAAAATAATAATATTAAAATAATAATGCACATAAATTAATGTTATTAAAATTATACTATCCAAAAATAGTAAATATAAATAATGCAATTTTAATGTCCAAAATAATGAGTTTCAAAATAATATATTTACGTAGAAAATTTAATTAAACATAAAATAATAGTAATTAATCACAAAATAGTAAAATAATTAAATTAAATTTTTAAATTTTATTAACATGCATATCTCATTATATAAGAAAATAATTTAAAAACTAGGGTTATTACAAGGTCATCGCAGTCATGTAGGGCTAGATAGACTGTATGAACCAATCCTAAGTTGCTGCTGACACAAATAACTCTACTATCATGATTCGTTGGTAACCTAAGTATCTTGTCCTAGTCCTGGCCTCGATGGTATTAATGAAATCCAGAGCATCCCTCATGTCATCGAAAGAAACTCGCCTGACTCTGGAGTATAGTAGGGCAGCATTAACATCTGTCATCCCCTAAGTCATTTGTTGAAGCATTTGTTGTACCAGGGGCATTGCTTGGTTAAGAGCTACCAAGCCTTGGTTAATTGTACCAGGGGCATTGCTTGGTTAAGAGCTACCAAGCCTTGGTTAATTTCTGCTATACCCACTGTAAAAGCTACAGGATCCTCTATTGGAACTTCAGGCCCTACCTACGGTTGTTCCTACCTCTGAGCTATCGTTTCTCTAGCTCTATCCCTGCCTCTGCCTCTACCTCTACATTGAGGTACATGAGGAAGAATCTCATCCTGAATAGACTGCTCATCATCATTCTCCTCAAAGGCTACTTCTGCAGCAGAAGCAGTCCATGCTCACTTCATTCTGAAAAAGACATAAACGAATTCAGGACAAGACAAAAGTACTGTATAAGCACATATAGTAAGAACAAGGAAGACAACAAGTGAAAATTATCAACCTATAACCACAGTAGTTTACGAAAAATAAACATTGACAGCTGAAAACACACATAAAATGAACCAAAGCTTTGATACCAACTTTGTCATGACCTGAACTTAAAAGGGGCACATGACCGGCACTAAGGAATGAAAATACATAAAATACCTGAAACCCATAGTAAACGTTAACAAAAATTTAATAAAATAAGAACAATAATAGAAAGACATAATTTAAATAAAGATAAAAAGCACAATGAATTAAAGTCCAACACAAACTTAGATAATATATATAATAATAATCTTTAATACACATTCTTAATACATATGGTAATTCAAAATACATTATAATATTCAATCATTCCATTACTACTGCGATGTTCTAGATTTAAATACACACATAATAACAATATATATATTAAATAGACCTACATAAAATAGCCGGAGAAGAAGAAATCCGGTGTAGAGTAGGCTAACTGATAGTAAAGCATCAACTGAGCTACCAGCCCCAATAATATATAAATCACGCCCGAGAGCAAAACATCAACGAGCCTTATATATATTCTCACAAAATCATGCCTGAGAGTAAAGCATCAAACACCAACACTCACTCTGAATCCTGCCGGTGCGTATACGATCTTGATGAAACTCATCAAGTAGTCCATTCTACTGTAGTTTCTTTAAAAAAAAACAACTAAATAAATAAATAAGGAAGATCACAATAAATTAAAAAATATAAAATTTACTAATCATGTGAAACTTAATATATAAACATGGTAATATATATATATATATATATATGCACTCCTCTGTGCATTCGCGCTCGACCCCGACCAGTCAGCTAGAGGCGTGACTAAAAAGAAGAAATAAATAAAAATGGAATTCCTACAAATTCTAGATTTTTAAGGGAAGACTCGATTAAAAAAATACAATTCTAATAAAATAGACTCGATGTCACATTTTACGAGAAATCTACTAAAAATTCGACAAAATTTTCTTTGTAAAACGGACATCTCTCTACTGAAATAAAGCCAACCCTGCACAAAAAAACATTTCAAAAACTCACAAATGTTCACCACCTTGGGTTAGAACCTCAAACTACTCAATTCCCAACCGACAATCACATATCACAATAAAAGCAATAGTTAATAATAATAATAATTAAAATCCTTAAATATCAATAAATAACCATAATACAATATATTCAAATATCAAAAACGTTAAATCTAATTATTTTTACATTAATTAAATAAAATCTCTAATAAATTATATAATATTAATAAAAATCAAATTTTTTGATTATTCAAAATTAAATAGCAAAATTCTCCATTAATGATCTAAATAGTTTAAATATATAATAAAAATAGTTAAAACTCATTTATTCACAAAAATAATAAATAAAACTATTATTTGAATATATTTCCAGAAATTATTATTAATTAGTTATAAATAATAAATAATTCATAAAAATTGTTTTAATACCATTTATTATTCCAAAATTATTTAAAACATATAATTTAACTATAATTTCAATTAAAATACATAATTTACCCATAAATAAAAAAATTCACATAATATTAAATATTTTCCAAAAATTACTCAAAATTACTAAAAATTATTTTCTCACTTCTAAAATTAATAATTTAAATTAACTATACTAATTTAACATAATTTCACTATAAATCACATAATTAATAAAAATTCATTTTTAATTATTAAAAGTTCAATAATTATCCATAATTCAAATAAATTCAAAAAAATAAACTAAAATTATATTTAGGAAGCTAAAGATGCACACAACAACATTTCTTAAGGAATTTATCATGAATCAAACACAATTAAGCTTAAAAAGAATAAAAACTCTAATACGTATAAACTAAAACTTGAAGATATATAACTAACTGGACGTCCTAAGCTTAAATCAACTTGAGAATCGAGAAGTATGCGTTGAGAGGAGTCTAACAAGTCCAAAAACTCGAGCTAAATCGACAAAAAATTTGTCAGAGCTACAATAGCTCTTCTCGGATTTTGATAATTTCAGGCAATTCCAAGGCTTCTAGCGGCGATAGGAAGGTGAGAGGAGAAAGTGGTGAGCTTGGATGGTGCTCCGGTGGCGGCTGGTGGCATGGGTGGTGCAAGCAAAGACCAAAAACGGTAAAAGAGAAGAAAGAAAAAAAAAAGAAGAAGAAAGAAAAGAATGAAAAAGAAATGGGTGGGGAGGAAATAAGAGTTTACCTGATTTTTCTTATGTGTTGTCCCCTTTATATGTATATATATATATACACACACACACACATATATATATATATACACAACACATGGACCCACATACACTATACACATGCACACTATGCAATAATAATACTAATAATGATTTTAACAACAATAATAAATAATAATAATAATAATAATACTAACAATAATCATAATAATAACAATAACAAAAATAATAAGAAAAGTAGTAATAGTATTAATAATAATACTAATATCCAATTAATATCCTTTTACGTAAGAAAATGTTTAAAACAAAATAATTAGATAATATTAATCAATATTAATATTTAAAAATTTAAAATATTATTAATATTGTATATCTCAAAATATATTTTTATAATTTAAAAATATAAGGTCATTACATGGATTTTGAGACAAACAATGTGAGCTTCATCATTCAACCTCCCTTCCTTTTTTTGATGGCTTCTTGCTTGTGATCTGACAAGATCTATCTGCAATATCACTCTATCAAAATAGTTATCACTGTAAAATGGTATGAAACTACACATATTAAGCTTAAAGCTCAACAAAATTATTTATTAACAACAAAATATCATAGAGAAACTAAGGAAACCAATGGATTTAGGTGGTATTTATTAGAAATTAACAAAAAATTCCCAAATCTAGAAAACACAATATTTGAAGACTATGAACAGAAAAAAAACTTTCGAAAGAGAAGGTTGGGTGGAGAGAAATTGTAATTTACACAGTTATTTTATGTCAGTATTTGACATGAAATAACAAATTAATTATATTGCATCCCATTGTAGGGGAAAATAGGTTGAAAAAATAATCACCCATGTTTAGGGTAAATCGAACAAACTTTACCAAACTTTATATTAAATTTTATTTTGATTTCATAAACTTCAATTTGTATCTTTTTTGATATAAAATATTGATTTTAATTACACAGTTAATCCACCTAAAATAATATCAACTAATTTAGATAACATGACGTACCAAAGTTACTACATTATAATCCAATTCAATCAAAATTATTATGTCACATCTTCATAACACTATTAACCATAATTTTATAAGGTTAAGTGTAAGAAAATATTAAAAAAAAAAAAAAAGTAAAATTATCGTCAACAATCTTTTGAAGAAGGTGGCATGATAATATGACATAACAATTTTTGTTGAATTAGAGTGTGATATAGTAAATCTGATGTGTCACATCATCTAAATTAACCGGAATTATTTTGGGTGATTTTTCTATATAATTAAAATCAATGTTATGTAACAATTAAAATTTTAGTATATGTAGTTACGTTAAATAGTTGTTGAGAGAACTTTATACTTATCCGAATTGAATCAGATTAATTAAAATCTAATAAATTCCGGATATCAGTGGTTTAAAAAAATTAATATTTTTTTTAAAAAATATAAATTAAAATTTTGAAATCAAAATAAAATTTAGTGTCAAGTTTAATAATTTCCAATATAATTAACTCTATGTTCACGAGAAATTATAGCTTATAAGTGTGATTATAATTTCTCCTATGTTCACCCATGCTTTTACTTTAAGGGATAAATAATATAAACGTGGTTATGTATCATTTTTTTTAGTAGATTATTGCTCCAACTAGATTTGTTGAATTGAAATCACCATTTGATTCACCATAAACATAAACTTGATTCGTTTCATTTCAACCTTTATTACTTTCCAAGCTATTTTATTTCTATATTTGTTATCATGGTATTGGCCTTGCAATGCTCAACAATTCCACTATTAGCTTCACCATCAATTTTTTTTTTTTTTAATATCATTACTAGTCTCACTTAGCAATTTAGCTTGAAAATTGAAATGGTTGGTAGATTCAAGAATCATGATCCAAGTTTCCAAGTGATCACCCTTCTCAGCATAATCAAAATAGGAGACTTCTAAGTTAAGATCTTAATACTTCATTACAAAATCTATTAGAAGAATTAGGAACGCAGAAACTATTTCGCTACATATAATTAAAACTGAATAAATAATTTTTCATTAATTATTTGTCTAGTGGCTAAACTTTTGTGACATTATTTGAAGATTTGATTTAAAGCTCTCACCTAATTAATGAAAAATTAGTCATGAATCCGCACTTTACATGTAAAAGTAAACAATATACATATTTTAAAATAATTAATTAAATAATTTTAATGAATTAAAACTATAATTTAATTAAATATATAAATGAGAATTTAAAAAGTTATTAAATAATTTTATTTTATTATTTTTTTTTACAAAGTGTATGTATATATATTTTTAATAATAATAATTAAATAAAAAAAATTAAAAAATATTTTAGTTAGAAGAAAAGATATAATTTTTTATAAAAAGGAAAAAGTAATGTTTTAAATATAATAGAATTATAGTGTTTTATATAGAATAGAATATAAGTATTATAAAATAATTTTTTTATAATTATTATTAAAAAATATTATAAATTTTAATAATTTAATATAAAATGATAAATTATGTAGAGTGAAACTTATCAAATTTTAAACTTAAATCACTTTAAAATAATTTTACTGGATATGGTTTATTTTTTTTTTTTTTTCACTTTCCAAATAATGTGAGCCAACTAATTAGGAAATTGCATTGTTGATAAAGATGCAAAGATTGATAAGATGTCATAGTTATCCAAATTGATGCGGTGAGATTGGAAAGATATGGTGAAAAATAAATTAAGTGTCAGCTAAACTAGTGAATTCCATTAAACATGAGAGTATATAGTATTGAGTCAAAGAAAATGTGCTAAAGAAGATGCTCGGCGCTAAAGTGGGATGGATGGGACTGCCATCATAATATGTGGGTGGCCAATAATATATCTATGAGTATAATATAATATCTGCACAATTGTTCAATTTAATTTGCATAATCTTATTATCATTTTCTTGCCGACATATACTTAATTTAATTAAATTGACATTATTAAAGAGATTAGTTATTTTATGCTGAGTTGCAAATCATGTAAAGATATATAATTTTTTTATTATGTAGTTTATTGAATAAAATATATAACTTTTGAGGAAGATTTTTGCTACGTTCGAAATTTTTCTTATATCTAATTTAGATTAGTTGAATTTTATAAAATATTAAATATCGGGTGATTTTGTATCAAAATATATATATATAAGATAAATAATTAGAAATATTAAAATATATGATTGTAGAAATGGAATATTGAATTTTGAAATCGGATTAGAATATTGATTTTAAGTAATTTGAAATAGAATATTTGTATATCGTTATTATTTATTTCAATCTAAAAAATGTAATTTGACTTGTTTAAAATCACAGTCTCATTTTTTTTTTTTATATATATAATATATGAATTATTGATTCTAAAGAAATGGATCCCTTGCCGTCCAAAAAAGAATTTCTTCTATCCAATGAAGTTTGAGGATGCAAAATCAACAAATGATTTTTTTAATTAAAGAAAGATTATACAATTTAAGTATAATGACGAATCATATAAAAAGGATAATATTAATTTTTTAAGTTAACACTGATAGAATTTAAACTTTTCATTTTATAATATTATTGAAAATAATTGCCGTTAGACCAAACCCTTTCAAACTATAAACAAATTTGTTTTAATATCAAGTGACAAAATTTTCGTATTTAGCGCAGCTCGAACCTTAACATCTATTTTTATATTGATATTTTCTTTTTTACTAGATTAGCAAATAAAAAATAAGACAAATATTATGTGTGAAAAAAAGATTTACAATGAAAAAATATTTCAAATTTTTAATATACTCTTAAATATTGATTATAGTGAAAATTATATATATATATATTAAATGTTGAGCTTTATAGTTATTAAGCAAAAAATTTGATAAGTGTTTATTTTCATATTTGAGTATTTATCATAAAATTTAATATGTTAAATTCTTAAAAGTCCTAATTTTTATTAAAAATAAAATATATTTATTATAGTATTTTTTAGTATTATTTTTTAACTAAAATACTATTATACATAACTTTATACTACTCAAATTCTAAAAGTTTTTATATAATATGTATTGTTTTTTTTACCTCAAATCACTCAATTATTTTTTCAAAATCACTCAATCATTTTTTCTAAACTATTAAAAATTTTATTTTTAGAAATTTTCTTAACTAAAACACTATTATGCACACTTCAATAGTAATTTAATAGTCTCAAAATAAATTTTATTATATTTAAAAATAATGACAATAAAAATTAAAAAAATTACTGTAATATATTTTATTTTTAATTTATTTAGTTACTTTTTTCTCTTTATAAAATTTCTTATTTTAAAATACAAATGTTTTATTCAATATAAACCATCTTAATTATACTATATCTAAAATGATATTCTTTTTTTTATTAGAAATAATGTCTTCTATTCTAATTAAAATATCCACTTTTATTCAATTAAAAATAAAATTTTCTTTTTATTTACCATAAGTAAAATTGTGTAACTTATCAATTATTTTATTTTTTTATTTCTCCAATTATTATTATTACTATATATATGTGTGTACTTTTAATAAAAAATTATTATAATAACTTTCTAAATTTTTACTTTTATATTTTATTAATTAATTTGTAGTTTTAAATTTACTAAAATTATTTAATAATTATATTAAAATATTTATATTATTTGAAGTCCACATAACGCTTGAATTCACAACTAATTAATATTAAAAGAAAATGTCGATGAGGCTTAAACCGTTTGGTCTAAGTTGAGGAGCTCCCAAGTTCAATCTCTTGTTGCACCAATCAAGATTTTTTTCTTAAATTTCACCGTAAAAGGGTGAGTGGGACACCATACAATTCTAGGTAAGTTACTTAACCCCTTTTCTTTTATACTACCAACTAACTAGTCGTAATCTTATGAAAATCTAACAAGTGACACAATGTAAAAAATTAAATGAAAACATAATACCCTAATCAATATCAATAAAGACAGAAATGAAGCCTAAACCCTAGCAATGCTTAAAACTTAAGTCAATAGATATGTATAAGATGGATATCAAATGATTAAAGAAATTTTTGAGTACCTTTCAAGGCACTTGCCCTTTCATTGGAGCCTAAGGTTTGGTTTTGATTTGTCATGTTTTGTTTTAATTTTTCTAGATGTCTTTAGCATTTGTGTTTTTATACTTTTTCAATGCATCATCAACTAACTGCCTATAGAGGAGGTTTTATAAAATTGGGATGGTGATATTATGTTTTAGTTATTAAATTTGTAATGGTTGAATTTAGTGAACTACATTAATCCAATAATATTTTTTAAAAAAATAGTTATTTTTTCTCAATGAATTATGATCCAAAAATCCAACTTGGTTTCTACCAAAAATATAAAACACCCATGAACCTCCAATAGTGCAAAGTCCAAATGTTAGTTGGCAAATGGTACCAAAATTTAATAAAATCCATAACTTTTGGGAGTAGGACCCTACCAATAAATTCTAAAAATTACAAGTCAACCGAGGATTACTTAAATATATCATTGATCAATGATTCTAAAGGAAGTCCACATTTTATACGGCCAAGATGATTTGATTAACCTTATAATCACACAAGTGATCTACAATCTAATGCCTTCAAAGCCCTTCGGAAAAGTATTGTTGTTGGAAGTCTTAAAAAATGGCAATCCCATTTTAGATCACCAGGTTTTGGTCAAAACCTCAGCATTGAGCCACATAATATAAAGATCCTTTCAGCCTTTTCGCATGCTTGCCTATAGGTATTCTGAATCATAATTCCTCTCTATAACACTAGGATTTGTAGTTAATAATATCTTTAACTTTGCCATTAACTGTAATTGCATCTTTTGATAAATTTGTCCAAATTCTTGCAGAATTTTATGATTTTTTTTTTACTAATTCCAATTGCTGTGGACTTATTAATCTTTTCTTTCTGTAAAAAGCACATCCACCAAATTGGTCAACACTTGGCAATGCTATTTTTTATAAAAGAAATGAATGTGATGTACATTTTTTAAATCACATTAAAAAAATAAATTAGTCAAAACATGTAAAATATAAATATAAATTTATTGTTTAAATAAAAAAATTATTGATTCAAATGAGAACAAGTTTGAATTTTTTTAAATAAAATTTCAGATTTGAGTTTTGTGCATGAAAAAATACAAATGTGAGAGAATTTTGCCTCTCTCGTGAATCCGCTCAACTCAAAATTTAAATTAATCGGAACCTTATAATTACTAAATAGTCAAGTGGCATCAAATAAAAAAAATTAATTTTTTAGATAAAACATAATTAATGTATTAAAGGGTGTTACTATAAACTATTAAGATACTAATCCTACATCATGACACATCATATGCTTGGCTCTTTAAGTGAATCTCGGGGTAGTCTAAAATAATACCCAACATTAAAAAAAACAGTGAATTATTGAAACCAGGTTGTGCTTTCAGCTCACTGGGAGCCACTTCTAAGGTTATAAATTATTATTACTTGGTTAACATGCGCACCTTGGAGTCTTTAAATAGACTAATTAATTGATCATTGGAGTTTAATAAGAAAACTTGTAGAAGTTGAGATGGGACTCTGTATATCCTCTGCATCTTCAGAGATTCACCAAGCAGAAGATGACCCTGGAAATGGTATATACTTAGGAGAAAATATTGCTTTTAATGGAGTTCCTGTTCTTGGTTCTCTTTATTCCAAACAAGGCAGCAAAGGGTTAAACCAAGATGCAGCTATTCTTGAACAGGTTAGTTGAGGGATTGTTCTTATTTTATCTATTTATTTTGTTAATTTTCATTTTTGTTTTCTTGTTATTGATTGAGATATGGAACTTGTTTTATTTATTTACAAGGGATATGGAGTGGAAGATGGAGATTTTTGTGGAGTTTTTGATGGGCATGGAAAAAATGGTCATATAGTAAGCAAGATTGTTAGAAACAGGTTGCCATCACTGTTACTAAGCCAAAAGAATGCCTTGGATGGAATGAAGAATGTCGCAGCAGAAGGCAACAATTTAGAAGACGGTGAGGAAGCTGGTTTAGTTCCCAGCAAGAGTTTTCACCTATGGAAACAGGCCTGTATGAGTGCCTTCAAGGTTATGGACAAGGAAGTCAAGCTTCAAGAAAGCTTAGATTGCTCTTGCAGTGGCACCACGGCAGTAGTTGTTGTAAGACAGGTAAATCTTAATTTGGAATTTTTTGATCAATCATTTGAATTTTTTTTTTCATGCAATAGAAGGAATAAGAAAAAAGAAGCTTATATCATAGTATTTATTGTTGCTTTTTGGTTTATTTGAAAATTAAAACAGGGTGAAGATCTTCTTATAGCTAATCTTGGAGACTCAAGAGCAGTGTTGGGTACAATCAATGAAAATAAAATTGTCCCTGTTCAATTAACTACAGATTTGAAGCCTTCTGTACCAAGTAAGTCTTTTTTACGCCTCAAAAAAAAGAAGAAATAATTATTAGGGAGTTCATATGATCTAAATTTGATGGATTGCAAATTTAAAGGAACGACAGTAGAAATTAAAACCCTACACCTTAAAATGTACTTAAAAATAAGGTTTTGTTTTTCACAATTTTCAAAGCAAGAAAAGAAGTGCATATATTATTTACATATTTCTTAAAAAATTATTGGGTGTGTCATATATATGTGTCAATGGAATCTGCTTATAATACAATTTATATGGACATGATATTTAATAATTTTTATATTTCTTGAGACAAATGTTTACCTACTAATTTTTTTTATTATGAACTACAGGTATTTAGAGTCTAACTAATTTCATTCAATCCCACTTAGTTGGTGAGAGACTTTTACTTAATAATTTTCTGATAAATGAACTACAATTCCGTATCATCTCAGGTGAAGCAGACAGAATAAGGAAGTGTAGCGGCAGAGTCCTTGCACTAAAGGAGGAGCCACACATTCAAAGAGTGTGGCTACCTCATGTAGACTCACCAGGGTTAGCCATGTCTAGAGCTTTTGGAGATTTCGTGCTTAAAAACCATGGAATAATTGCATTGCCAGATATCTCTTATCATTGGCTAACATCAGATGATCAGTTCATTGTTCTGGCATCCGATGGGGTAAGCCTGTTTATGAGACATTGACGTTTGTTCAAGCAATTCAGTACAACATTAAAAATAAAAAATCTAATTCAGGTGTCTTTTAATTGGTGATTTAGGTGTGGGATGTGCTTAGTAACAATGAAGTTGCATCCATTGTGTGGGCAGCAGATAGTGAACAGGCAGCAGCAAAAGCCGTGGTGGAGGCTGCCACAGCCACATGGAAGAAGAAGTTTCCTTCTTCCAAGGTAGATGATTGTACTGCAGTTTGCCTCTTCCTTCACAAGAGGCAACGACAGAGTGAAGCAGCCAGTGAAGATTTTGTTTATTCTTAGCCCATGTTAGTCTTGCTACTAGTGTAGCTTATGTTTTGGAACCTTGTTGAGTATTTACAGTTTGACAGACTATTTGTTGTCCTATGACTACGATGTGTAGCCACATACTATACAGGCTAAGGAATACAGGAACATATATTTTTCGCTTTCAGTTAACACCAATGTCATTATGCAACTCATTTGACCACAAAAAAATTGTAATTATGCAACTCATGGAGACACAATTGGTTGCTACAAGTGCAGTTAAAAAAAAAAAAATAGACATATAGACATCAAACAGAAAATCGTTACGGAACATGAAATAAAAAATTTGAGCTGCGCTGCAAAAAGCAGCTGCAACAATAGAGTTTAAAGATTTACAAGGAAAGAACTCAACCATTGACAAGCATACTAATTTCACCATAATGCTTCTGATGCAAAGAATGTCAAAGCACACAACTTCACCATAACTTAACAGCGCTCTTTGTAAGGAATTATTGAAGTCAATGCTCCAGTGCCTAAGCTTCAAGCTCCATACTTTTGATCAGTTTATGCGTTAGCATCACCTCACACGCTAAGCAGTCACCCCTTCGGCCTTGGAAAGAGTCATTCCTATTATGTATTTTTCCAAAGCGCAAAGTTTAGCGTCCAGGATAAATTAAAATCTAAATCCAGCTCAACTAAGGGATGGAAAAAAATTGTAGTAACAGGAAAGTTTGGTAGAAGACAAAAGCCTCAACTCCAAGTTTATAAAACTTACAATCGCTGTTATGCTCCAATGTAAACTCTCATTTTTTAATCAAATTAAAAAAAAAATTGAATCTATCTTGCATCCCTTGAGATATATTGGTGCAATATCTATCTAAGAAAAAAAATCTTCCAGGCCCATAAATCCCGAAGTTAACCCAGGTCAATATTCATGTTTATCAAAAATCATGCGGAATTGTTCTTTGGATCACCCTCAAGTAGATCATCATAGGAAACAGGTACCCTGATCCTGTCATGAACAGATTTGTGCTTGCTTTCAGTAGTAGACTGTTCGTGCTGGTCCAGAGGCACAAGCTGAGAACTATTTGAAACACTGGATAGGGCCCCATCAAATGATGAAAATACAGTTTCTTGAGAGGAACCTTCCTTTTTTTGTTGTGATAGGGCCCCATCAAATGATGAAAGTACAGTTTCTTGAGAAGAACCTTCCTTTTTTAGCTGTGATGCTTGTCTTATGTTCTGTTGCCTCAATTGCTTCTGGCAAAATAAATTAAAATAGTCGATATTAGTACTTGGAAAAAAATAAGGTGAATAATAATACTGTTCATTTTAAATCTCAATACCATTAAAGTCTTGAAAAGCGTACGATAAGGAACAACACATCTCAAGTTCACAGTAGTTTGCAAAATGAAAAAAAAAGACACTAGATTAGGGCTGTGAAAGGAAGCAGATAACCTCCATCGTTGTTCGTATGCATGAGCGTGTGTACACTGACAAAAACATATTTCCAAAGTCATAGGCAAGCTAATGCAATTTGAAAAGGTAAATTGCTTTTGAGTAGCCTGTTTCAATGGGATAGTTTCATACATTTACTTGAATAAAACTGAGTACACACCTCAAATTCCTTGGTCATTTTCATTATTTGTTGGTATGACTTTGGTTCTTTTGTTTTCATGATGTTCCATAATATCCCACCTCCTGTTCGAAATCGTCCACCATCAGCAGTCATCTGCCCTCCACAAGACTGAACTGCATCCACCTGAAACATCAATTTTTTAGCATGCATATCTATCAACATAAGAAAAGAATTGCAACAACTGATAAGCAAGCAGAACTCCAAGGAAAACAAAAAACAGGTCAAAGATACTGTCAATGCCATCGAGATGACTAGGCAAGCTATAATAAATAGAGTCATACGAACAAGATAAAAAAACTCTTCATCCAAACAATTCGACAAGCATCAAAATGTAAAACTTATGCTATATATTAGGTTTAATTTTAGTCTAACAGAAATGTATAAGCAGTTGTCTTTGATACTCATAATCAGAGCATACTTTCAGACTCATAATCAGATCCAAATTGTAATTACAAATTCATTTCATCATATCATCTGCATGAAGGACAAACATAAAGGACTCAAATTTCCAAGACCGTTTGAAAGAATCTAAATAATTCTGTCTTTATCTGATTAATAAATGTGAATTTGTATGACTAACAAAAAAATGACATGCAAACCAAGTTAATGAAATCGAAGAAACAAATAAAAACAACCTACACAAAGAGAAAATGATGCAGTGATTCAGCCAAGGTATGTCTCATCTCAGAGCACAGAATGTTTTTAAGCACCAAAATACTTCTGCCATGAAAATCTGCAAGGGTAGGGAAGAAACATACAGCATCAGATACTATGAATGGCTTTAAAAGGAGGGGTAACGACTATTGGATCTGGGCCAGATCAAATTCAAATTCTCACCTTTATTATCAGGGACAAAAGAGATCTTACTTGTCCATGCTAAACAAAGGGGTTGATTTACAGAAAATACTGTTCCAGGTGGGTTGCGAAGAGAAGATAAAAGCTAAAAGTTATCAAGTTCTATAGGAAGAATGAGACAGGAGAAGGGGAAAAAAACAATGGTCTGATGAAAAAAATCTTGTCCAGCACAACAAATGGAGGCCAAGGGTGATTTGACAAAAAAAAAAATCTAGTCGAGCACAAGCCTAACCAGGGCACATACACATTTCCAGAAAAATAAGATGCAGCAAAGCATCTCAGGAGGAAATATAAACAAAGAAAAGCATACACACTAATAATATCTGCTGCGGTCTTTCAATTAAGTCAAAAGCATCGTCAGGAACCCAATGATTTATCATCCAAATAAGTTATGGATATTTAACATGAAGCATCAAAAGCTACCCACCAAAATCAGTCCCTTAAACTTAGCAAAAATACAAACCACCAAAATTTATCTAAATGAACCAAATCAAGTTGCTGAAAGTACCTCTTTCACAAGATCAGTCAGCCTAGAAACCCCCAGACAAGCCACGGCATTATATACCATGTAGGATTTCCTCTCCTTTAGCCGTCTACATATATCTAACACAAACCTGCCAAACAAAAAAAACATAAATAAACCAGTAGATAACCCAAAAAAAAAAAAAGAAAGAAAAAAGACAACTTGTGCACTTCTCAAGCATGAAAATTGGAAAAATATTTTTTAGCAGCAATCAATCAATGCAACTAAATTCGACTCTAATTCCAATTCCGCAAGAAAAATTTAAGGAAAAAAA
Organism: Mallotus nudiflorus; assembly: GCA_947683625.1. Taxonomy (NCBI): domain Eukaryota; kingdom Viridiplantae; phylum Streptophyta; class Magnoliopsida; order Malpighiales; family Euphorbiaceae; genus Mallotus; species Mallotus nudiflorus. The sequence goes on along the minus strand of CANTUR010000307.1, from coordinate 345,202 downwards.
AATTACTTGTTTATATCCGTTACATTCGGCCCCGGGCCACCTCTCCTCCTCCTTTTCTTATTCTTTTTCTTCTTCTTCTGCTTATTGCTTTTGCTACGTTCACTGTTTTTGGTTTGAGCCGATTCATTTGCGAAACTGACAGGGACGTCCCAACCACCGCCATTGCTGCTGCTCTTTGCCAAATTAATACGCTTAATCTGTTCAATTACCTCTCCTTCTTCAACATCATTCATCTCAAAATCTCCTTCATCTTCTTCTTCTTCGTAAATAGCTTCTAACACGCTCTTTCCTACCTCCATTGAAACACGCGTCCAAAGAAGAGAAAGAAACCCTAAAGTAGGACTCGAAACGAAGCAAAACGCAGAGATACTCGGTAAAGAAGAGAAAGGTAACCTTTTTCTACGAGTTGGGAAGGTACCGGAAGCGTTAATGAATGTGGGACTGCGTCCGAGTTCTGCTAGTGGCGGTGCGTATATGCTTGATGAGACGCAGAAGCTTCGGTTTTTAGAGGGAATAATTTATCCTCGTTTAGATTAGGGATTTCTTGGCACCAAATAAGGGTGTTGTTCAACTGGACTAGGCTTGGCTACCTGCAAAGTGGGGGTGATGTTTTCTTGTTGGGTTATTATGGGTCTAGCCCAATGGGCTAATTTATTTCTTGAGGTTTAGTTTAGGTTCCAAAAGGCCCATATTGGCTTTTCTTTTAGTCTTTTTAAAATTTGATCATGAATATTTAATTTTAGAGTAATTTCACTTTATGTAATAGAAAATGAATGGTTAAAGTTCTTTTCCACTTACTAAAAAAAATTCTATTTAGGTAAAAATAATTTCGATTCAAAGTCTTAACGTTTGATGCCTGTAAGATATAAAATTAATTAGTACGGTGCACCATATGAATTTCCGATATGCCAATTCTAACATTCAAATAAATAAAAATGTTTAAAAAATAAAAAGAATTTAAAAAATTATAAATTAATTTTAGGTTCATTTTTGGATAGCTATAATATATTGTCCAGTTACAAAAAACCCTAACTTCCTTCAATCTCAACTTTTTTTTTTTTTTAACTACTCATTTTCCTTAGGAAGGGGTGATTTTTTTTGTTATTCTTGGCCCCTAATTATCCATTTACACTCTATTTATTTTCTTAAATAAGTGGTTATTCCACATATATTTCAGTTTTTTTTTGTAATTTCGTCATTTTGTTGCAACATTTGATTTTTCGTCATTTTGTTGCAACATTTGATTTTTCGTCATTTTGTTACAACGTCTTATTTTCCGTTATTTTGTTACAACTTTTTATTTGTGTTTGAGTAATTTAAACAAACATAATATATTCGATTAGATAAAAACAACCAATTAAATATTGATTGTTAATATATTATAGAACTTGAATTATAAATATTTTAATTACTATAATATTATCAAATTTGTAAACTTTGAGTCGTTTGATTATACTATTAACTTAAATGTTATTTCATCCTCTATAATATTTAGCGAATTGTATTTGTATTTTAATTGATGTATTAGTAGTTTGAATCAATAAAATTATTTTAAAAAAAAATAAATTTTAAAATTTTCAATCCATATGAGGTTACTTCATGAGTTGGTATCTAGCGATAGCAATATGTCACATGATTATGTACTTGCCATAAGTTGTTTAGTGGTGAGTTTATTTTCTAAGTATTGGTTCAAATTTTTAAAATAAAGTACCATGCGAGTGGCCTTTTACCACAAGTTTGTTGACAAGCTTGTTTTGCAAGAATGCTTAACTTCTACGAGAGGTGATACCCATCATGCAACCAATATGACAACTTTAATTTTAAGACCATATGATTTACATTAATTTCATGAACTTCATGACCATTTGATATCAAACACTTGTATTGTATGCACAGTCAATCGTTTACGTATACACGTGCTTCCTAAATTTTATTTTTTCATTTGATATTCCAACAACTAATAAATATAAAAGTTCTGATTATTTCAAAATTCAATCGGAACGAATTTAAAAAAAATAGCTTAATTTTATTTAAATAAATTTACACTTTTTACCATTTCTACTAACAAATGCTAGTAAATTTTGGTGAAATATATCGGTTTCTTGTAGCTAAAAATTTGTTCGCGAGGCTGCACCCAAAACTAACACCTGCATGACTTTTTTTTTTTTTAATTGAAATTTATGAGTGGCCCATAATAAACTGATTCATTGTCTTTATATTCATAAAAGTTTGATGTGGAAAATGAAACATTTGGACGGCCGTTGAATAGATTGTAAGGCACCTTTGTTACGCAACTTGCTGAGCAGCCAAGCTAGCGACCACTGTACAGCAAGTTGCATGAATGATGTATGTTGTAAACTATTGGCAGCTAAACTGTTCAGTAACTGCCAGTCAAAGAAAACGAAAAGTAAAAAGTAGAAAAAGAGAGCTTCAAATTTAGATGTGTTTGTGAGAAAAGAAATTGTGGCCTTGTGTTTGTTAGTTGTTACGGTGCCATATGCTATCAGTGGCGGTGGAAAATGGAACAAATGTGATTAATAATCGCATTTATTAATTTTAGCCTAAAAATAAATTTTACTACAAAATATGAAGATTCAAGAATCTCAAAGTTGAGGGTCAAATGCCAACAATTTTCTGTATAAAATTTAAAAATATTATAAATTTAATTTTTATACATAATAATCCAGACAAAGACCGATAAGTCTTTTATAACATTCGTGAAAATTTTTACCATTAAACTAAATTAGCACACATAATTCTATGCAAAATTTAATTGTTCAAAAACTACTGCTTCAACAAAAGCTATGATTTTGAAAAAAAAAAAAAAAAACCCAAAAACAAAAGCTAAACTGAATTTACGAAATTTTTCATCATTAAATATGACATATTTTTAAAGATCTTAAAATCTAAAATCTCTACTCATACGAAAAGTAAAGCAATTAAAAACCGATATAACTAAAATAGGAAAACAATTAATTGTAAACGGATATAAACAAAACATAAATCTCATGATAAACATTTGATTTAGCTTCCCAAAATAACAATTAATGGCAATTTGAAGTTGTGATCGCATGAAAATCGTCAACTTTTTTCTTATCTTTCACACATTTTCAAGGCCTTCTATATAATGTCTTCAATCCCTTAATTCACTCTTTTTTTTTATCAAAATTTAGTATCAAATTATTCATTAATTTGAGTATATTTTTGTTCTGCTGAACATGTGGGTAGGTCCAGTGATTTTTGAACTCAATTGCAACAGAAAAAGAACTGCAATAATTTACAAGAGGCATCATGCGTGACGATTGAAAACAAAAATCTTAATTAGGGTGCTTTGATGTGACTTGAAATATTCTTGTTTTTTCTCAATAAAATGAATATTATTCATCCATCTAATAGTCCTACATCAAGCAGTTGAACACCAAAAAAGTTGGTTAGCTAGTATGGCAAGCAACACATCAATGCAAGAGAATTAATTGAGAATTTTACACCTTAATTGTTTTGGGCTATTGTACATAAATAAAGTACACAAGTTAACAAGCAACCAGCAATTTCCATTTGGGGAACCATACCTCGCATACAAGTACTGTAAAACTTTTTAAGTATTCTTATAAAATATTTAAATTTAATGAATTTCTAAAAAAATTATCAATAAACTTTGACTTAAAGTATTGAGAAACAAAAAAAATATATATTCAGATCAATTTGGTGTACAATTATTAGAATTAGTTAATCACATTTATTTTTATTTAAATAATATTTCAAATATGAATTATGATCTATAAAAAAAATATTAAATTAGTTGTTAAATTTTTTTTATTGTTTTAGCGGTTATATGCATAATTTAGTATATAAATAAATCAATTAAATTTTTATAATCTGTTTGGAAGATAAACTTTGCTTACACGAGAGCAACAAATTTTCAGCAAATTAGTTAGATATATCTAAAAGTCATACCAAAAACAGTAATATTCAAATTAAGAGAGGGGCACTGGCTGCTTATATCAAATCAATGAATAAATGGAAAGAAAAAGACAGGAAAGAGGGTAGCCAATAAAGTTGGGTGACATCAAACTTCAACTTTGTGTCGATTTAATTATTAAATTTATATTTATATTTTTTTAAATATAAGCTTTTTATTTAATTTTACAGCAGTGAGTTAAAAAAATTTTAGTATTTAAACAATTTAAAATTATTATTTTGATATAGAATTTAAATTTTCATTCAAATAATTTTTAAGGACAGTTAATTATGAAAAATATATAAAAATTAATTAGAAATTAAGTACTATATGCTTTTACATTTTAATAATTTTTATAATAAATTAAGGTATGTGATTCTCGTTGTTCATAATTTTACATATATTGATTTAATAAAATATGATGTAACATATAACGAGTGTCATATTAACGTTATATCATACAGCAGAATGATATGTTAGTCTCACATTGTTATCATGTTACCACTATGTCAGAAGTGAAAGATAGCACATCAACGCTATATCAACAATTCAAACCATTACACTTTTTTTTTTTTTATCAATTTATTTTTAAATAAATGGTGATATTATATATATTAATTTAAATTTTATTTTATTTTCATAATTTCATCTTTTTATTACAGTGTTTAGTTTCCATAATTTTATTACGATATTTTATTTTTTATGTTATTGTGATTTGTTTTTGTGTTGACGATTAAGACATGTAAAATATATTTGATCAGATAGAGACGAAAAATCATATTATAATTGTTAGTATGTTATAATATTATTAAATTTGAAAGCTTTGAATAAGTTTATTATGCTATTGACTTAGGTATTATTTTATCCTTTATAATTTTTAGTGAATATATATATATATATGTTCTATCGATATATTACTAGTTTGAATCAATTGAATTATTTTTCTTTTCAAAAAAATCAATTTAAACAATTACTACAATTGAAATTTAAACAATTTGTCAAAAAAAAAAATCAAACAGTGTTAACTGTTAGCTAAAATTACTAATTTACTATAGTATTTTTTTACATATTTCAAATTAATTTTAAACTATATCCCATGCTTTGGTAGTAACAATGAGGACGTTGAATATGCTTATAAATGTGGGAGGTTTGAATCCACTCCACCTCTTTCCCTCTCACCTAAGATACTAATTACTAACAAATTAACAAATTGTTGTTAAAAAAAAAAAAAAATTAACTTAATATAGTATCACAACAGCTCATATTTCTTTTAGGAAAAGAACATCACTCTCAACCTTTTTCATTTTTCTTAGCTGTAATGTCCAAATTGATGTTTGGATACATTGATTCTATAAGATTCCATTACAGTCCGCATCTTTTAGGGATAAGAAGGGGTTGATTCCACTCATGTGATGGGAATGGGATGGGCAGCGCCAGTACGTCACCCAAATTGACAAAATGATTCTATGCATTATATTCTACAGTTGGAGATATTTCCAAGTTGGTCCATCTTGGTGGGATCTTTAACTAGCCACTGAGTCACTGACACTTAGATTGGCTACGGTTTTAATTAGTGCAACATGGTTGGGCCGTCCATTCCATTAACGTGGTTGAATCAAATTCCCAAACATCGTCGTCTACGTGTCTATGATAATTTACCTGCCAAAACGCATCTTTGATGTTCTGTTGTTCTCAGTTTTTTTTTTTTTGTGATTTCCCATTAAATTTTTTATATATTATATCTTCTTATTTTCAAATTTTGATACATCAGACATTTTATTTTCAATTTGTGACATATTGAGTTTTTATTGAAAATTTGACAGTTAAAAAGTATTCAAGTTAATTCGTGTAATTTTAAATATTTTTTTAATTTAATTCCTATATTTTTATTATTAACAATTAAGTCTATATATTTACTAAAATAATTCAATTAACTTATTAACAATTTTAAAATTACATACTTTTTATATTACTGAGATATCAATCATCTATTTCTAATAGATTTATCACAGTAGAAATATATATAGTTATAAAAATTATGACATTTTAATTGTGATTTAAGTATTTATATAATTACTAAAAAAGTACGACAAAAATTATGCATAATGAAGTTTTAATTAAAAAAAGAATATATGAAATATTTAATAAATAAAATACTAGTAAAAATTATAAATTTAAATTTCATAATTTTAAATATAATATTATAGTTAATTAAAGTGCCTCGTACAAGTATTTTTTTTATAAAATAAAGTACATTTTGTTAATAATCACTGTTAAATGGTAAAATATATTCTTATTTTCTGGTGATAAAAATAAATTAAAATAAAAATAATTAAAAAATAAAGTCATCCGATAATCTCCTGTAAAATTAATATTTTATTTATTTAAAAACTTAATTAATAAAATTATTAAATATTAATTGTAAGAGATATGACTATATGCAATAATATTTTATTAATTTTTATTTGACAGAAATTATAAATTTTCACTTTGATTAAAAAATTTATTATATATTAATTTTTATCATATTTTTGTATTAATTATAAAATTATTTAATGCATAATTAAAGTATGTTATAATTTTTATAACTGTATATATTTTGACTATTGTAAATCTATAATAAATAAATGATTGGCATCTTAATTATATAAAAATTATACAGTTTTTGAGAATTTTTAGTAAGTTTAATTATATTATTTTAGTAATTGTATGTATTTAATTGTTAGTAATAAAAATTATAAAAAAATTTAAAAAATTACAACAACTAATTTGAATATTATTAACATTCATCAATTTTGCAATAAGATTTTAATGTGTCTTAATTAGAAAGCGAATGGTACAGTACGTCAAAAAATTTAGTTAAAAATTGCAATGTGGACAAAATAAAAAATACATAAAGAATAAAGATGCGTTTTGCCAATTTAATTCAACAACAAGAGAAATGCTTTATAATAAGATTTGAACATCTTCACGTCAATTTCAGCCTTCCCATATTTACCTTAACGTTTGGATCAAACTAGCGTTGAAGGTTAGATGTGAGGAACTGGTTAGCTTGGCGACACATGATGTCAAAGACCTTATCAAGGTCTTGTGGTGTGATAATTCTGAATTTTTCTATTAAAGGATATTATTGTTAGATATTTTAAGTGATTTTTTTTTTTCAAATTAATTTAGATATGTATCAAAATAACTTAAAATAACAGTTGAATATAAATTAATTGTCGTTCTGATATTGTATTTGACGTGAAAAGAAATAAAAATTTTGAATTCAAACTTTTTCCTTTAGCACGATCTATCATTTTTTTAATAAATAATTTATAAGGAAAAGGTTTGCACATTATATAACCAATCATTTTTTGATACATAATTTCATAAGAAAAATCAGGTTTGCTTCATAATATTATATGTTGAAATAAGTTAGTAAGTGATATTTTAAATTATTTTTTTGACATAAAATGCAAACTTCATTAACGAGAATCACGAGAAAAAGTGTCTAATAAGAACAAAGGAAATCTATTACTTCATACAAAGCAATCAACTGCAAATTCAGCCGAATGGGCTAATTTATGGACTCTTTGATTCGCAGATCTCTTAACAAACATTAAACATGCATTTTGAAAATCGAAGAGGAAATGAAAATTATATCTTAAAAATACATTAGAAGATTAAAAATAAAAATTGTTACCATATAAGTTTTTAATTACGTCAAAGATTTGCTTTAACTTTCTAATATTTTTAGTCAAGATTTTAGAAATATAATACGAAACTGCATTACTCTCCAATAGCATGGAGTTGCTTAAACGTCAAATGGAGCTGGAATTGTAGTGGGCCAGTGGCCCTACCACAGCACACAATTGTTTCCCACTTCCCAAAGCAAACTGAATGATTCACTGAGGAAAATTTCACCGTAACAAAAATCTTTTCCCTCACCGGTCCCACAAAATGAACGTACAAGATAAATTCCAACAATAATTCCTTCTCCAGTAACGATCGGATCTCATATTTACTACAATCAAAAACATCCCAACCGTTAAGATCCATGGGACCCACCACATGGGAAAGTGCGGGAGATGGATTTTTTTTTTTGGGGATAAAAGCAGTGTGGCTTGTCTATAAATAAAAGCGCTCACCCGTAGTTCAAACTCACCTATTTGTTGTTATATTTTTCCACACCAACCAATCAAAACTCCTCCCGCTTCATCGGAGAACAGATCAACGACGATGGGACTTCTCAACGGCGCAATCCTTTTGTCTCTACTCGCTCTATGTGGTGTCGCTTACGGTGTCCGAAGCCCCGCCGGAGGTGTTATCCGGATGCCATCGGAAGCGTCGAGATTCTTTCGTCCTGACGATGTTGCTAAAGAAGATGATGATTCTTCTGCCGGGACGAGATGGGCTGTTTTGATTGCTGGATCTAATGGTTACTGGAACTACAGACATCAGGTTAAAATATCAATTAATATTCCTTAATAATTTTGATTACCTGAGCTTATCTCAGTTTCTATTTAATTGTTACTCTTCGATGATCAAGTTCATATAATAATGTTTTTCTTTGATCAATAGTTGTCTTCTTTACGGTGCTGTAATAAAGTTTTCTTTGTTCAATTAGTCAAAGGATTCGATCGTTTTATTCTTTGATTATGAGTGAATTCTATTTCGTTTTTGTTTTTGTTTTTGTGGGTGATTTAGCTATGATTGTTCTGTTGATTGTTCATGTGGGTTGTAGTGTAAGGCTTTGAAAGTTCCGATGAAGCATCCTTTTTTGTTTTATAGATCTCTTGTACTGTACTTGGAAAAGGGTGAGTGAATTTACACGCTTATACTTGAAAGGCAATTTCCTGAGTTAGTTGGAAACTACGGCTACAGTGGCCCATGTGGCTGCTTTTAGCATGTTGCAACTTACATGTGAAAAAGTTAAGTTGGTATGACAGAAATTACTGTTGAAGTGTTGCCAACTCTCCCCAGCATTACTTTCTCTGTTTGTTTTATGAGTCTTGGTATCAATTGTTTACAGTTTATTTCGAGATGCTTATATTTTGCTATTGAGTTTGGACAATATGCTTTTGGCTTTTATTGATATTGGTCTGTATGCTTTTGGTTCTTTAGGCTGATGTTTGTCATGCCTATCAAATCCTGAGGAAAGGCGGACTAAAGGAAGAAAATATCATTGTTTTCATGTATGATGACATTGCTTATAATGAAGAGAACCCAAGGCCAGGGGTCATCATTAATAATCCACAAGGAGAGGATGTTTATAAAGGTGTTCCAAAGGTTGTTGGTCTTTTCTTTTTTTTTTTTAAAAAAAAAAAAATTAAGTCAGGTGTTGATATGCCTATGCATATATTAGCCTTTCTCCCTCATATGTTGTTTCTTTATGGCAGGATTACACCGGTGATGATGTTACTGTTGGCAATTTTTTTGCTGCTATTCTTGGGAACAAAACTGCTCTTACAGGAGGCAGTGGGAAAGTTGTTGATAGTGGTCCCAATGATCATATTTTCATATACTACACTGATCACGGGGGTCCTGGGATCCTAGGTGAGTATCGATAGAAGTAATATTTTAATGAAATGTGCAAATTGCACTAATCCACATTTGATCATTCCGTGCTCACACTTGCATTCAGCTGCAGGATGATTGAAAAAAAGGAATTTGTTATTTATGTTTTCTAAAGTTTGGTACTTGTACTGTGGTTTAATATCAGGGATGCCTACCAATCCTTCCCTTTATGCTGATGATCTGATTGACGTCTTAAAAAAGAAACATGCTTCTGGGACCTATAAAAGCTTGGTAAATCACACTCGGGATTCTCAACTAAAAATACTTCATGTAGATATCTGTAGTCATTCATTATTTGATTGGCTATGTCTCTAAAATTGCAGGTGTTCTATCTTGAAGCTTGTGAATCTGGGAGCATATTCGAGGGCCTTCTTCCTAAAGGTCTGAACATCTACGCAACCACAGCATCAAATGCGGAAGAGAGTAGCTGGGGCACCTACTGCCCTGGAGACTATCCCAGTCCTCCCCCGGAATATGAAACCTGCTTGGGTGACTTGTATAGTGTTGCTTGGATGGAGGACAGGTATGCAGAGTGTTGTTTTTCAAATTTGATTTTACCTAGATGTTATGAGGTCAGTATTAAACAGAAATAAAATGATTCAGTGGTCTGTAAAAATATAGCCATGATTAAATTAGATTTGAAAAGAAACTTCACTGGGTAACTGGATGACTTAACTACTTATTCTGGCTAAAAGTTGATCTTGTGTTTGTAGGTTGCTTCTATTGATGTTCTTTTATTTTGTTCGCAATTTGTGCATTTCATAAGTTTGAACAATGAATTCTTGAGCTTATTGAGACATTTTTCAAATGCCTGTTATCTTACAATTTATTTTTTCTTTTTACCTCTTTAACAGTGACGTACACAATTTACGGACAGAAACTTTGCACCAACAGTATCAACTGGTAAGAAAATTTGGCCTTTCATGTTGCTTTACCTGTGAAGCATGGTCCTACAACATTTAATTAAATGCCTTTGCTTTCATATATGGATCTGGTATTTTACCTGCCTACATCTCATGTGGATTTATTGTACTTGATTTGCAGGTTAAAAAGAGAACCTCAAATGAAAATTCTGCTTACGGCTCCCATGTCATGCAATATGGTGATATACCACTCAGTGCAGAAAATCTCTTCTTGTATATGGGTACCAATCCTGCAAATGATAACTACACATTTGTGGACGAGAACTCTTTGAGGCTACCTTCAAAAGCTGTTAACCAGCGCGATGCTGATCTTGTCCATTTCTGGGAAAAGGTTTCTATTCTAGCTCCTTTTCTCCTAAACATTGCCTTTTTGATGTTGAGTCCCACTAAAAAGCCATGAGAAGGTTGGTGCGATGAGAATTAAGGTTATTAAATTGGTTGGAAAGATAAAAAGATGATTGATCTTGCTGCTGTCACCTCTAATAATGCTGCCTCAATTCTTTTTGAGTTTTTAACAAAATCATTTCGAAGGTGGCATAACAGATGCAAAGGATAACAAAATATGAATTCAGGCACACAGGAACCTAAATGCTGGAAGGCTAGATAGTATGAAGTTTAGAATATGAAACTTTTCTACAAAATTATGCATTTATTACGCAACATGAAGATTAGGAGATGACCCCTCGTCTTCAGTGTCCCTGTTACAAAAGCAATGGACTTTTCTGCTTTTTACTCTATCCAATCTAATAAATTCCCTCATGTTTTCTGCAGTACCGCAAGGCTCCAGATGGCTCTCCCAGGAAGGTTCAAGCTCAGAAGCAGTTTCTTGAAGCAATGTCTCATAGATTGCATATAGATAACAGTGTGAAACTTATCGGGAAGGTCCTGTTTGGACTTGAAAAGTCATCAGAGATACTGACCGCTGTCCGTCCTGCTGGGAAACCTCTCGTTGACGACTGGGATTGCCTAAGGACACTGGTAATATTACTAATTCTTAGCCTGTGATGGCAGATTTGATGTCATCGGTACCATTGCTGAGTTTTGACTTTTGAGTGTTTTCCCCTGTTCTGTTGGGCAGGTAAAGACTTTCGAGACACATTGTGGATCCATGTCCCAGTATGGTATGAAACACATGCGTTCTTTTGCAAACATCTGCAATGCTGGAATTCGAGAGGAACAGATGGCTGAGGCATCAGCACAAGCTTGTGTCACATTTCCATCTGGTCCATGGAGCTCTCTTCACAAGGGGTTCAGTGCATGATTGAAGAAATGTGATATTTAAAAAGCAAAAATTATGCTTCCATTTGTGTTATACATCATTTACATGTATGCTTTATTGTGATGATTTTCATTGTGATTGCTTCTGTAAATATGAATTAGAAGCGCCTCTACCAAACTGCATTGTAATATAAGCTTATGTTTCAATATAGAAATGCCTTTCAACATCCTGTGTTATGAACCAACTTTCAGGCAGTTCACAGCATGATTGGTCCTCGTATGAGATCTTACAGCAAAAATGACACCTTTGTAGCAGCAAGCAATATATGACTAATATAAGCAACGTTGCCGTTAAAGCAAGTATGCTGACTAAATACTCGATCTAATTCTTCCTTTTTTATGAGCCAATCTCACCAGCATTTCACCCACATTTGCTTAATTACTGGATGCATTTTGCATTAACCAGGTTTTCAGCTTGCATTCTCATAATCCATTGGCTTCAATAACCAATGCCGCGCCATGAGTAATCTCATTCTATTTCCATGAATAGATGCTTGGCACAAAATCAACATGCATTCATTCCATTACAAATAGTAGAGCAATGGACAACAGTTAGATCAATAATAGTGGCAAATATTACACAATTGATTTCCTATGATTGTTGAGTGACCCATATAATCATATGTACCACGAAGGGTAATGGTACAAGGCGGACTCAATTTTGCTGACTTCGTCTTTTACGATTTGAGGACCATAGTGGAAAGAGAAAACGGCACACCGAAGTGAAAATAGAGTACTCTTCAGATAAAAAGCTCTTCCTTTCTTCTCTTGGTTTCCTCTCTTCCTTGCTCTTCTCTTCAAGCGCCGCACAATCAATTTTTTTTTTAGTATTTTGAGTGTTAAATTTTCTGTTTTTCTCAATAATTTGGTAGAATATGGCATTGGGTTTGTGATTTTTTTTAATCAAGATTTTGGAGATTTATCAACAATATGATTTTATTGAATATGTTTAATTCGGCTTTGATTAAGAGTTTATCCAATTCCTATCATTTCTCAAAAAATGAGATTTTCAAATAGGTCCCACCACACCCATAATATAATGGAAATTAAAAAAAAATTTCGATCCAGTTTTTTAAATTTATTTTTTGGCTATCAATTGCCTACATTTTCCAACTTTCTTAATTTGATGCGTTGCTTCTTGTAATAATCATCTTTCAAATTGTATTCTTGTTCTTTTCTAACTTTAAAATTTCATTTAGTTAAGATTGTTAATCAAAATTATTATTGAGCGGCTATATTAGTAGCTAAAGAAGCCTTTATATCAATGATGTATTTTTATGTTTAGTAATGATATTTCTATCTTCGATTAAAAAAAATCTTTAGATAAATTTTCATCCATATATAAAGTTAAAATCTCATTCAGAAAAAGACAATTATAGCACAAATAAATTTGTAAAAATTAATAAGAATAACATAAAGTTGTGAAGCAGACAATCTCATTTGCTCTGAAGTTGAGCAGATAAAACCTTATGGGACAAAGTAAAATAACCATCTTTAGGTCACGACTTGTTAACAGGATGCCATACAGCTGACTAGAAAGTACAAACCATAACAACATAATATCATAAATCCAGGCAATCCTACGAGAGGGCAGGATAATCTGTGTTCAAGGGACCCTAATCAGCTAAACGTAAAGCGCGATAAAGATTACATTGTTCTAACCACAATATCTTTGATATGCTCCCAAATAAACAGAAACAAGTAGCAAGTCGCTTATACACAAATGCAGCTCACTACACAAGCAAGATGACAGTACTCTGAACTCCTGGAATGAATTCTCAAACAAATTCAGCAACAGTCATTAAATTCCTGAGTCACCAATCGTGGTTGGTGTTAAGCCAACTTTCCATCGCACCTACGATAAAAAACCATTCTGCTTCAATCAGGCAAAGGGAATTCCAATGACAATCATGCAATTACAGAACACCAACGTAAAATTTCATTTCACTAATAAAAAAGATATTTGCATAGAAGGTAGACCTCCACCTCAACATTAAAAGAATCAATTCAGCTTCAATCAAGCAAAAGAAACTCCACAAACAATCATGCAATAACAATATACCAAAGCATTTGTATTCATTTAGCATTCAAATAAAGTCACTAAAAAAGAAACTCTACTCCATTATTTCACCCTAGCATTTGCTAGGTCCACGATAATAATATTTTAGCAAGTTGGTCTTTGCATGCTGAGACTGATAACTGAAGCATGTAATTATGTATCATAGATTTGCCCTGCCCAAACCTGAAATGGACACCTACGGTGTCTATACCAATAGAGCTCAATTATAGTCCACAGTAAAAGTTAAACCATCACTTGCTAATTGGGTCCAGTTTGCGTTCTTCCTTACTTGAATAATTTATATCCTGAAGCAAGTAAAAAGGTGTTGATTATCGAGCAGACTTCATTTATTGTTTTGTTGCAAGCTATCCAAAAATTAACAAATTGCCCATACTTATTCAAGATGGACAAACATTGGCAAGTGTTGCTAAGTTTCAATTCTTGCACACACCAAATATTAGATTTGAGAGCTGCACGAGAAATAGATTCATTTGCAGAGCAATTGCATCTTTTGTTAAACAAAGTTTTCTACAATCAGTCTTTCTTCTTCATAGCCATTAGTTCATGATCTATTAATCAATCTCCTCACTATTGCAAACAAGGATTGAAGTCTTTGTAAAAATTAATCTCAGCTAACAAAGACAAAGCATAATAGAAAATATATATTTGATAAAATAAACTCACCAGCCATACTGCAGCTCAAAGCCATTATTCAGTCTTGGTACCTGCGCCGATCTTCCTTGCGTCTGTCATCCTCATACCTTCTCCTCTCATTTGACCGAGAATCATCATATCTTGCTCTCTTCGAGTAATCCACCTGTTTTTCCCTCTCATAACTTTTAGTTTCATGCTCTTCTTCCTCATCTCTTCCACGTCTTCGACCTCCATTCCTTGGAACTTCCTCAACCTTTATATGCCTTCCATACTTGTCATCATGCTCTTCATCTCTCAGATACTTCTTTTTATGTTCCTCTTCATCCCTACGGTATCTCTTCTCCCTTCCATGATCTTTATAATCCCAACCATCATGACCTTTACTTCCTTGCTCTTCTTCCTCCCCTCTCGCACGCCTTCGACCTTCATATCGTTGTTCACCATCATCCTTTGCATGCCTCCCATAATCATCCTCACCTCTTTCATACCTCCCCCTTTTATGATCCACTTCATCCCTAGTGTGTCTTTTCTCCTCTATATGCCCTTCATAATCCCTACCATTCCTCCTACTTTCACGTTGTGGTTCAACATCCTTGATCTGGATTCTGCTGCTTTTTCCATAATGATCATCACTCTTCCAACGATCCTCCAAATTATAGTCATATCCACTTGTCTTGCCACTTTCCTGTTGCTGATTTCTAAGCCTCTTAAGTGGTTTTTTAATCCTTCCCACCTCAACATCAGTATCAGAGTCATCCTCAGAATCATGTTGTCCACCTTTTTTCATCTGCTGTTTTGCATCCTGTGTTCTATCCTTAGATGAGTTCAACTCAAATTCAGAATCATCACCAGAACCTTGCCTCCCATGAGTTTTTTTGTATTTTTCAACATCCTGTTTGGAAATAAACTTGCCAACATGAACATCATCATCAGTTGCAGAATCATCAATGCCATTGTTATGTCCTCTACTTCTCTTGTACTTCTCTAAATTTCCTTTCTTCCCATTATCAGAATCAGTGCTTCCATCACTAGCAGAAGCATCACTATCACTATCATGTCTTCTACTCTTCGTGGGTTTCTCCATGTTTCTCTTCTTCACCTTCTCATCATCAGAATCAGCGCGATCACTTCCATGACTTCTACTTTTTTTGGATCTCTCCAAAGTTTTCTTCGTCTTCCCATCATAGGAGTTACTGTCATCATTGCTGGTAGAATCCTCACTATCACTGTCATGTCTTCTGCTTTTGCTATATTTTTTCAAAGTTTTGCTTTTCCTCTTCCTCCCATCATCAGAATCAGTGTCATCATTACTGGCAGAATCCTCACTGTCACTTTCATGTCTTCTACTTTTCATGGATTTCTCCAAAATTTTGGTCTTCTTTTTCCTCCCATCATCAGAATCAGTTTCATCACTGCTGGCAGAATCCTCACTGTCACTATAATGTCTTCTGCTTTTCATGGATTTCTCCAAATTTTTACTCTTATCCTTCCTCCCATTGTCAGACTCAGTTTCATCGCTACTAGCAGAATCCTCGCCGTCACTATCATGTCTTCTGCTTTTCTTGAATTTTTCTGTTCTAGTCTTCTTCCTCCTCCCATTGTCAAAATCACTATCATCATCACTAGCAGAATCATTACTGTAACTGTCACGTCTTCTGCTTTTCTTATGGTTCTTCTTAGTTCTGTTTTTCTTATTGTGGTCAGAGTCAGAGTCGGTTTCAGTCCTATCATCACTTCCCAGTCTATGTTTCCGGTGTTTCTTTTGAATAAACTTGTCATGTTCCCCGCCACTATCTGATGAATCATCATGATTCCTTCTATTTCCGCTTTCTACCTTCTTATACTGTTTTAAATCATCAGCTTCATCTCTTCCTTTCTTTTTCTTTTTCTTATCATCTTTCTCAACCTTTATATCTTCAGTTGTATGTTTCTTCCTCCTAAAATCTCTATCCAGGAATGCATGTTCATGTCTCTCACTCCACTTGCCATCATCATTTGGGCCACTCTTTCGACCATTTAGAGGTCCATCATCAATTATCTCACCAGGTTCTGACACTGTGATTCCTAGAGCAGCCCTGAATGTTTCCATCTGCTTCTCCTTCCTAGCAGCAATTTGATGGGACTGTGTATCTGAAACCCTGATCAGAACAATAAAATTAATTCCAGCTCATCATAAAAACACAAAAATTCATAGGCATATGCCAACACCACTGGAATCTTAAAGTGCATCAAAACTAAACATCCTTATACACCTAAAGTAGAGTCAAACAAACAACAGCCACTACAAGCATAAAAATTTAAGAGTGGACCTTTCACCCCCAGTGAATCTAAACATCAATGGAATTTACAAACAAACAGAAAGAACAGCAACCAAGAGCAAGCAATGCAACATACGCGAACTGCCTACTTGAAATTGTTTTTAACGTAATTTGAAAACAACAAATGCACCCAAGAGTAATACAATTTCCACCATCAATTACAGAATGTACAATAACTAAAATATTAATTCAGCAATAACGATGTAAACAGAACAAAACGAAGGAAAAGTATTTACTTTGTTTCAGAACCCACAAGAGCGGAAGGTCCATCACTTTCCTCAGCAGCAGCAGCTTCCAAAGTTTTTCTAGCTTCATCAACTTTTTCCTTAATCTCAGAATCAGTATAACCTTGATCAATCAGCTTGTCTTCAAGCACAACAAGCTTAAGTTCGATTTGGCGTTTGCGGTCATGCTCAAGGATTTCCTTATTGGGCTTCCTAGTGATTCCAGCAGTGCCCTGATCACCCTCAAAACCTTTAATGTTATGAGCAACTTTACCAGTCTTTGCCTTGACAAAAAATTTGTTTGTCTGTATGTACCCATTCGTCCCTGACCCTCTTGGGGTCTGTAATCCTATTCCGTTATACATTTCACTGCACAATAAAAATTGAAAAAAAAAAATCAACATCATACAAATCCTAACAAATTTTCTTGGAAACTCTTAAAAAAAATGCAAGAATTCAATCAAATAAAACTCTCTTTAGTCAGTTCTTGTGTTTGGAAAGCTCAAAATTCCAAGAATTTAACACATTCAAATCTAAAAAAAAAAATTGTGAAATAAATGAAATCATCCAAAAAAAAAAAAGATTTTCCAAATAATTCAATTCTTGAATTATGGAAAAAAAAACAAACAAATCAATGAAACCACGCATCGAAACTTAATATTTATTTAGAAACCCTAAAATGAAAATTTCATTAGAAGAGAAGATGGAGTAGCAGAATCCGAAAGAACGTACCAGGTAAAGATAGTTCAAGATCGACAGAGGATATTAAAACTTAGGTATGAAAAGATCAGTGGTATTAAAACTTAGGTTTTATCGGAGAAGAATCGGGTTCAATAGACTCCGAACCGTTTCGATAGGTCGGGTTTGTCAGTGAAAGAAAGTCGTTGTCGGTAGTCTAGTCCCCTATATCCATATATCCACTTGTCGTTTGTATTTTTAGGCGGATTGGCGGTTCAAACGTAGTCGACTCGAACCGATGTTCAAGTTCAACATATAGTCGGCTCAAGCCTGGCCCGTGAATGTACAGTTGAATTATAAAATATATATTTTTATACATTTTTATTTTTTAACTACAAATCTATTCAGAAATTTTATTGAAATTATTTAATTTAATAAAAAATGCATATTAAATTAAAAATTTATTACATTATTTTTTTAAAGTGATTTTTAGTTTCTTTTTTTTATTCACATTTATAGTTCAATGTGAGTTTCTAATTTCATAACAAATATAATATATTTTATATATAAATATATGCCTTTTAAAATTAAAAATATAAATAATAAATATACAAAATGAGAGTTATACATCAATAAATAGTAAATAGACGGAGTCATGTTCAATTTAAATTTTATAATTTATGTGAAAAATCAACTTATGTATCTATGTCGAACGAAATTAATATGAGTTATAATCTAATAATTAGGTATGGTGAAATTCAATATCCTATTGAACTCAAAACCCAAATCTGGCCCAAATTGCACGCTCTAACTTATCTTAATATTGTTATAACAAAGTTACAAAATAATGTAAATCATATCTAATAATATTTGATAATATATGATTTTTTTTTTTTTAGACAAATAAATTCAATGTTGTTAGATGATTGGTAAGAAATTATATGAAAATCATAGTATCAATTTTTTAAAATATTTATACAAGTAAATTTTTTTTAAAAATTAAGTTCAATATATGTATTTACATATAATAATTTTTAAAACTTATGAAATTATCGGATATTGAGAACAACGGATGAAAACAAAATTATAAGTACAAAATTTTATTCTTTTTAAAAAAATTTTTTGAATAACAATTTTTTGAAGGTTGGAGGGGAATAGGAATTCGAACCTTCAATCTCTACTAAGTACCAAAATCTCGTGACTAAATGATAAATTATCTATTTTAAACGGATTTAGCTATACTTTTTGAAAGTTGAATACATAGAATATGAACTGCTAAATGTCATGATTCTTCACTTTTTTCATGTGGCATAATTGTTATAGAGATTACAACTCAATCATGTCTTGCTATTCAGGAGGCAAAACAAAATAAAAGTGTCATTTTATCATGCCAGCCTCCAATATATCTATTATATCTTTAATCTTACTTCAAATTGGGTTACCATATTGTCATACTAATAATTAAAAATTAAGGTTTTTGATTTTCTTGAAAATAAAAGCGACTGTATTAAGAAAATGAATGTAATATGATAATAATAATAATGTTCATAAAAGATACTCATTACTAAAATTATTAAAGTAAATTTGACATATTTACATTATTAATACAATAACGCAACAAATTTACTATTTCCTTAACATAACAGTAAATTTATTTTTGTTTTATAACTGTATTTCAGCCAATAAATATGTTTTAGAAGTGATATTACTTAATTTTTTTTAGAAATTAAATAATATTTGCATTACAATCACTTATGCAAAATATCTAATGAACATTAATCATATTAACAATTGATGTTGAAGGAATATAATAATTTTTGGACTAATTCATTAAAAAATCTTAGATTTACTATCAATTTAATTTTTTGTCTGTATTACAAATAAAAAACTCAATTCGAATGAAATAATATATTTCGTGAAATTTTAGCTATCAGCCTAACAATGCTAGATTATAACTAATATAATTCGTTTAGTGCAAGTATTTTTTTTAACTAATGAAAGTAGTAAGGGTAAAATAAGAAAAAACGAAAATTCGAACTCTATTATTTTTTCTTGAATATCAACATTTTCTACTAATTGAGCTATTTATGGATGGGGATGAGCAAAAATAATAAAAAACTGAACTAAAATGACTTTATTCAATTCGGTTTGGTTTTTCAATAATTTTTAAATCTTAGTTTGAACTAAACTGAATCGAAATATGTTTGGTTCGATTTCGATTTTACTCTTAAAAAATAGGAATAAATCGAATTGAATTATTATATTATGTTATTTTATATATGTATATCTAATACTCTTAAGCTATTTTTTCTAAATTTAATTGATATTTCTTTTCTCCTATACTTTAATTTTTCGGATACTCTTCGCCTAATTTTTATATATTTTGCTCATTTTCTTTAAATTTATATCTTATTTAGTTCTCAAATTTCTACCTTTTTAATATTAAATAATTTTTTGAAGGTATGTAAATGAATTTTTTTATTTATTTTAAAAATTGTTACTTTTTTTAATATAATTTAATTGATGGATAATTAAAATAATTTTTTATTTATTATTGATTAACTGTACTTTTATGTTTTTTAATTTTGATGAACAATTAAATTTTAAAGATTATAAAATCTAAAACTTATACTATATTAATATTTTTTTCATTTACTGCTTATATTTTTCATATTTTTTTAATACATTGAATAAATTTTTGTTTTTAACTTAATATAGGTTCAATTTCATTGTATTAAAATTAAGTAAATAAAGTTTTTTTCTACAGCCTAAAATTGAAAATTTTAAACTAAACTAGTTAAGTTCCGTTCTATTTAATTTAAAAAAAAATGCATAAATCGACAAAATAATTTCACTTCAGTTTTGTATGGTTTTAAAAAGTTCGAATAGAATCCAACTGTGATTACCCCTGTCTATGGCGGACTGATCATGGCAAGCTTTCAGCCTTGCAATTTTTTTCCCATTTTGCACGTAAAATTTTTTATATAATAGTAACCGTGGTTATCCAACCATAGTTCAAGTTCATGTCACCGCACTGGTTCTAATTCTAAATAATTACAACTTATTATTATTTTATAAGCGCCATTGAAGATTCCGTTAAGGCTTTCCATTAGAGCCGTGAGGGCGTTCTGGAGATGACAAAAGGGGTTAAAAAAGGGACAAAAGCTCATTTTGGCTCCCGAACTTTGAAGCCATCACCAAATTGCTAAAATTTTACCTTTTTGAGCTAAATTGATATCAAACTTCATGTCTAGATCAATTAAATACAAAGTTTGAGATAAACTAAATTTTATAATTTTTAATAAAATTTCTATTTATTATTTATTTTAATATTCACTAAAAATATGTATCTTTTTCATATCTATTCATTATTGTTATTTACTATGTTTTAACTATCAAGACAATAAAAAACTTTTCTTGCTAATAGATTAACATACTTGTAATTTTTTTTTTTTCAAAATCAAATCAAGATTTTTCTCTTCAAAACAATTAGGGGTGTAAAAAAATTTAGCCAAATTGAACTTTAACTAGCTTAGATTTGATATGTTTATAATCAAGTTGAACCTTATATGATCTTTGACGTTTACGAGATTAAACCATTTTAAACGAGCTAACAAAATTTTTAAAATATAAATTATAAATTAAAATTATTTATTTTAAATTTAAAATAAATTATTTATTTAATAAGTTTCATAAAATACTTATTTTATTGTAATAATATATTTTTAAAATTTTTTACATTTTTAATGAATAAAATTTATATATTATATATAAAATTAAATATAAAAATTATGAGTCAATTCGTGAGCTCTTATTCAAGTTTATATATAAGTTTCACATGCCAAATTTTATAAAATTTAAAATTTTACTCATTTATTAAATATAAAAATAATATATAAATTTGAATAAACTTTTATAGAGTTAATTTTCAAATAGGTAATGAGTTGCTGGACTCACGTATAGCTCTACAAACAATCATAATCTCCCACATTTGTTCCTCCTTTTAACAAAGTTTTATTATGGACGTCTTTAAATTCTAGCCAACACATTTTATCGCTAGAAAAAGTAAAAATTTAAATAGCCAAAAAATAAATTTTAATTTATAATTTTTGCAGAAAAATAAAACATGCTCTTTTTCTTTTTGATACATTTGTAAATTTTCTCATACACATATATATATAATTTAAGATAAAATATTTTTTTCTTGTTTGATCCATTTTCTTAATATTTTATTGGATACTTATATTAATATCAACTACCAAAAACTTATTGGGATGATAAATGCTTATTCTTTTCCATTATTTGTTGATAGATATTTTTTTGGTTAGTTGTTGATTGCATTTGAAATATTATTGTATATTTTGACTGATGAATTTTTTATAGGTTTTTTTAGTTATATTTTCTTTTAGCAATGAGATTGATTTTATTCATATTTGAACAAAACATAAATTCTAGAATTAATTGGAATCAATATTATTTTGTTGCGTGTATATATATACATATATATAGAATTTAGTTCAAATTTTATTTTAGCTTTATAAATATATTTTATTTTAGTTTTATAAATATATTTTTATTAATAATATATTACATAGCAAATTACTTTTACCCCTAGAAATTTACCATAATTCATATTTTCATCTGTTTTATTTGAAAATTGAACACTTATACCCCTCAATTTTCATCCCGTTGACATTTTAGTTTTTTTATCAAATTTTTGACAAATCTTTTATATTAGAAACATTTAACCCCTTCTATTTATAAAAATAAAATAGTTTGATTCTTCTATTTGAATATTATGAAACAATTTAATCCTTCAAGTTTTTTAAATTTATAATTAAATTTTAATTATAAGGTGTTGATAAAAACAAGTATAAGTGTTGAAAAAATGGTTATTTTTAATTTTAAAATTAAAATAAATTAAAAAATTAAAATGTTAATTTTATTAAAATATATGGTTTAAAGTATTCATTTTTATAAAATAAGGGGGGTTAAAATTTTTTTAATATAAAAGACTTGCTGAAAATTTTATGGGAAGGTTTAAAATGTCGATGAAATGAAAATTGAGGGGTGTAAGTGTTTAATTTTCAAATTAGGTGGATGAAAGTGTGGATTATGATAAATCTTAGGGTACAAAAGTAATTTGCTCTATATTTTACATGCATCATGAGTGGTTTTATATTACCAGAACTGTGAAGTTCAGTCTTATCTGGACAAAAAGTTGAAGTCTCAGTAATATGCTATTAGCTGCAAAGTTCAGGGGCTAAAGATGAGCTTTTGTCCTTAAAAAACGCCGTAACGGGACGCAAGACGAACGGACTTGACGGTTCAAAAGAGGATTAAAAGCAGACCGTTAAATAAACATATCGACGATCAGAAACGCTTGGTGTTGAACGGTTGGATTTAACGGCGTTTAAAGAGGAGAGGGGTTGCATTTCGTTTATTAAAAACGAAGCTTGTTTACAGTATTTGTTGGTTCTCTTCTCTATTCTATTCCTCTGTTTTTTTTTTCCTGCGAATTTTCTTGCTCTTTCTCTCTTCTTTTTCCCGGTAACCAAACAGGAGATATCGAAGAAACTTAAAGAGAATAGAACTGATAAATGTTGAGGATCTACAGTTAGTTGAGAGAATAATACTTTTCTTTCTTTTAGGTGTGTAAATAGAGAACCAGAGTTTGATCCTTTGATGCTTCTGTAACGGAGTTTGATTAGATAAAATGGTTCATTTGTTCATCTTATTTCTAGTTCTACATGTGCATTTCTGGGGATTTTGATTCTGATTTTGTGCAGCAAATTGTTTGACTGGTGTAAAATTTTCTTGTTCGTTTCATCAAGATTTACAAGGCTACAGAATTTTGAGCTCATCAGGTTTGCAATTTCGAAACAGAGCTTAGTTTTTTTTATTATTTTTGAAGGAGTTATCCTTTTAGACATTGGTGCCTTTGTTAACTTGTTTTGCAGATACATTTTGAAGAGATTTTAGACACTTTATTGACTGATTACAGGATTAAAAAAAATATACGAAGATCGGAATCTTAGATGAGAGTTGATGATTTAAAGCTTTGACAAATGTCAACATTTTATTGAAAATCTGGTGACAGATTCGTTTATTGGAAAGCTTGAAACGAAGTAGAGCTTTTGGTGATTTATTGTGTTGATAATGTCAAAATCTCTGTAATTTAGTTATGTAAGTCATCTTCTACCCTCAAATTCATAGCGTTCGAGTTGAATTTTGCAGTTTAGCTTTAGATGCTTTTTTTCTTCTTCTTTTTATACACAGTTTATGCAGAAATCTCTATCGGATGTGTATCTGTTTTTGGGCTGCTAAAGAAAGAAGCTCTAATTTCTCTGGTTCTTCTTCTTCTTTGCAATCTGCAGCTTTTTAGAGCCGCTGGTTTTCTAAATTCAATTACCCTTCTTCTGCAAGTTCAAGCTTCAGGTAATGTGTCAATTTTTTCATTTTTCGATTGCTTCCTCCTCCTGCACACCCCTCTTCCATATTTGTATTTAGTTTTAACATTTGAAATTTTGTGGTTCTATTGTACACACTCTTCTTTTGAAAATGAAGGAAAACTCGACTGTTTTCGATCAATCATTTTGTGGATTGAGATTTTGTTTTCTTGATTTATGGTGAATTAGCTTAAGAGAAAATTCCGAGCAACCCACAAGATGAAACTTGTTGATTAGCCTGTGATTTTACTGAAACTTCAAGTCTCCTTGTGTTCTTGCGAAATACCCATCAAGAATTCAGGCTTTTGGATTTCCTTAATTTTCATCTTGTAGCGCTGTTTACCCAAATCTCAAAACTAAAAACCCAGCAAAGTGCAGTGGATCCATTTCTAGTTCTAGACTGCATATTTTTATTTTCTCATCAAAATTTTCAAATATCTGTGCATTTTCAACATATTTTTCCGCTGTTGTTTTAACATCGTCGCGTCCTCTATTCAAATCAATTTTTCCTCGAAAAAGCTGAGCTTCCGGATTCGCATCTGCTGACTTCTTCTTCCTCTATTCAATTTTCTTACATTGGAATAATGTTTTAAGAAGTTGCAGAGAAGTGCTGCTTAGTTCTGGAAGTTAGCTATTATCGTCACTGATTTCAATTTTAGCTCTTTTCTTTTAAATTAAAAATTTTAATTTTAATTTTGGTGGGATGGGACAGGTGTGCAGAAGGAGATGGAAAAAGACTCCTTGAGAAGCATAACCAACAGCATTAATAACAATATTAATAATAATAACAACAATAATGGTGCCCACAACCACAAAGCCGGTGGCGGAGGAGGAGGCGATGGCTTGTTGAGGACTGTTTCAGAGACCACCACTTCCACAAAACAAACGACGTCGGATTTTGGTTTCCAGTGGGGCAACAGGAAGCGACTTAGGTGCATGAAGATCCAAGTGAAGGATGACTCTAATGCCCCGGTTCATCGAACCACGGTTCGGGTTGATCGCCGAGTCGTTAGAGCCGATAAAGACGGGTCTAATCAGCCATGTTCAACCACTCATAATAATAAGAATAATTGTATCCACACTAGTAACGGATATTTGAATCTCCGCCTGCGTCCTTCATCGCCTTCTCAGCGTATTCTCAGGTACCGATCTTAACTCCGTCGTCTGTAGATCAGTTGATTTTGCTTTTGAACGGTGGAATTCGGGTTTTCTGGTGGTTGATTTGAGTGTTTGCGGGTAGAATCATTGCTTTTGAGTCGGGTTGTTGTTTTTTTAGAAAAATCCACAAATTTTTTTAGATTTTACTTCCATGTAGGATGGCAGCTTCTAAACCATTTTGAGATGATTTTTTTTCTTTAACCATAAGAGCATAATTTTAGCAAGGTTAAAATTTGATAACACCTTCTTCACAGAATTACGGCTTCTTGATAAAATAATAGTTATTACTGTTAGGAATTGCAGTTTTTCAAACCAAAATATGAATTGCAGTTGTTAATTTGGGCTGTTCTGTTGTTGTTTTTTTTTTTTGGTTGAAAGATGGGACAAGGATTATGTCACCATTTATTACCCTAAAAATTTCTGAGCATAAATGATAAAATGGGAGATACGGTGTTTTTTTTTTTAAAGAAAAAAATTAGTGGGAATATGTAATGGTTGGTTTCATTTGACTCTTAAAATTCCACTTTTATCTTCAACTAGAAAAAGAAAATTTAAATATAGTTTTGTTTTGAATTTGTTGATTTATATTTATTTAGTTCAGCATTAATGTTCTTCTTTCAACAACCTTTTTGCTTTTGCTTTGGTACAATTACAAAAAATTGAATATATATTATATATATTGCCTCCTATGAATAGCAGGGAATAAAGATTAGAAACGCACACATGATTGGGGCCAACATCTGAATGAATCCATGTGTCCACCCAAATGGCCTTTTCTTTGTTTTGATCAAGAACCATTGTTTTCATCGTGGTGGTCGGATGAAGAATCTGGTCCACTTCTATCTTACATTTTAATACAAAATTTCCACACTCAATCCCAACCCCCTCCTAATCCAACGGTCACTAAACAACCCACGTTTGAATGAAAATCGAAATGGAACAAGCCTTGTTGCCTATACGGAGGGAGCTCAAGAATCTCCACTCTACGCTTTTCTCTCTATATCAAATATCGCAACTTTACATCAACCAAAAAAAAAAAGAAAAAAAATGATACTAGTAACGACGACGCCCCTCTCTTCCTTGTAACAAAGTCCACAAAAGAAAACCACAAACCCCATTTTCTACGCAATATCGCTCCCAGATTCTGTTCAGTCCCTACCCACCGATCTAGATCAACCTCTTTAAAAAAACAATAAAAAAGGTTATTTTCGTAAATTCAGCCAATTACCCACTTCAAATTTTTATTTTGATGTTACTTTCATTGCTTTTGCAAGTTGTTGTTCATATCATGTAATGGTATATTGTTAGTCTGAATTATTATTATTATTTTTTTTTTTGTTGTTTCTTTTTTTTTTTTCTGGGTTTTGTGTGATGTTTTTATTGCTGCTGTTTTTAATTTCATAGGAATTCTGAGAATTCTGGTGTCATGAGAGGGCAGAGTAACGGTGGTGGTGCTAGAGGGCTTACTTCGCCGGATAGAGGGATGCATGATAAAAGAGGAGCCAACCACCACCACCATAACGGCACCAACAATCATGAGAATACCCATAACAACAGCAACAACAGCAATAATAATAACAATAAATCAGGGGCATCTTCAGAAACAGCTCATGACAGCAAGAAAGGAGGAGGAGGAGGAGGTGGGTCATCTTCCGGTGGAAGTGGAGAAGCAGCAGCACCGCCACCGGTAGTATGGCCACCAAAATTTGTGATTGCCTTAACAAATAAAGAGAAAGAAGAAGATTTCATTGCTTTTAAAGGTTCCAAGCTTCCTCAAAGACCAAAGAAAAGAGCAAAGTTCATCCAACGCAATCTCAATGTAAGACCCTCTTCATTTGAATTAATTCATTCATTTTAGAAATTATTAATTTTTTTTCTTCAATTTCAAATGAAATGATTTGTTTATAATCTTACTATAGATTTAGGGGAAAAAAAAAGAACAGTATTGGGTAGATTTAGATCATATTTACGTGAATTTTCTTCCCTTTTTTTTGGCAATTTTTTCTTATTCTTTTTGGCTGGAAAAGATGGGAAAGCGTGCAATGTGACACTAAAAGCTAGCTATCAACATACACGTGGCAGTTAAAATGTGGATGGGTACCTAATAGTTACCTAAATTTTGTATTAATTGACCTAATAATTCTGCTTAATTAAATAATTAGCAAGCAATTAGTGAGGCTTGGGTAGGGACGGCACTCAGATTTGCACTGAACTGTGTGTGTTTAAATTAAAGCTTTTGGGCCTTGTAGCAGCCTTTAAAAAAATAAAAAATAAAAAGCAAGCGTAGAAAAATAATTTTGAACTATTCGTTAACGTGGGTCCAATTATTCCGTGGGCCTACTGATATGCTAGAATCAGTGGACAGCTTGCGCGTATGCTAGATTGGAATGGAAATTTCGCACTAGATCAATATGTGGACACCTTCCGTGATCCTTCTACATGTACGGTGATGATTCAGGGACAGAACGAAGACTTATCATCCACCTGTGTCTTGTTCCCAACAAACACTAACAGACAAAAGTGGCATATTGGTGGATGCATCATTTGTGGGCCTTCGTTTCTTTAATGATTTGTGGAATGAACATTGCACTACAGTCTACTACGGTTTTGGTTTCAATTTGGGAAAGCAATTGAAAGCATCTAAGGCTGCATAGTGTCTCTCAATGGTTTAAATGTCTGTTCAAAGTGTAATTACAATAGCCCATGCAGATGAATTTAAGCTTCCATTGTTCTTTATCCTTGATATTTACTTTGTTGTGCAGCTTGTAAGCCCTGGGGCTTGGCTTTGCGATCTTACGCTAGAACGGTATGAAGTAAGGGAGAAGAAGATCACCAAGAAGGTATCTCTTCTGTTATGGTCATATCTTCCATTGCAAAATGAAAGATTATGCCACCTGATTTCATGTCAATTAAGAGAGTATCATAGTGATGGGTGTATGCTCTATGGGCTAGGGTTGTTTCTTTACCTTTCTGACCTGTTCATTCACTAAGCTTTTAACAGTTGAGTTAAAATTACCATTCACTGCAGAGACCGAGAGGTTTGAAAGCTATGGGCAATATGGAGTCTGATTCCGAGTGAATGGATGGATTCCTCCTCTGGCAAGAAAGAAAGGGTTTTTATGATGTTGCCGTGCAAGAATGTTAAAGAGTTCTACAGGGATGATGATAATGATGACAAGATGATTGTTTGTTTAGTTTGAAGAGGTGGTTTAATTTTTAACAGGGGGATGTGAGAAAATGTTGATACTGTGTAAATCATGTCCTTTCACCCACTATGAGAATGAATGAACGGATGAATTTTCAGCCATATTTATTCATTTGTGCGCTCAAAGGTGTGTTCAAGATAATGCATCCGTTCATTACCCAATCTTGCAAACGGTTTTAATTGTTTATCCCGAGTTATAAAGTTATTAAGTTGAAAATTTGATATTTAAATATTCATTTAAAAAATTAATATGTCAAATTATTAAAAATTTAATTTTTATTAAAAATAAAATATTTTTAATAATTATTTAATATTATTTTTTTAACTAAATATTATTATACATATTTCAATCCTATTTCAATTCTAAAATTATTTATATATTATATAATTTTGTACTTTAAATTATTCAAAATATTTTTTCTAAATTATTAAAAAAATTATAGTAATTACTTAATATTATTTTTAAACTAAAATATTATTATATATACTTCAATACTAGTATAATAAATCTAAAAACAAATTTTATTTTATGGCGTTCTATCTCTGATCTTGGATCCCACATCGCTAACTAATAATATGTGTGTTTAGCATATATATTATTACATGTCTAACAAAATTGTCATAATTTTGTTAAATGTGGTGTGGTGTCAATTTGTTTTGTGTGTGTTTTAGGTTATTAAATACTAAAAAAAAAAAACAAATCTTATTAATCTAATAATTCTAAAAACAAATCTTATTATAACTAAAAATGTATTACAACAAAAATTAAAAAAAATAAAATTAATATAATTTATTTAGTTATTATTTCATTCAAATTATTCATATAATTATTTTTTTTTAAGTTTACGTATTGTCCAGAATTACGACTAATTTTTGTAATTCTTAAGGGTAAGGGAGAGAGTAGTAAACTCTTTATATCTGAATGTTGATACTTCTTGTTACTTGAACTATTAAAGAGGGAGGTTGATTTTTTTTTTTTTAATGCACATTAAACTCAACTAAATAGAAAGAAGATAAGTAAAGGTGTCCTAATGCTAAAACTTTAATTAGGCCCCATTTTAGGGTCTTTGGACTAAATTATTGTTAATAACTAGTACTTAATTAATATTATTTGTTTGGTGAAATTATTTACAGTTGTATATTAAATAATTATTATAGATATTAATTAATTTTTAAAAATTTAAAAATTTTATATTTATTATAATTTATTGAATTGTATTTCATTATACATATTAATTTTAATAAATATTTTATATCTATAATTTTTAAATATTAAAAATAATATGCTTATATTGGCGAAAAAATAATATGCTTAAATGTAAGAAAATGATATAATAATAATAATATAAATTTAATATATATATAATAAAATTATATAATAACAATATAAATTCAATTTTTTTTATGTGTATATAATATATATGTATATATCATATAAATTCAAATTTTTTTATGTGTACATATAATGTAGGAAAAAGCTAACATATAAAAATATAGTTTTAGTTTAATTCAAAGAGATAAGGATATTTAAGTAGTTGTATTTAAATAGATAAAGTTAATTAAGTAATTTTATTTGAATATATGAAAATTTTCACTTTAAATTGATGATAATATGTATCATAGCTATATATGTCCCAATAACTACCAATCACTTTTTAAAAAATTTACAAAATATTATAATTTTATATTAATTATAGCTGATACGAACTTAAAAGCTATCAACTCCACTCCAAATGCTAAATCAAACACCTCTTAATGATAGTAAAATTCAACAAAATTTTGTCTCTGATTTAGTATAACAGCTGGATTCGAATTGTACTCACTGTTTTCACTAGCTCTGTTTGCTAAAATTTTTATTTAAACATATTGATTGATTGCATTATTTATATATAATTAAGTCTTGAATCCTATAATAATCTATGATATTTTTGAGAGGAGATAATTACTAAAATACTTTCTCATCGACACGAAGCACTAATTATTAGTGAATTTGTCCATCATAAGTTCTTAAGTGGGCCGAATCAGAGAAAGACATCTAACTGCCTTTCATTACATCACATGACCCCCAACAAAACAAAATTGAACTTCCTTCAACTCAATCCTGGTTGGTTCTTTTACATGTGAGCTGTTTGGTTGAAAATTATTATTTGTTTTGTGACGATGGACTCTGGACCCCTCCCAACATCCATATCATACATAAATTTATTTAATTAACCAAAACCCAGCATCAGCTAATTGATTAATTTAGGGCGATTGATTGAAACAAATTCTTTTCATGATAATAAAATATTATAAATTCAAATTTTAATGACTTAAAAAATGAAAACTTTCTGAATTTTATAAAAATAATTTATCTACTCTCTCTATATATATATTGCAACTAAAAATCAAAAGATTAAAACTATATTTATATTTAAATATAAATAATTACTTATATTTATCAACTGAGTTTTTTTTTGGCGAATTATACATTATATATTGAGCAATAAAAAGATAGTGGAAATAAATTGTAAAAATTTATATTTATATTTATATTTATCTCTAACTGTAATTATCAACTACAACCATTCTCTTTTAAACTCTAATTTATATATTAATTATAAATCAACTAATAATAATAATAATATTGTTATTATAATCTACTTAAATGTTAATTGACTTATGTCCCTACTATTTTTGTGACATTAATAATGGATGGACAGGTAGGTCATCTTTAGCAAAAGCAAATCACAACGCAATTAGTGCTTCATTACACCACTAATTAAAGTCACTTTACCACACTAATTGAATTATTAGTGTTCTTTCTTTTTCGTTCAATTGAAAAAAACTATAATGTATATCAATGGAAATATTTATTTATAGTAATATAATAATAACAATAATATGTCAATCCATAACCATCTGTGCACCGCCAAACAGATCCATATATGTAGAAGAAGAAGAATTAAAAAAAAAAAAATCACTCTCAGTCACATAATCCTAAATACTTATATATATCATAATACACTAAACTCTCAAAAGCCTAGATCCAACAATCCTAAATCCTAATAATACCAATAATAATAATAATAACTCATTAAATGAGTAAAAATCTCAAAAATATATATTAAGAAACGCATCTTTTCCTTTAGATCTGCAATCCATAGCCAAACAGAAGCGCAGCAACGGCAGCAGCAAAGGCAGAGCCAAAAGCAGGCAAGATCAAGCCAGAAGCAGCGGAGGTAGGACCAGGAGCGGGAGCTGGAGCAGACTCCGGTGCGGTTGCCTGTGCAGAAAGCACGGCGAGCAACAAAGCCATAACAGCAATAAGAGAAGCCTTGTAAAGAGCCACCATTGGTGAACAAAAGAAGAAAAGAACTTCGGTTATAGGGTTTTTGTTATTTGAAATTTTAGCTTTGCGAAGACAGAGAACGAAGATTTTATGAATGCGACTAATTGGAGAGGAAACTGGAATCATTGGGGGATTTATATAGTAGGCAAAATGGCTAGGGTAAGGGCATAACCGTAATTCGGTTGTGCAGCTGTCCCCGAATTTACAGCCTGGCGAATGGTTTAGTCACGGCTGGTCATCTCAGTCCTTCATACGGCGCCGTTTGTTTAAGCGCAAATAGAGAACATATTCTTTGACGTATTTAATTAAAATACTGCCACGCTCCAGGAAATAAGCGTGTAATACAATTCGAATCGTGCGGTTGGAGATTCAGAGATCAACGTTTAGAAGACCGAAATATGCAATTACTGCGCGTGGTTCATGTTTGGCAATTGTTGCGAATAAATGTTTTAGGCGCAATTAACTACGGGATTCCATAAAACAGAATAAAAAAAGTGGAGAAGATGGGGGACGATTGGAATTGGGTCCCACATAAGCACAAGCGTGGCCACTCGATAGAGACACGTATACAACGGATTATTATTATTTTTTAAAAGTTTAAAATATTTGAATTTTAAAAATGGGAATATACCACAATACCCCACACTGATTTTAATGCTTCCCTTTCCAGAACCTTCTCTTTTCCACCCTGAATTTTGAACAAGAACAATACCCCCTTTATTAGTCCACTTCGATCTAACTTGGCCAACTTTATTTTTTTTC
The DNA here is from genome assembly GCA_947683625.1 of Mallotus nudiflorus. Classification (NCBI taxonomy): domain Eukaryota; kingdom Viridiplantae; phylum Streptophyta; class Magnoliopsida; order Malpighiales; family Euphorbiaceae; genus Mallotus; species Mallotus nudiflorus. The sequence goes on along the minus strand of CANTUR010000307.1, from coordinate 312,646 downwards.
TTATATATTTTAGATGTAATATATTTAATAATTATTTTTTTAATTACTATCGTTAGTTATTAGTTAGGATCTTATAAGATTAAGATTGATCACTATAAGCGTTAATAGAAGATGTGGTATGTACTAATTATGGTGTAGGATACCATAAATATAAGTTACCATATTATAGGGATGAAAATTGCGACCCAAAATTTCAAGTGGCCCAGTTAATTTCAGCAGTGGTTGTGACAAAAACATTATAGCGCGTGTTGCAGCATTATGCTTGAAAATTTAGGTCGCAGTTTTCCTCGGTGATAATATTTATAGCGCGTGTTGTATTTGTTCATTATAAATCAAATAAAATATATATTAAATATGATGTTTTGAGTGTATGGGAAAATATTTTTTCTATTAAAAATACTATATAGAATTAAATTTTAGTTTAATTTAGCCGTATTAGTAGATAAGATATATATCTTTTTATAGATCTTGTTTATAGATCTTGTTTAGGTATGCAATACAAATTTCCTAATAAATCACAAATGAAATTTCAAATTTAAGATTTTACGTGTTGAAATATAATCTTTATCAACCAAATAAAAATACAATCTCATTCGTACTTAAATTTTTTCTACACATATAATTTTAGTTTGATATTCAATATTAGGATAGAGATTTTTGCACTCTTATTGTTGATAATTGTACTCCACTTTGACTTCATTTGTAATTTAAATAAGTTAATTATCCTTAATTTAAAATAGTTACATATTAATATTGATTAAAATTGAAAAGTGTATTTTCTACAAAAATCAATTCCAACTTAAAAAATTATTTAATTATGTATATATAGTAAAAATTAATAACTTGACCGAAATTAGGAGCTATTTATAATTCTATTAATTTGTTATGTTATTTTATTTGTATTCCACTCATATTGCTAAAATTTTTATCAAAATACATTTATGTTTCTTGGTGAATTTAGTTAATTTTTTAATTGTATTAACATTTTAAGTGTTTACATATGATAAAAAGAGTTTTTCAATAGTGAATTCAATTTTATGTTTCCATTAAATTTTTTTTATAAAATGGTAATATATAGGAATAAAAAAATTAATGGTGAATTTATTAATTTTTAGTATGGTAAATAAAAAACATACAATAAAAATATAAAAATACATTAGAATTAAAACTTTAATTAATATAAAAATAAATCTTTATATCATAACAATAAAATATCTTTATATAATATTCAAATACAGGGTTTCTAACTAATAGAACACAATGCTACAACAATAATACTACTACTGCAGTGATTATTAAAATACAAGGAAAATAACAGTTCAATATTTACATAAATTAGCCAGAGAGGAAAAAGTCTGACGAATAATTCTACTAGGAAAGTTTGAGTAGAAGATACTGAAAAAAATATTGTGGGGTTCAGATCTTACTGAGTAAATTACTATTATATATATGCATGCAACCTAAATACATAGATACACAACATTAGTAAAATAATATATATATTTAATTATATATACATACATTTCATACAGATGCTAAAAATTCACTTTTTAAATGCAATAAAAAAATATAGGAAGATTTTTAGGTGGAGGATCAGAGCAGAACCCTAAATAGTTCGCAACCTCAATCACATAACCAATAGCCAACCGACTTATCCATAACTCCAAATATTTATTTATTTATCCAACTCAAGGTAATAGACTGGCCACTAAGAATCCGTAATCTCACTACCGACATGACTGACCCCGAGTATACTAAGTCAACCAAGGATCCATAACTATCCTTTCCACTAACTATTAATTTCAATATTCAATTTCATAATTAGATTTTCAGCCTAAAATCTAACATGCTGTCACACAACTATCACGACCCAAAACAGGGGTCATGACCGGCCTTAGGGAACGAAAATTCTTTCGAATCCGGAACCCGTAACAAGTCTAAAAATAAAATAAAACATGCAATAATAATAATAACATAATTAAAATAATCTGGAGCGGAAATAAAATCATAAATAATTAAATAATAATCCACCACGGGATTTAAATTAACAACTCATCTCGAATATATATAAATAAACTTTTAACACAAATCCAGTTCAAATATTTAAAGTAAATAACTCATACGAATATAATACAACATCCTTTTCAATTTTTACAACTACTGCAGTGTTTAGATTAATAAAAATAAAACTCAAGTGAGCAGTTTACATAATGAAGCCAGGCAGAAGAAATCCGGCGTAAAGGTCTGCTACTGAGATCTGATGACGAAGACTCTCTTGAAAAATAGTCAACGGAGGGGAGTTAGACCTCACTGAGTGAATTACTATAATATATATACATGCATACTAAATGAAAATGCACACAGTCAATAGTATATATATCACATATGTATACAAACAAATACACACAGATGTAATAAAATCATTTTATATATTTTTATTAAAAATCACAGTTTATGAAGGATCAAATAGAACCCTAGAAAATCGCAACCTCAAAACAGTGTTAGACAACACTTTAGCCATATAGGCTCACTTATTCCAAATAAATTCACTTGTTCCATTTGGACAGTAGACTGGCCCCGAGACACTAAGTCAACCGAGCTCCAGCAGTCTGACTGTCAATGTGATTGGCCCCGAGGAGACACTTGGTCAATCGAGCTCCAACAATCATACTCCCAAATCATATCTCACATATCAAATAATCAAATCCAATTAATATCCACAAATGGTTAGTAATGTAGCCTAAATGCTATTAGCGTACCGGTATGTACTCGGTCCTAGTGTTGCCCATTAGGTAGCACGTTCTATTGATATCCTTCATTAAAATATAAAATATACATTCATAAAAATAAATGATGCATGAATTTGAAATAAACAACAACATAAATCATATATATACTAGAAATATACCAAAGGTAAACCAGGTATATTTCGAGTATATATACGTCAAATAAACCCAATTAAATTACAAAATGATCTAGAAATATATTCAAAAACATTTTAAACATAATTCATTAATAAAACATGCATATAGTTTAAAATATACCAAGAATAAACCAAAAGAAAACCAAAAGTAAACTAAAAATAAACTTAATTACTAATTAAACCATTATGCATATTTAATCAAAATAAAACATATATTTCTAAAATCATGCACCCTAGAGCATATATATATAAGATAGCAACTCACTATTATTGCGCTCCTCGAGATGGGTCCGACGGGCCTGATCCACTAGGCCTCGATCTCGGTGAAACTAAACAAACAAATAATGATAGGAATCAGAATAAATTTAACAGAATTTCTAAATACTCGATCTAGAATACTAGAGACAGAATTAGCATTAGAGTTCGATTGGACATCACATTTTACGAGAATTCTACCGAAAATTCGGCAGAACCTCCCCTGTAAAATGGACATCTCTCTACTCAAAGAGTAGAGCCGGCCCTGCAAAGAAACACACTTCGAAATACACACAAAACACAACCATAATCCTTCGGTCGGACTCCAAACTACAAATCACCGATCGAGGTCCATAATTCACGGAATATTTACAAAATACCAAAAATACCCTTATATACTAAAAATACATTTTATAAGTAGAATTTACGTAATTAACCCTAAAACACAGTAAAAACCGATAAAAACTCATTTTATTAGAAAAATCGTATATTATATATATAATTAAAAATAATTTACGAAAAATAGTTTTAATTAGTTAAAAATACTAAATAATTTGTAGAAATCATTTTTTATACCCTAAATAACTATTAAAACCAATTTAATTACATTTTTAGCCAATTTAATGTAAAATTACCAAAATACCCCTATATATATAAATATACTAAAATTAATCCAAAAATTCACCAAAAATAATATAATTCCACAAAATTAATATTCTCAACATATATTTCAATAATATCAATAAATATTCTTAATTAACCAATAAATTTCAATTAAACACATAATTAACCCTATTTTCTCAAAATTACATAAACTAAATAAATTCAAAATAAATACATAAAAATTCATAAAAATTACAAATAAATTCCTATAATTCATTTCAACACATATAATTACCATAAAACACAATTTCATAATTTAATTAAGAAATTTTCAAAAATTAGAAAATAATAATAAAATAATCAAAAATACCCAAAAATCAAACTAAATTCAAAAAATTCCACAAAAATTCCCACATGAAGATTAAGCTACTAGGATCAAAGTTTGTAAAGGAAGTTTTCATGAATCAATCAAATTGAAGCTAAAAAAAAAAAAAAAATCAAAAACTCAAGTAGGCCGAATTTGAAAAATTGACAAAAACCTTACCAAATCGAGTTTTAAGCTTAAAGGAAGCTTAAAATCTTCATATATGGTGTCTGAGGAGTTCAACGGCACCGGAATGATAGGTTTTGATGGCTGAAAACGTGAGGTGTGGAGGAAGAAGCAACTTTTGGCCAAAACAGGTTTCTTGGCTTCATCGGTGCTGGAGAGGGTGGAAGGGAGTGGCGGAGCTGCTGGAGGAAGAGGGTGGACGTCTGGGAGGCACACCGATGATAGTCGACCGGAGTTGCAGCGGGATGGTGAGGAGATGGCGTCGGGAGGAAGAAGAAGGAGGAGGAGGGGTATGAATTGTAATTTTGACAAACTATGTATATATATATATATATATATATATATCTTTAACTTTAATAATCTATACTTTAATATAATAGTTTTATATTTAAAAATTCTACACCACACAATTTAAAAAAATAATTAATATTTATACATATACATATGTTAATTAAATTAACAACTATATAATATATACATACATAATTAAAACAATTACTAAACCCTAAAATTATTAAATATATGAATGTATATGCATGTATATATATGTATTTTAATATGACAATTAAAATAATACATGGACTCATGCAAATATGTAAATCTATTTAAAATAATTAATATTAAACTATTTACGTGTCATTTTCTTCGAAAATACAATTCCCGAGAAAATTTTACGAAAGTACTTAAAATAACATAAAATAATTAAAATAAGCTTTAAATAAATATCAAACTCATAAAAATATCATAATTATATACAAAATTATTAACACTGCATATCCCGATGCAGTTTAAAATATTTTAAAAACTCGGGATATTACAACAACAGTCCTAACATAGCCCACTGAATGACACGTTCTACAACTATCCTCCAAATCATACTTATAATTATTAAAAATAATGAAATGTATAATTTAAACATGATAACATCTATTTTCAAGGCAATATATAAAATATGTACCAATTATATACTAAAACATAGATATAAACATTTAATAAAATAAATCATACTTATATTTACTATAATATCCCGAGTTTTTAAACATTTTTATATTGCATCGGGATATGCAGTGTTAATAATTTTGTGTATAATTATGATATTTTTACGAGTTGATATGCATTTAAAACTTATTTTAATTATTGTATATTATTTTAAGTGCTTTACGTAAAATTTTCCCGAGAATACTATTTTCGGGAAAATTTTGACGTAAATAATTTATTATTAATTATTTTAATTAGATTTACATATTTGCATGAACTCATATATGTTTTTAAAATACTAAATAACGTATATGTGTGTATTTATTTAATTAGGATTTAATTAATTACCCTAATATTTAATTATTTATTAATTAGTTTTAATATTATTTAATTATTTTTATGTGTATTAAATTTTTAAAATATTAAATTATATGTGTGTGGTGTATAATTAATGTGTGTGATTTTATATTATTTTAATATATAGTGTAAAGTATATATATATACATATACATTTAATATTAAAACAAAAAATAAAGTTTGAGTTATTTACGAAATTGCTACCCATCCTTCTCCTCCTTCCCTGATCACTCCCATCACCGATCCGGCCATTGTCATCCCATTTTCTCATCGTCGGTGTGCCTCCCGGCATGCCACCTCCTTCCTCCAGCCGTTCCACCGCCTGCAGAGCCCCTTTCCGGCGTCGGGAAGCTCGTTTTGGCCAGAGAAGTCGAATTCTTTCTCACCGTCATTCATGATGTTTCCAGCCACCATTTTTGACACCACCAGTCTCTTTCTTCTCCTTGAGCTTCGGTGAGTGTGATTCCAAGCTTTGTTTCACTTAAAATGGTCTTGATTTGCTTAGGTTTCAATTTTGGTAATTCGACCATTTTAGGGATCTTGATTTTTTTGAACTTTGAATTTATTGATTCATGAAAATTCCCTTAAAAAATGTTGATCCTAGTAGCTTAATCTACATGTGTGAATTTTTGTAGAATTTTTGGGAATTATTTTGATTTTTGGGTATTTTTGAATATTTTATTATTATTTTCTAATTTTTGAAAATTAATTAATTAAATTATGAAATTGTGTTTTATGATAAATATAGGTGTTTAAATGAATTATAGAAATTTATTTGGAATTTTTATGAATTTCTATGTATTTATTTTGAATTTATTTAGGTTTATGTAATTTTGGAAAATTAGGTTAATTGTGTTTTTAATTGAAATTAATTAGTTAATTGAGTTTAATTATTGATATTATTGATAAATATGTTGAGAAAATAAATTTTGTGCAATTATATTATTTTTGGTGAATTTTTGGAGTAATTTTAGTATATTTATATATATAGGGGTATTTTGGTAATTTTACCCTAAGTTGGCTAAAAATATAATTAAATTGGTTTTAATAGTTATTTAAGGTATAAAAATGATTTCTAAAAATTATTTAGTATTTTTAACTAAATAAAACTATTTTTCATGAATTATTTTCAATTATATATATAATATACGATTTTTATAATAAAATGAGTTTTTATCAGTTTTTACTGTGTTTTAGGGTTAATTATGTAATTTCTACTTATAAAATGTATTTCTGCGATATAAGGGTATTTTTGGCATTTTCATAAATATTCTGTGATTGTGGATCCCGGTTGATAGACTGTAGTTTGGAGTCCGACCGAGGGGTTGTGGATGGAATTTTGTATCTATTTTTTGAAGTGTGTTTCTTTGCAGGGCCGGCTCTACTCTTTGAGTAGAGAGATGTCCGTTTTACAGGGGAGGTTCTGTCGAATTTTTGGTAGAATTCTCGTAAAATATGATGTCCGGTCGAACCCTAATTCTGATTCTGTGTCTAATATTTTAGATCGAGTTTCTAGGATTTTCTATTAGGTTTATTCTGATGTTTGTTATTTATCGTTTGTTTAGTTGCGCCGAGACCGAGGCCTAATGGACCAGGCCCGTCGGACCTATCTCGAGGAACGCACTAAATGTGAGTTACTATTTTATATATATGTGCTTTAGGATGCATGATTTTAGAAATATATGTTTTATTTTGATTAAATATACATAATGGTTTAATTATTACTTAAGTTTATTTTTAGTTTATTTTTGGTTTATTTTCTGTATATTTTAAACTATATACATGTTTTATTAATGAATTATGTTCAAAATGTTTTTGAATATATTTCTAGTTTATTTTGTAATTTTATTGGATTTATTTAACGTATATATACTCGAAATATACCTGGTTTACTTTTGGTATATTTTTAGTATATATATGATTTATGTTGCTATTTTATTTAAGTTCACGCATCATTTATTTTTATGAATGTATGCTTTATATTTTAATGAAGGATATTAATAGAACGTGCTACCTAGTGGGTAGTACTAGGACCAAGTACGTATCGGTACGCTTATAGCATTTAGGCTATTTTACTAACCACTTGTGGATATTGATTGGATATGATTATTTGATGTGTAAGATATGATTTGGGAGTGTGATTGCTGGAGCTCGGTTGACTAAGTGTCTCGGGGCCAATCACACTGACAGTCAGACTGTTGGAGCTCGGTCGACTTAGTATCCCGGGGCCAGTCTACTGTCCAAATGGAATAAGTGAATATTTTGGAATAAGTGAGCCTGTATGGCTAGAGTGTTGTTGTCACGACCCAAAACAGGGGCCATGACCGGTGCTAGGGAACGGGAATTCTTTCGAATCCGGAACCCGTAGCAAGCCTAAAAATAAAAGAAACATGCAATAATAATAATAACAATATCAAATGCAGCGGAAATGAAAATCATAAATATCATAATATTATTTTCGCCAACTGGATTTAAATCAAATCTCATCTCATATATATAAATCTTTTAATATAAATCCAGTTTCAAATATAATACAATATCTCACATAAATAAAATACATAAAATCCCATAAATTAATTTACAACTATTGCAGTGTCTAGATTATAAAAAAATAAGACTCAAGTAAGCAGTTTACACAAGGAAGCTGGGGCGGAAGAAATCCGGCGTACAGGCCTGCTACTGAGGTCTGAAGATGTTGACTCTCCTGAAAAATTGTCAACGGAGGGGAGTCAGACCTCACTGAGTGAATTACTATAATATATATACATACACACTAAATGATAATGCATACAGTCAACAGTATATATCTAATATATATATACAGGCAATTACACACATATGCAATAAAATCATTTTATATATTTTTTATTTAAAATCATCTTTTAAAAAGGATCACATAGAACCCTAGAATATCGTAACCTCAAAAATAGTGTTAGACAACACTCTAGCCATACAGGCTCACTGAATCCAAATATATTCACTTAATCCATTTAGACAGTAGACTGGCCCCGAGACACTAAGTCAACCGAGCTCCAGCAGTCTGACTGCCAGTGTGATTGGCCCCGAGACACTTGGTTAACCGAGCTCCAGCAATCACACCCAAATCATATCTCACACATCAAATAATCACATTCAATCAATATCCACAAATAAGTTAGTAATATAGCCTAAATACTATAGGCGTACCGGTACGTACTCGGTCCTAGTGCTGCCTACTAGGTAGCACCTTCTATTGATATCCTTCATCATTAATAATATAAAACATTCATTCATAAAAATAGATGATGCATGAAGTTCAATAAAATATCAACATAAACCATATATATACTAGAAATATACCAAAAGTAAACCAAGTATATTTCGAGTATATATACGTCAAATAAATCCAGTCAAAATACAAAATAAACTAAAGATACATTTAAAAACATTTTAAACACAGTTCATTAATAAAACATGCATATAATTTAATATATACCAAAAATAAACCAAAAATATACTTAAATACAAATCATATTATTTATGCATTTTAATCAAAATAAAACATATATTTCTAAATCATGCATCCTAAAGCACATATATATATAGTATAGTAACTCACACTAGTGCGCTCCACGAGATGGGTCCGACGGGCCTAGTCCACTAGCCCTCGGTCTTGGTGCAACTAAATAAGCAATAAATAACTGACATTAGAATAAACCTAACAGAAATCCTAGAATTCGATCTAGAGTATTAAACATAAAATCGATATCAGGGTTCGACCGGATGTCACGTTTTACGAGAATTCTATCGAAAATTTGGCAAAACCTCCCCTGTAAAACGGATATTTCTCTACTCAAAAGAGTAGAGCCGACCCTGCAAGGAAATACACTTCGAAAAACTACACAGAGCACAATCAAAATCCCACGGTCGGACTCCAAACTACAGTCCACCGATCGGAGTCCACAATCACAGAACAATTATGAAAATACCAAAAATATCCTTAAAACCTAAAAATACATTTTATAGGTATAAATTACATAATTAACCTTTAAACACAGTAAAAATCGATAAAAACTCATTTTATTAGAAAAATCGTATATTATATATATAATTGAAAATAATTCACGAAAAATAGTTTTAATTAGTTAAAAATACCAAATAATTTGTGGAAATCATTTTTATACCTTAAATAACTATTAAAACCAATTAAATTATATTTTTAGACAATTTTATGTAAAATTACCAAAATGCCCTTATATATATAAATATACTATAATTACTTCAAAAATTCACCAAAAATTATACAATTATCCAAAATTAATTTTATCAACATATTTTTCAATAATATCAATAATTAAACTCAATTAACCAATTAAATTCAATTAAAAATATAATTAACCCTAATTTCCCAAATTTACATAAACTTCAATAATTCAAAATAAATACTTAGAAATTCATAAAAATTCCAAATAAATTCCTATAATTCATTTCAACACCTAATTCAACCATAAAACACAATTTCATAATTTAAATAATTAATTTCCGAAAATTAGAAAATAATATTAAAATATTCAAAAATACCCAAAAATCCAAAAAATCTCCAAAAATTCCAAAAAAATTCATACATGTAGATTAAGCTACTAGGATCAACATTTGTGAAGGGAGTTTTCATGAATCAATCAATTCTAAGCTCAAAAAAAATCAAAAACCCTAATATGGCCGAATTGGAAAAATTCAAAACTAAGCAAATCTAGACCATTTAAGCTCAAACCAAAGCTAGAATCACACTCACTGGAGCTCAAGGAGAAGAAAGAAAGAGACTGGCGGTGTCAAAAACGGTGGCCGAAATCGTCGTGATCAAGGGTGGAAGGAAATTCGGCTTCTCCGGTCAAAATCCACTTCTATATGCCGGAAACGGCTACTACAGGCGGCGGAAGAGGCTGAGGAAGGTGGTGGCACGCCGGACGGCACTCCAATGGCAAGGGAACGGGACGGCAGCGACCGGAACGGTGAGGGAAGGTGATCGGGGAAGAAGGAGGCGCTCAGGGGCAAATGTGTAATTTTCTAAAAACTTGATTTTTGACATATAATGTGTATATATATATACTTTATACTATATAATAAAATAATATTAAATTACACACATTAAATATACACCACACACATATAATGTAATATTTTAAAATTTAATAATAAATAAAAATAATTAAATAACAATAAATTAATAAACAAATAATAAAATATTAGGGTAATATATATTAAACCCTAATTAAATAAATATCGCACACATACACGGTGTTTAGTAATTTAAAAATACGTTTGAGTTCATGCAAGTCCGAAAATATATTTAAAATAATTAATAATAAATTATTTACGTGAAAATTTCCTCGAAAATACAAGTCCTGGGAAAATTTTACGTAAAACACTGTAAATAATACACAATAATTAAAATAGGTTTTAAATACATATGAACTCATAAAAATATCGTAATATATATTCAAAAATTATTAATACTACATATCCCGGTACAGTGTAAAAATATTTAAAAACACGGGATATTACAGTCTTCCCCCCTTACAAGAATTCGTCCCCGAATTCCAGAAAAACAAGATCAAGAAGGAAAGAGATACGGGTAAGAAGCTCGCATCTCAGCTTCAGTCTCCCATGTATGCTCCTCGACTCTGTTGCTACGCCATAGAACCTTGACCATCAGAATCTGCTTCGAACGCAACTGTCGAACTTGATAATCTACAATCGCCACAGGTTCTCCCACAAACGTCAAATCATCACTCACTTCTACACTATCAGGCTGCAACACGTGTGAAGGGTCTGAGATATACTTCCTCAACATCGAGATATGAAACACTGGATGCACCTGTGACATACTCGGAGGCAAATCCAACCGATATGCAACAGTGCCAACTCTCTCCAGAATTTCAAACGGTCCAATATATCTCGGTGCTAAACTGCTCACTTGAGTTTTATTTTTATGTAAACTGCTCACTTGAGTTTTATCTTTATGTAAACTGCTCACTTGAATTTTATTTTTATAATCTAGACACTACAGCAGTTGTAAATAAGTTTGTGGGTTTTATGTATTATAATCGTGTGAGATATGTACTTTGAATATTTGAACTGAAACTTGTATTAAAGGATTTATTTATATATGAGATATGGATTTGATTTAAATCCCGTGGTGGATTATTATTTTGATATTTATGATTTTATTTCTGCTTTAAGTGTTATTATTATTATTATTGTATGTTTTATTTTATTTTTAGGCTTGCTACGGGTTCCGAATTCGAAAGAATTCCTGTTCCCTAGCGCCGGTCATGACCTCTGTTTTGGGTCGTGACATTTACATTATTAAAATATGGATGTTCACAAATGTTTATCTTACATGCAATGCATATATATAATGATAACTCACAGGTTGAATGCACTCAATGAGAGTGATTCGACTGGCTTAGTCTTGAAGACCTCAGTCTTGGCGCAGCTGAAGAAAATAATAATAACAATAATTTTTAAAAATAAATTCCTAATTTAATAATTCTAGAATTCTAAGAATGACTCGATTTAGACACGATTTGGGCAAAATTTTAAAACTAGACTTAGACCGATTGTCATGTTTTACGAGAAATTTATCAAAAAGTCTGTAGAGCTTTCCCCGTAAAATGAACATCACTTTACTAAAAGTAGAGCCGATCTTGCATAAGAAATTCACTTCTAAATAATTCATATCACTAAACGTCCGGTTGGGCTCCTGAACTGCAAATATTGCCCAACCGAAAACCAATTTCAACAATAATTTCAAAATAATAATAATTAATAATAAATGACCAAAATTATAAAAATTCAATTAAATACCAGAAATCAATTTATTTAGATAATAAAAACATAAAAGATGTTTAATTTTCCAAAATAGATAATAAAATCTAATTTACAATTAAATAATATTAATAAACCGATTATTCAAGTTTTTAAATTCACCACTCAACCGAAATGTAGACTTTTGAGTTTTGCTGGCCTGATCACTACTCAACTGAAACGTGATTCTCGGGTTTTCCTGGCCTGATACATCACTCAACTAAAATGTGATTCTTGGGTTTTTTTTGGCCTGGTACACCACTTAACTAAAGTATGAACTCTGAGGATACAACCTGAACAGTACTTTCTTGATCACAAGCTTCAGGAATACTACCTGAACAACCCTTTCTTGATCATGAGCTTTGAGGATACTACTCGAACAACCCTTTCTTCCAAAACATAATCCTTGGGTTTTCCTAGCCATTCCATTCCTCAATCAATTTTTTTTAAAAAAAATTAACTAGAAAACTTTTATCCCATGACCACAATTCTTGAGATGTATCCAAGGAAATATTTTTTTTTCTTTAAAGAAAAACCTAACTCAAACCCTCTTTTACTATAAAATCTCACTTTTCTTTTTTTTTTTTCAAAGAAAAACCTAACTCAAACCATCTTTTACTATAAAATCTCACTTTTCTTTTTTTTTTTTTAAAAGAAAAACCTAACTAAAACCCTCTTTTACTATAAAATCTCACTTTTCTTTTTTTTTTTTTCAAAGAAAAACCTAACTCAAGCCCTCTTTTACTATAAAATCTCACTTTTCTCTTTTTTTCTTTTTCTTTTTCTTCCTCCTCTCCTTCATTTTTTCTTTTTCTTTCCCGCGCTCATATTCTTTTGAAAATGGATGATGACAGGACGCCACCAGTGCCCAAGTAGGATCGCATTCAACCTTCTGCAAATACCCTCGAATTATTGAAGGGAGATACGATTCTTCTCTTGGCAAATTTGAGGAGTCACATTTGTTCATCGGCATTCGGAGAGGTTAGTATCCGAATCCTTCTCATTTTTCTTGCAAATCACATTGGGTTAGGCTATATTTATGATTAAAAACTAGATTGATTAAACATGCATTTTATGGATTTTTAAAAAAAATTAGAAACTATTCGTTGTCCTTCATTGTGCAGAGACAATCGCCTCTTCATTGAGGTGATCACCATACCCTTAAGGCGATAACCTCATGACAAGGGATGATCACCTCTATGTCAGCATACAAGGGCATCACCTCTTCCACAGAGGCAATCGCCACTGTGATGAGGTGATCATCTTATCCATGAGGTGTTGCACCTCTGTGATAGGGTGAACTAGACTGTCTGCAATTACTTAATTATTTTTTACTTTAAAAAGTAACAAAATTGTACTATATTAATTTAACTTCCTTGATTCCTTTTTGCAGTATGATGCACAAATGTTCAAGGGTGCCGAAAACTTCCATGGGGCCTGGGTTTTCAATAACGACCTAACTGAGGATCAAAAGGATCGAATTTAGGACACCAGGTTTGAGGACTTCATACTCTCTTTTCCCATAGAGCTGGGTTGGACAGACCACCAGCCACTCCATGTGTTGATGGAGAGATAGTTTGACACGACACACACTTTCCACCTCCCTTTCGGGGAGCTCACTCTGGATCCTGTCTCCTTTGCTACTATCATCGGGGTCACGTGCGTTGGAGATCCTATTCCCCTTGATATGAGCCTACATTAGCTAACTCTAGACAAGGCTGCCTATATTGAGCATTTTTTAGGTATGATCCCGGACATGAAGGGGACTCATACCCTTAAGCTTGATTCCATTTAGAGCTTTTACACCCGGGTTAAAGTTATGGCGATGGTCACCCCTCGTGAGATCTACTAGGTGGTGTGAGGTTTTCTTATTTATCTTATTGGCATAACCTTCTTTGCTGACACTGCTAGCTCGATGGACTTGATGTTCCTATTGCCTCTCTAGGACTTGGATCAGGTGTTTACATACAATTGGGGTAGCTGTGCTTTGGCCTATTTATACCACAAAATGGATGAAGTCATCTGTGGGGCCAAGAGGTTCAGTGATTTTTGGCATGCCGTCTTAATAAGTTATATCTTTCTCTTTTCCTCTTGATTTGCTTTAATATCCATTCATTAATATCTTCTAACCCTCTTTCTTTTATAGGTTTGGGCCCTGGAGCTAGAGTTGCTTATTAGTGTACTGCGAGTGGGGAGTAATTTCCCCACAATCAGTAGGTGGGGTGGTAGTTGTATACTGAAGAGGCATCTAGCCCTAGTACACATGCATCAGTAGTACCTAAAATTTTTAATGCAAGATGTGATACTTACAATAATTACACTTATATTAGTAACATTGTAAATTTGACTCACTTACCAGTTGGTGCTTTCATTGCAGATTTAAATTGACTTATGGGGTCTTGATAATAGATGAAATATGGAGATGACTCGTTCTAGACCATTAGCTCAAAAGAGGGTCCTTTTTCATGGGCCAGGCTATCAAGTCTAGTACTTTAGTGAGTGAATCTTGAATTGGAATAGGGGCATTAAAGCGAGTTGTGTCCCCAAATCCCCTCCGAGGAGCATGGTATGGACTCATAAGCTAGAGGGTGTTAAGCTTGATCAAGCAATTGCTAGAGAGCCTGCTGTGGATCATATTGTATGAATTAAGAGCCGATACTTAGAGTTTTTTTTACTCACCTCCTGTTGACAACCCTATTTTTGCCACTTCTACCTCTTAGGTAAGTGTTTAACATTCTCTTTTATATCCAAGATTATCATGTCCCAATATAGTTTTCTTTTATTTTCAGGCTGTAGTGACTAGACCTGTACCCTACGCTAGACTTTAGGTGTGGGAGAGAGAGCCTCAGAGACGCTGTCTTGATCCGAGCAAAGAGGGGACTTTGACTGTAGCTGAGCATATGAGACCCCCCACCACCTCCAACTCTCAATTCATCATTGGCAGCTTCGCTCACACAACTGATCCCTTGGTCCATTACTGGGTTCCTCCTAGAGAGTTATCTCATCAGTTCTTGACCCTGGACAAGGACCTCGCACCTACATGTACTCCTATAGGCGCTACTTACATGAGTTTGCTTTTAACCTGCTTCTTAAATCATTGTTGACATGTTTGTTAGTTATAACAAAGAATGTATATGTACTAAATGATCAAGGCTTAGAGGGACTATATGCTGGATGTTACCCAACAGTAGAGGGTAACAATCTCTCCTACATTTATATGTATGCATGCTCGTATAATTTACTAACCTATGGTCTGCTTGAACAAGATTGTGATGAGGCCAGCTAGGCAAGAATTGCCACCTTGAGTGCCAAATTAAAGTCTTTCAGATCGATGAGGACAAGGAAGAGGATGATGGGGGCGATAACGACACAAGAGGAGAGGATGGTCGTGAGGGCACCGAGTCAGACGCTTGATAGATTAGGGCCCATGAACTATTCTTTTTGATTGATGCTTCTCTTTACCTGTTTAATATGATCCTTGCACATTTTTAACTCTTGTTGGTTGGATGTTTATAGAATTCAACTTCTGTTTTAATCAATTTTAATTTTCACATACAATATAGCACCAATGATTACATGAATGCCCTTTTAAGCTGCTAAGTTATGATTTGTAAGGCTGAGACTGTATAATCCCATAAGAAGCTTTTTGATTGTCACTGTTGGAGAGGCAATCGCCTTATGACCTTCTGTTGAAGAGGCGATCGCCTCTTCATGCTGAGGTGGCACCTCTTCATCCTGAGGAGAGGCGATCACCTCATGGCCTTTTATTGAAGAGGCGATCGCCTCTTTGTGCTGAGGCGATGCCTTTTTAATAAGGCGATCACCTCAGCGCTAGGTAAGGCTAAGCAACGGTTAGTTCGGTTATAAAAGGGTTGAAACTGATCGGTTATAAAAAGAAAATTTTATAGACCGAACCAAACTGAATGAAGTATGAAAACCTCCTCGGTCGGTTCCCGAAAATATTCAATTTTTTTAGTTTGGTTGGTCGGTTTAAATCTGTTTGGGCTTTAATGGACTGGGCTTAATAATTGAAAGCCTAATGCTAATATATAAAAGTAAATACTAAAAATTCATTAATTAAAATGTTTAACACTATATAATTAACTAATTTTAAACCCTAAAACTATAATACAAATACAAAACATTAACAAATTTTGGCCAATCGACCATTAAAGGCCTAAATATATGATTTACAAAAAAATAAACTAACAAAATGAATGGCCCTATACTATAGCTATATAATTATACAAAAGATGTATGCAATATAAAAAAAACCATGCAGAATTGCAGATAGTATAAAAAAAAATTCATTTGCCATGCAATATCTGAAAAAAAAAATGCAGGCGAAGACATTATGTTAAAGCTCTACTTATATTTTTCCACTTTCAGATTGGTTCTCATGTTACAAACTACAAGACAAATAAAAATAAACAAATTTGAAATGAGACACAAAATTGAAAACAATAAATAAAATGCAAAAATTGAAATGAGGCTCAAAATAAGCATGTATCAATCAAACCAAGTATGCAACCACATTTTTGATAGCTAATAAAAACCAAGCCACCAAAGAAACTTAAGCAAGCACACTGGTATATCAGATCGCATGAGGGTGGAAGCATCATCATTGCCTAAAAAAATTGCACACAGGCATAAGAATCAACAACACAGGCACCTCAAGAAATAGATAGAGGCACATAAGGTTGTGCAACAACATAGGCACCTCAAGATAAAGACAGAGGCACATCAAGTTAAGCAACAACATAAGCACCTCAATAAATAGATAAAGGCACAGAAGGTTGGTGACTAAGTGTGCATAATAGCATAGGCACAAAAAGCACAACACAATCAACAGCATAAAACAAGAACAAGCAGGCAGCCAAACAATAAGCAATCAAATGATCTAACTCATTATGGCAGTAAGGCAATGAAACAGTCAGGCATATCATAGAAAATAATTAAGTTAATTTAAAGTGTCAATAAATTTTACTGAGCATTGTTAGATTAATGTAATTAGACTGCAGTTAAAGTGTCAATGGTTGTGGGTTTAGGTAGCGCTGTAAAAAACAAAGAAAATAATTAGTAGTAGTTATAGAACTAAAAAATGAAACTATTAAAATAGAACTAAAAATTTAAATCAGATGTTACTTTTCTCAAAATTTTCCAATTCATTAATAGTTTCCTCAACATTGATTTGTGTTTTAGACATTCTTAGCCAATCATTAGTGCATATTAATGCCTCCACAATCTTAGGAGTCAAAGAACTCCTGAATTGATCCAGAACATGACCACTAGTGCTAAAATCACTTTCAGAGGCTACGGTTGAAATAGGGACTGCAAGCACATCATGTGCTATAAGAGAAAGGATGGGAAACCTTTCATAATTTAATTTCCATTAACATAGAACATTAAATGAATCCCTTTCTTCCACAATATGCTCAGAGAGATAAATTTCCAATTCATACTTCTTATTGCCAAAGCTTCCACTAGATTCCAATTTATGCTATATAAACTTAGCTTTTAAAAGTGATATAGATTTCCCAACATTAGGAATAGAAACATTAAAAGGAGAAGAGGTGACAAATTGACTTCTACCAGAATTAGAACCATCAAGCTTCATATAATCATCATATAGAAAATGCATATCAGATTTGACAATGATAAATAAGATTAGGCCAGTATGTTCACCATACATCTGCTTGAGTTAGAAATCCATATACTCAAACTTGTCCCGAGGGTTAAGAATATTGGCCAGGAAGATAAAGGAGTTCATTTTCTTAGGGTCACCCTAGTACTTATCAAATTTTGATTTCATTGATTACCCCATGGAAACAACAGTCAGATTAGTAGAAGATTGGCAGTCATTCAATATAAAGTGCAAGTAAGAGATTTCATTGAAAAAAGAATTAGAAGTTACATACAGAGAACCAAAAATTTGCAGAGTCATTTTATAAAATAGCTTCAATATATCAACCATTTTCTTTGCATACCCCCAATCAAGGAAGTCAGGGACATCATCCTTTAAGTCTGCCTTGAAAGAACTTTCTTGTTCTTCAAACTTATTAAACGCTCTTTCATACAGATAAGCAGTTTTTAGCATGAGATAAATGGAGTTCCATTGAGTTGGAACATCTAGAGACAAAGCACATTAACTTGAAATCCCAACAAAATCATATATTTCTTTAAATTTTCTAATTCGGAGAGGTGAATTTTTTATATATCTAATAGCTTCTTTTATCTTTTTCACAGACTTAGAGGCTTCTTTCAAGCCATCATTAACAACAAGATTTAAAACATGAGCAATACACCTCATATGAAGGAATTTTGATCTAAAAGAAGTGTAAGTACCCCATGACAAAAGCTTCTTTTTAAAATAATTGATTGTAGTATCCTTCGAAGAAGCATTATCAATAGCCACACAGAAAATAGATTTTAAGTCCCAATCAAGCAAGCAGTTCTCAAGGGCCTTAGCAATATATTCTCCCTTATGGGAAGTCACAGGCACAAAAGAGATTATTCTTTTTTGCAACTTCCATTCTGTGTCTATAAAATGGGTAGTAACACACATATAATTAATTCTTTGAATGGAAGTCCATGAATCAGTTATAATACTGATTCTATGTGACTGACTATGTAAAAAAGATTTTAGCTTCACCCTTTCATTAAGATAAATGGAGTAACAGTCTCTAGACAATGTCCATCTAAATGGAATTTTAAATCTAGGGCAACAGGATGACATTAATTTTCTAAAGCCATCACTTTCAATAAATTTAAAAGGCAATTCATCAACAATTAACATATGTGTAAGTGCTTTTCATATTGCATCTTGGTCAAAATTCCATGTGCCTAATTGCTCAAATTATGATGCAGCAATATCAAATGCAGGTTGAAGTGTTAAAAGAGACTGCCTAGTTTCTATAGATTGTGGCATGCAAGTCATTACATGATTTCTAAAACTAGATGTGCCATTTTTTTAAGGTCAGCACAAAAGGTCTTACCATAGTATTTACACTTGGCAGTCTTGCCCCCTACCTTGTCATTTATTTTCAAGAAATGCTTCCAGCACTTTGCTTTGGATTCAGAGGCTTTTCTTTTTTTATTTTTTACAGGCTTAGGCTACTTCTCAATCTCCGTAGATGCATTCTGTATCTTAGACTGTGTTTGGGCTACACATTAATTTGCTTCCACCCCCAAATTGCTTTCAGAGACAATCTCAGAGACACTAGTGGCAATGGCAGGATTACTACCACTGTCACGTTCCATCTTACAAAATAATTAAAAGATAAATGAACCAATTAGTTACACAATTAAAATAATTTAATCAAAAAACTTTAAAATATTAAGAGTATTCATAGTTGCTACCTTTATTTTTTTTGTAATTGAATTCAGCAGCCCCACCGAGTCTAAGAATTAAGAATCACAGTGAATCATAGTGAAAAAATCCAAGAAATGGACTGCTTCAGCGCTTCCACCCATTTTAAATTTTGCACTCAAAATATTTCATATATCATTTGTGATTCAACAATGAAGCAAATTGCTTCCACCCTTTTAGAAGCATCAAAATTGAAAGAAATAAACAAACAAAAATGAACCATCTACTCAATCATATAACAAATAAATGAAAGTAACAAAAGTATTAAAAAAAAACATTTTCTTTTTTCAACCTGAGTTCTATTTAAAAAAATATATTATTTTTTCACTAATAAGTTAGATCTAGGTTTACATAATCTTTTTAACTCAAAAAATTAACATAAATCATATAACATTTAAATGAAACTAACAAAAGTAAAAAAAATAAAACTAATATTTTTTTTAAATCAGAGTAATATAACATGGAAAAAATATAAAATTTTTTCACTAACAATTTAGATCTATATGCACAGACTCCATTTAGCTTAAAAATCATAACAAATCAAACATAAATTTTGAAAAAAATTAACACGCATGTATTAAAATTCTGCAGACAATCATTTTTTTTAAAAAAAAAACCATAATTTTTTCTTCAAATCAAATCAAATAATGTTTGTAGATATTCAAAAATTTTAGATATACAAAAACTCAGTGACATCTAACTTAAAATACATCATAAACAAACTATTTTAAATAAAAAAATATTTGTTAAAAAAATATAAACATACGATTAACCCACAAGAAAAGAAGTTAACACACTGTACCATTTTAGATCTCATCGCATGAATGATTATATCAACAAAGAAGCATGAGATCTCAATGTGTTAGAGTCTAAGAGTGTAAAAATTAAAAGAAATCAATAGAAAATTCGAAGAAATAAAACAAGCAGATAAGATTTTTGTCACTGGATTCACTATGATCTAGAGAAATAAAAGAAGATGATAACTACATTGAACCCAAAGATAGTGTAACGTAAGAAAATAGGATGAGGCAGGGGGCATTTAGGGTTCTGGAGTGAAGAGTTAGAAAGGAAGGTTTGAGAGAGAAGAAGAAAGGAGGTAGCAGGTGAGTGTGTTGAGATAGGAAACAAGGATTAGGGTTAGTTTTAGGATTTTTATATAGGTAGGGTTTGGGAAAAATGACGTCCGTTAAATTTAGTATGTGTATATATATATATATATATTAGTTTCGATTTTTGGTCGGTAAAACCCTCAAACCGAACCAAACAAAATATGCACTTACCAACTGAACCAATTACTCAAATGGTTCGATTCAGTTTGGTTAATTTGGTTCGGTCGGTTCTTGCACACACCTAGCGCCAGGTCAGTTTCTCCTCTTTAAAATCCTAATTCTTCATCTTCAACCCCATTTTTTGATATCTTCATCCCAATTCTCAATTTTGTCTCTCTAGATACCCCCAAAAGCTTGAATTATGATTGAAAGAAGCCTTAAAATGCTACAACTAATATTGAAAAGCTTAGATAATATATTGTGGACCAAATTGGAGCTGTTCCACCTCCTGGTCTTCAAATCGTTACACGCTTGAAGAATCAGTTTCTCTTTTCTTCATGTTGTAGCCTAGTTCTAAGATCCTCAGAAACACGTCTTCTAGTTCAATACAGTTAAACTATTCCCTCTACTAGAGCAATTTGAGGCCATTCTCAGTTGCCATATGGATTCCACTTGAAATCCTTAACTTTGTGATTCCAAACCCTTATTCTATCCAGCATCAGTTGGCCCAGATGTTCAATCTTTCGCCCTGATCTTCATTTCATTGCATTATCGGCTCAAAAATTACATTATAATCCTTCTTTAAAACTACCACGGGCATAAAGAGAAGCTCGTTGACCTCAGATGATGACTTTCTGCTTATACGCTCAATTTATGGTTATTTCCCTTTTCAAAAATTATGACTTAAAAACCCTTTCCATCCTCAATCAAGTGGAAGTAGGGCTCAACCTTTTCCCTTTCATTCTATTAGAAACCATCATTGGACTAGATAACTTTACAGAAATAAGACGATTCTCTGGAAGTCCACTTCTGTTGGAGGTACGCTACTCTGCCTTGAATTCTTGTTCCCTTATCATTCAATCATTGCATCCATCTACTTAACACTTTGTAGATGTGGCTTTATGAGAAATTGGGTCTACTCAAACCTCCTCGAGATGTTGTATGCTATAAAGCCAAGCATTATTGAATTAAAAAGCTATAACCCATACCACAAGATGTTGAAGGCTGGCTATTGACATTCCTTGACACTGATTCAATAGATATGTCCATGGTGGAGGTTGCAGCATATGACAATTCGGTCTTACACTTACTGTGTTCCAGTTACTGGCCTTTATTTTGCCACCTTTTATAACCCTACTCGTCTCTATCGCCAATACGAATAGAAGCAACTGACCGTGGAATTAGTGCATGAGTTGGAACCAGGACCCCTCTTTTAAAACTTCCTAGATAACTTAGTGGCTACCTGGCCTTGCAGAATCATTCAGAGGAAAATAGACTACAACGGGGATCTGACCACTGGTGATAATTACAAGGTGTGGATTTGATTGCAACAAATAGAAAAAAATGATTTTATTAGAAGCGAAAGGATAAAAGAATTGCAAATGTTGAGTGCTCAGGATGTTTAACAAAGGAGAATGAAATAAAATTAGTTTATGAATCAAGTCATCATTCCCTTTTTATTAGATAGCATTTCCTTTAGTAGTTAAACAGATTGTAATAGACACTTAATGCGGTGTTTAATAATAATTAAAGCAATCTGTTTCATTTAACTTAAGCACTATTTATATATACATTTTGCTTCTAACATATCTCATATTGTTAGTTGGTTTTCCCTTGTAAGTTTTTCAACTAACCATTTTTCCTCTCTATCTCTTTTATATGTCTTTAACTTTTGCTTGGACTGCCTCTTTTAAAGTTTTCAATCCAGTGAGACTTTTAATTTTTTCTTGTCTCTACTTTTGCCTAGACAACCTCTTTTTGAGGTTCTCTCTAGTGAGACTTTTATAGAAAGTACTTCTTAAGCTTGTCCAGGTTAATAGGCTCTCTGAATTCATTCCCTTCTATGTCAGATAGGATAGCAACACCTTTGAAAAATAATTTTTTCACCATGTACAGGCCTTCCCAATTTGGCTGAAATTTTCCTCGAGGGTTGGTTATGATCGACTTTGTAAGCTTTAACACTAAATCTCCCTTTTTGATGTTTCCTGGCTTGATTTTCTTATTATAATCCTAGGCTATCCTCTTTTGATATAGCTGAGAGTGATATATAGCTTTCATCCTCTTCTCATCTAGCAACGTCAGTTGTGTTAATCGACTCTCCACCCATTGGTACTCGGGGATCTTGGACTCTAAGAAAACCCTTAGTGATCAGATCTTGACCTTTATTGGCAACACAGCTTCACACCCATAGACCAAGGAATACGGAGTGACCCTAGTTAATGTCCTGGCCATAGTTTTGTATCCCCATAACGCAATCTGTAAGTAATCTACCCAATCTCGATAATTCTTTATCATCTTAGCCAGGATCTTTTTCACATTCTTCTTTGCAGCTTCTATTGCCCCATTCACTTATTGTCACAACCCAAAACAAGGGTCATGACTGGCGCTAGGGAACGGGAATTCTTTCGAATTCGGAACTCGTAGCAAGCCTTAAAATAAAATAAAAACATGCAATAAGAATAATAACATAATTAATATTATGCAACGGAAATAAAATCATAAATAATTAAATAATAATTCACTACGAGATTTAAACCAATAACTCATCTTACATATATAATAAACTTTTAATACAATCCAGTTCAAATCCTTAAAATATACAACTCACACAATATAGTACAAAACCCCTTTAATAATTTTACAACTAATGCAGTGTCTAGATTATAAAATAAAACTCAAGTAAGCAGTTTACATAATGAAGCTAGGGAATCCGGCGTACAAGTCTGCTACTGAGGTCTGAAGATGATGACTCTCCTAAAAAATAGTCAACGGAAGGGAGTCAGACCTCACTAAGTGAATTGTTATAATATATATATATGCAAACTAAATGACAATGCACACAATCAATAGGATATATAATAAATATATATACAGGTAAATACACACAGATGCAGTAAAATCATTTATATATATTTTTATTGAAAATCACAGTTTATGAAGGATCAAATAGAACCCTAGCAAATCGCAACCTCAAAACAGTGTTAGACAACACTCTAGCCATACAGGCTCACTTATTCCAAATATATTCACTTGTTCCATTTGGACAGTAGATTGGCCCCGAGACACTAAGTCAACCGAGCTCCAGCAGTCTGATTGTCAGTGTGATTGGCCCCGAGACACTTAGTCAACCGAGCTCTAGCAATCTGACTGTCAGTGTGATTGGCCTTGAGACACTTAGTCAACTGAGCTCCAACAATCACACTCCCAAATCATATCTCACACATCAATTAATCAAATCCAATTAATATCCACAAATAGGTTAGTAATATAGCCTAAATGCTATCAGCGTACCGATACGTACTCGGTCCTAGTGTTGCCCACTAGGTAGCACATTTTATTGATATCTTTCATTTTAAATATAAAACATACATTCATAAAAATAAATGATGCATGAATTTGAAATAAACAACAACATAAACCATATATATATACTAGAAATATACCAAAAGTAAACCATGTATATTTCGAGTATATATACGTCAAATAAATCCAATATAATTGGAAAATAAACTAGAAATAAACCATAAATAAACCTAAAAACATTTTAAGAATAATTTATTAATAAAACATGCATATAGTTTGAAAATATACCAAAATATACTAAAAATATACCAAAAGTAAACCTAAGTAATACGTAAATCATTTATGCATATTTATCAAAATAAATCATACATTTCTAAAATCACGCATCCTAGAACATACATATATATAAAATAACAACTCACTATTTATTGCGCTCCACGAGATAGGTCCAACGGGCTTGGTCCACTAGGCCTCGGTCTCGGCGCAACTAAACAAACAAACGACAACAGAAATCAGAATAAATCTAACGGAAAATCCTAAAAACTCGATCTAGAATACTAGACTCAGAGTTAAAATAGGAATTTGACCGGATATCACGTTTTATGAGAATTCTACTGAAAATCTAGCAGAACCTCCCCCGTAAAACGGACATCTCTTTACTCAAAAAATAGAGCCAGTCCTACAAAGAAATATACTTCAAGAATAAACACAGAATTCACAACCAAAACTCCTCGATCGGACTCCAAACTACAATTTACCGATCGAGGTCCACAATTCACAGAATATTCACAAAAATACCGAAAATGCCCTTTTATAATAAAAATACATTTTATAAATCCAAATTACATAATTGACCCTAAAACATATTAAAAACCGATGAAAACTCATTTTATTAGAAAAATCGTATATTATATATATAATTTGAAAATAATTTACGAAAAATAGTTTTAATTAGTTAAAAATACTAAATAATTTGCAAAAATCATTTTTATACCTTAAATAACTATGAAAACCAATTTAATTACATTTTTAACCAATTTAGTGTAAAATTACCAAAATACCCCTATATATATATTTACTAAAATAAATCCAAAAATTCACCAAAAATAATATAATTACTCAAAATTAATTTTATCAACATATAACTCAATAATATCAATAAATATACTCAATTTACCAATTAATTTCAATTAAACATATAATTAACCCTATTTTTCAAAATTACATAAACTTAATAAATTCCAAATAAATATATAAAAATTCACAAAAATTACAAAGAAATTTCTATAATTCATTTTAACACTAATAATTACCATAAAACACAATCTTATAATTTAATTAATTTATTTTTGAAAATTAGAAAATATTAATAAAATAATAAAAAATACCCAAAAATCAAAATAAATTCTAAAAATTCTACAAAAATTCCAGAATGAATATTGAGCTTCCAGGATCAAAGTTTGTGAAGGGATTTTTCATTAATCAATCAAATTGAAGCTAAAAAAAATCAAAAACCCTAATAGGCTGAAATTGCAAAATCGAAACCTAGGGAAATCTAGACCATTTTAAGTGAAAAAAATCTTGGAATCACACTCACCGGAGCTCAAGGAGAAGATAGAGACCGGCGATGTTGATTTTGGTGGCCGGAATCACGTCGATCGGAGCTTGATCGATTTTCGGCTTCTACTTGGTTTTCCGGCCAAAACACATCGGAATAGGGAGCTTTAGGCATCAGGAATGGTTGGCAAGGGAGGAGGAAGGCTGAGGGGCACAGTGATGGCAAGAAACAGAGGTCACAGTGGCCGAAAATGGGAGAAAACCGATCGTGAGGACGAAGATGAAGATAGTGGCATTTTCGTAAATAAGGTAAACTTTTTGATTTTGATTAAAAATTATATATATATGCATATATATATATATCCACACTTTATATTATAATAATATATATATTCCCACACACAAATAATACTCACCACACAAATATTTTAATATATATTAATAATTTATACACTTATAATTAATTAATTAATATTAAAACTAAATAATAAAATTAAGGTAATTAATTAAACCCTAATTAATTTTAAATAAATACACATATATACAATTTATTTTAGCACTTTAAAAATTATATATGAGTTCATGCAAATTCGTAGAACTAGTCAAAATAATTAGTATTAAATTACTTACGTGTCAATTTCTCCAAAAATACAATTCCCAAAATTTTTTTTACGTAAAATACTTAAAATAATATAAAATAATTAAAATTAGCTTTAAACAAACAACAAACTCATAAAATATCATATATATATATATATACAAAAATTATTAACACTGCATATCCCGATGCAGTTTAAAAATATTTAAAAACTCAGGATATTACACTTATGGCCTATACGGAGATGACTTGTGATACTTAATCTTATATTCTTTTAATAGCATGACCATCTCTACCCGAAATTGAACACCATTATCAATAATGATATGGTGAGGTAACCTGAATCTATAGATTATATTTTTCTTAATAAATCTTGCCATCTATTTGGAGCCAACAGTGGTATAAGATTCAACTTCGACCCATTTAGAGAAATAATCGATTGCTACCATAATGTACCGATGACATTCAACTCTCTCGGCCTTATCTCTCTTATAATATCAATTCACTAAATAGTAAAGGGCCAAGGGGAAGTCATTCCTTAAAGCTCCATTGACGGTAGGCGACTCACATCTTTATAAGCTTGATAGTTATGACACTTCTTTATGAACTTGACACAATCCATTTCCATGGTTAGCCGGAAATAACCCTAACGAGCTATCTTCTTTGCTAGGACTGGCCCATTCATATGTGGCCTGCATACTCCCTCATGGACTACCTCTATATGTTTCTGAGCTTTCTCTTTATCGATGCATCTCAAGTGGACCCCAGTAGATATCCTTTTGTATAACAACCCATTATAGCAAATGAATTATCGTGACAACATTCGTAGCAATATCCTTTCTTTCTTATTAGCTTCCTCTAGGAATTGTCCTGTTTGTAGATAGTGTTACAAATAATGAAACCACGGCCCCTCAATTGCATCAACCAGTATTACCCTTATTTCTTCATAGTAAGGGCTTTGGGACTTTGCTAAAATTAGAAGCTTAACTTCTGTCTGTTTCCCACTCTCCCATATAGAAGCCAATGTGGCTAAGGCATCAGCTATCTAGTTCTTTTCCCTTGGTAGATGGATAAACTTACATTAAGTAAAGGATAGTGAAATAGTAGCCAAATAATCCCAATACCATCATAACCTATCTTCTTTTACTTCCCACTCTTTAGAGGCTTGTCTTATAACCAACATAGAATCCTCATGCACGGTGACATCCTCCTCCTTTACACTGTGCAATGCTTCCAAACCGAAGATGTAGGCCTCATACTCTGCTTGATTATTTGTTACCTCGAATTCAAGTTTCTTCACTATTGGGATTATTTCTCCTTCTGGCATGATCAGAAATACACCGATACCGGCTCCTTTTTTGCTAATGGCTCTATCAAAGTACATTTTCCATTCTTGGACCTCCATTGCCCCCATATGCTTATTTAGGAATTCTAGTTTCCATTCCTATTCATTGGTTACTGGATTCTGAGCTAGAAAGTTTACTACTGCCCTCAATTTACTACCTTATTCACTATATAATCTATGTAAAACTTACTGAGCAGAACCAACCACCTGGCTAATTTTCTTGTTAGTAATAGAGTTTGCTGAAGGTATTTGAGGGGATCATGTTGAGAAACCGTTGTACTTTATATGATTGAAAGTAATGTCTGAGCTTTTTCATTACCCAAATCATAACTAGGCATGCTTTCTCTACAAGACTATAATTGACTTCATACTTCAGGAGCTTTTTACTTAAGTAATACAATGCATGTTCAACTTTCCCTTTATTTTCTTAAGCTAGCATAACCCCTATCACATCTTTTTCAATTGCCAGATAAAGGATTAAGGGTTTTCTTGGCTTTGGTGGTTATAAGACTAGAGGATTCATCAAATAAAACTTAATAGTTTTGAAAGCTTGTTAGCACTTATAGTCCCAGATTATTAGTTGATTCTTCCTTAGAAGTTTGAAGATTGACTCACAAATTATAGTTAACTTGGCTATGAACCTGCTAATATATTGCAATCGCCCGATAAACCCCTTAACTTCTTTTTCATTCTTTGGTGTGGGCATTTCTCTAATTGCCTTAACCTTATCCGGGTCCACTCCTATTCCTTTATGACTGATAATATGTCCCAATAGTTTACCAGACATTACCCTAAAAACACATTTCTTCAAATTCAATCTGAGGTTGTACTTTTCTGCCTTTGTCGAGAACTTGTCTAGAGCCTTGAAGTGCCCTTCTCTGGTTGCAAACTTCACCATCATATAATCTATATACACTTCTATCTCTTTATGGATCATATCGTGTAACAGAGCAGTCGCCATCCTCTGGTAAGTGGCCCCTGTGTTCTTTAATCCAAACGACATTACCAGATAGCAATAGATGCCCCATTTAATGGTAAAGGACATTTTAAACTTATCTATTACTGACATTATGATTTGGTTGTACCTTAAGAACCCATCCATGAAAGAGTATATTGCATTAGAGGTTGCGCTATCTACGAGTGTGTCAATGTGCGAGAGCAAAAAATCATCTTTAAGGCAAGCTTTATTTAAATCTTTGTAATCCATGCACATTCTGACTCTGCCATCTTTCTTGGAGATCGGCACTATGTTTGCTAACAACTAGGTGTCATCTATTACTTTCAAAAATTTCACCTTCGGCTGCTTTTCTACCTCTTCTTTAATTAAAAGAGCCTATTCTAGCTTTAATCTTCTTTTCTTTTGCTTTATTAGCCATATATGAGGATAAGTAGGGATCTTGTGTTCTGTGATGATTTCCCTATCAATACCCGACATAATCTCGTAGCCCTAAGAAAATACATTATATCTTCTTTTTAATATTTCTTTCATTTTTTCTCTCTCCTTATGAGTTAAATCAGAAGCAAGCATTATATTTTTAAGATTATCATTTGTGCATAAATTAAATGATTTAGTTTGCATGGAATTAATGTCAAACATATGCATAAAATGATCATCACAAATAAAATAACCATTAGGGAACACATCACACAAATAAGAAAAATCAGACTTCATTGCATTCATTTTTTAAAAGAATAAGTCATCAGTTTCAAACAAAGTAGCAAGGGAAACATCAAAGTCATCATCATAAAAGAGATCCATGATGGAATTTAGGATATAGGCTTCGAGATCCAGCTCCTTATCCTGACCATTAGTTTCCTTCAGCTCTGGTGCAACAATGTCCTCTTTAGATTCACCTTTGGCCAATACTAGCTCTTCTACAGGAGTCTCTTCAGTAGTAGCTTGCTTTACACCATTCATAAATTTGGCAAAGATTTTGAATCCCAGGACTACTTCCCTAGCCATTAAGAGAGGTTCGGGAGCCCCTTCATACGGATAATCGATGCCTTCCCTTACGAAAGTCTCCCATAAAGTCTTTCTCTCAACCACGACTTCTTCCTCTCTCTTCTTTAATTGATCCCAAATGTCAAATTGTTCTTTAGAATCATTAGCCCCATCATATCTTACCCTATGCTTCAGAATCGGCACATTGCACTCTATAAATCTCGGGGATCTATTTTGGTTCTTTCCTAGTCCCATACTAGGCATGAATTTCATATTACGCATTATGTTCAGAACCCTCTTATCTATCTCATCCTCATAAATTACACAAACTTTAAAACTCAGACTGATAGGGATTTCCTTGGGAGCTAACTTCAAAGCGGCCACAACAACTTCAGTTTCTGCAAAGATGGTGACAACCTTGCCTTTGTGCAAAAACTTAATTTTTTTACGGATAGTACCACCCAAAAGATGGAATTATGACCTTCCCAGTAGGACAACAAAAGTCACAGGAATATCAATCATATGCAAGTTGACCCAAGTCTCGATAGGACCAGTCTTGACCAAAGACTTGAATGTCCCCTTAACAGGCCTCTTTATATCATCATAAGCCTTAATAATCACTTAAGAAGGCTTCAAGTCTACTACAGTCAACCCCAACTTCATCATAATCCTTAATGGACACACATTAATAGTAGAACCATTATCCACCATCATACAGCAGGTCATCTTTCCTTTTACCTTAACCTTGATGAACAAAACTTTGTGGTGATCCCTTTCCTCCAAAGGTAGATCATCATCAGAAAACATGATGACTCTTTAAGGAGTTTCTATTAACAAACTAACCATTTGTTCAGGGGTATAGCTCATAGAGATCTTTTTTTAATCTAGAGCCAAAACTAGTGCTTCTCGATGATCTGTAAAATGCATAAGCAGCTCCCAAACACTAGCAATGGTCTCTTCATCTCCCTTTACCTCTTCTTTTAAGTCCTTTATCTTTTCTAGTTTAGGCAGTTTTAGTTTCTTCTTCTTTCTTTTCGATCTTCCCCATTGGCTAGTTTACCTTGCTCTCCTTATTTTCCCAAAAATCTATTTTCCCCTACCTTCATCATCAGAGCTCCAAATATCCAAGACACGTACGACAAGCTATATAGGTAATTTTTTTAGCTTAGATCTTTTGGTTAAGGTTTAAGTTTTAATGAGCTAGAGGTGGTGTCAATAAAAGAGTTTAAGACTTGCTCTTCCGTTAAACTTATGTTAATGATTAGAACGAGTGCGTTTAGTGGAGGTACATTTTGGTAATTGGGTAGAGGGTTATTCTAGGTGTTCGAATTTTGGGTTTTAGGGTTGGTGATTTTACCTGCATCGATCAAGTCTTGGATTTCATATCTCAATCAGGTACAATTTTCAGTGTTATACCCAATGGTCTTGTGGAATTTGAAAAAGAGTTTTGGGTTGGCATTAGGCATAGGTTGTTGTGAAGGCAAGGGTCGTAACAAGCTCTTCTCAATTAGTTTCTCAAAGACCTTAGAAAGAGGTCATCCCAAATTTAAGAACTTCTAAGGTTGCCTGACAGTCCCAATTTGTATATTGCTGCTCGGTTATCTAATAGCATTGATTTGCACAATACTGTTGGAGCTGATTCCATCTTTGTCCCCAGATCTTCCTCTGAAGAACCACTTCTCTTAGGCTAAATTGAATTCCTTCTGTAACCTAAATTTATACAGCTCCCTAAAGTTTCTGATTCCTAGGTCTCTCAACTTTTTAGACAACATTGGGACACATCCCTCCATTACTAACATCAATTGATCTGACTCAGCAGGTTTGTGTCTTATTTGCACCAACTTCACTCTCCAACAAGTCAGATAGTCAATGAAAGACTCATTGAACTTTTGCTTAGTGTTTTGTAAATACCTCAAAGATACCTTTAACTACACATTAAGAGCATAATGTTTCACAAACACAACACATAATTCTTTCTAGTCAAACTGGACATGTGGTTTCAAAGCATAATACTATTGAATTGGTGCACCCTCTAGTGACATAAGGAACTGTTTGACTATTTGGGCTTTAGTCAATTCTGTGGCTTTCATGTAAGTCATATATTGCTTTAGATGAAAATGTGGGTCTTCAGTTCCAGAGTACTTCTTCATGTCAGGGAATTTAAATTTTCGAGGAAAAAGGTCATCTTCTTTATCTAGGTTCAAATCAGTATAGTCTATCAAAGCATCCATGCCCTTCTCTTTCATCATCATCTGCATTTGAGTCATGGCCTTAGTCATACTCTTGGCCCAATTAGACTGTTCCACATTCTTAACTTAGTTTACATTCCCTCGGTTGGGTGAATCGGCCAGTATTGTCACATCTCTTTCCCTTTTTTTTACCGGGATTTCATCATCAAGATCAATTGGGTTGGTTGTCTACGTAGGTTGATTTTCTTTGATCAACTTAATTATTTCTCCTATTATTTCTCTCATTATAGACTGGGTTTCAGCAAATACTTCCTCTTTTAACTGTACTTTCAAAGCCTCGGGATCAAAACCTCTTGCCATTTCTACCTCTGAATTTTTTATTAAGCGCCCTGAACTAGAATGAACCCACCTAGATGAGCTTAAAGGATCTATATTGCTAAAAGACCACATGTCAGAATTATGCATGACGTGTATACATGATATGCAGGTTTGTTTTATTATTTAAGGAAAGCAAGAAAATAAACAAGCATACTTAACATATACATAACATGGAGACACAAGTACAAAAATTTAAAAATGATAACCTCCACCCTTATTTCTCTCACACATGTGTTCAATAGTGAGTTTCTCACCCTAAATTTTTGGTCTAGGTTTTAATTATCAGCAGGAGATAACAAAATCGACGTATGCAAGATAACTCTCAAAATGGAGCAAACAAGTAATGGATCCTCTAAATAAATCCAAAGTCCATCCTTAATGGGCCGAGAACGACATTAAGGCCTTTTCCTATCAAAACCTATCTCAATGGGCCACGATAGGCATGAGAGGCCTATTTTGGCAATACCCACTTGAGGCAGGCTAAAAATTGGTATAAAAAGGCCCATCTCAACAAGGTCCGTTTATAATGGGCTTGAGTTTTATTTTAAGGATCCATTAAAGGGCATAAAAGACAGGCAATTGGAAAATTCCTAAGGGAAATTGTTAGGTCATTACATGAGCTTAAGTCTTGGGTAGTAAGCTTCGGCTCCTATAATGATATACATCCATATATGTCTCTTCACCCAAGGGTCCATACAACGTGAATAAGTACGTGTCGTGAGTGACAATAATCAAATATTCCACCACTAGGTTTAAGTGAAACGTAGGTAGTAAAATACTGACTATTGTTAGGTTAATGTGTAGTGGATGCAACAAAAATGCAAAAGAAATAAAAGAATAATAAAAAATGATAAATTACAAACCACTTAAAATAAGTTTCTCTATCCCTAGTGGAGTTGCTACTGTAGGTGGCTAGATTTAGTGCGCCCTTAAGTGTTGGTGACCACGACACTGTGTGGGCTTAAAACCTACTAGGAAATACAAAATATGTCATAAAGCCTAATTGGAGGTGGAGTTGCCACTCGGATAAAAGCTAGGACACACTGTATAGCAATTAGATTCCACAAAGGTTCCTAAAGCCGTCATTAGAAATCGAGTTTGGAAACTAGGTATGGGCTTTTGGAATGCCCACCCAACCTTGTGGTTGGCCTCCGTTTGTGTTTTGTAATTTATCACCTATTTCTTTGTTAATATGCAAATTATAATTACCTTCAAACAATTGGTCAATTTTTACAATTAAGTCCAAGTTTGCAAATTAATCCAATTTTCATGCTTATAGCCCAACATTTAACGTAAATAATACAAATAATAATAGTTTACAACCATACATTCAAATCAAATGGGGGAATGGACTAAAGATTACAATGCTTTGTACAAGGAATAGGTGAAATAAACGAAAGATAAACCAAAAATAAACTGCTTGGATGACCAATAAACCTTTAAAGAACTAATTAATAGAATGGATATCTAATGATTAAGAATCATCGAATAACCCCTGCAATAAACACAAGTCAGCCCTTTCTCACAAAAAAAATAATAAATAAATAAACAAACCTACAGGTGGAAATCATGAAGTTAACTCTTAGAGCAAATAAATTACTAATAAGAACAACAGATATCTAAAACATTGGCCAAGCATAATAATAAAATGATCGTGAAAGATAAATAAAAAGACCAAGCATAGGCATTTTTAAGAATCATGCATAATTTATGAAGAAAATCAAGACAAGGTCATATAGGACCCTATCAGAGTGGTGATCGTCGTTGTCATGAGGCAATCACTTTATGGCAAAGAGGCAGCGCCTCTTTGCAGAGGTGATCGCCTGACCGGTAGACACAGACAGCTTCTAAAAGCAAAGAATTTCATTTTTAAGCAAGCAATAAGTGATGTAAATGAACAAGACTTATAACTATGGTTAAAACCTTAGCCGATCATGTTAGTAGCATGGCATAACATAAGTAATAAACACAAGAAACAAGTAACTAAACAAGTAAGCAACAAGTTCGATAACACTAAAGCTTCAATGTTGAAAGAAAGTAAGAATCATTACTGAAACAATAACTTTTTTCAAAATGGTTGGCCCTTAAAGATAAGTATAGATTTTGATATTCACTTGAATGCAAAGTTTCTCCCTTCTCCTTCTCAAGAAATGAACCTCCAAGCTTTCTTCCTCCCTTTCTCTCTTTAATGACCTTTTTTTCCTTTCTCTAAGACTCCCTCTCTCTTTATTTTTTTGATTTTGACTGCCAACCTCTATTTTCGCCTATTGCCATAAAGGCGATCACCTCTCTGCCTTGGCCTTGCATTGGGCCAAATGGGCCAAGGTGGGTTGAAGTTGCTTCTGAATGGGTTTGGGTTAAGATTTTAGGTCTTAAACTTTAAGTCCATTTTCAAGAAGGTTTGGATTTTTTTCTTACATTTCTCATCGTCGTACTCTATGACAGATCAATCAAATCGAGCATTTACAGTTCGCCTCTCTATCTTAGTCTGATCGAATCGAGTGTCAACAATATTATAAGAGTTTCAACCGATTCAAATTTTATCGAATGAATAGTAAGATTACTTTTTAATGGTAGCTAAGTAGCCGTAATTGAGAGCAAATTTGAGGATCATTCCTACATATCCCATGAGATATGCAAGACATTAAGTGTCACCAACCCTACCCTTTTTATACCAGCAAATTTAGTATAATATGTTTTAGAAAAGCAAGAATTTAATTATATAATTGTATGTGATTGTAGAGAGTATCATTTGCCATTTATGGATTTTCTTGGTTCTTGCTCCTGCCTTCAAATGAAACTTAATATCCAATGAGATGATTCAATGCCAGAAAAAAGTTACCTAAAGAAGCAAAAAAAAACTAGCGGTTGGTGGCGAGTTGCGGCCTCCAAAATCCACAAAGCACTTACGTCAAAACACATTCAAATACAATCATACATCCGTAAAGTTTAATGCTATAATCTACCTTTTTTTTTAAGAGAATAATGCTATAATCTACTTATCAAGACTATAACACATGATTCAATGAAATGAGACTAATTCTACATTTACAGGTTTTCTTGAATTAATTTTTGTTGTCTAAATTATCAATATCTAGAAATAATTGAATTTTAATTAATTCAGTTTGATTTTGGCAAGATCACAAAGGCAATAAAAATTCCCTAATAACTAATTTAATGCGATTACATACATTCTAACTTGAATTGGAGATTTTGTCTCTGCTAGCTAATTCTAATGGTTATTGTTTATTGGATTATTATTTTTTTTTCAATTCATGATAGTTGCTCTAGCAGGTAGCCTAAGAGCCGTGCTAAGTATATAATATAAAGAGGGGGAAAATGAAGATAAGAATCCACGAAAGTAGATGTCAGATATCTTAGAATGCTAAAACTGAGATCTCTCTAAAGTGAACGTAACTAAAACCCGCTTATAAATCCAAGATAATGCATCATATAGTACTAGTAGATACACACTCCATCAATAAATCATGGAAATAAACTGATATAATTAGATTAAAATCATGAGAACCACAATTCCCATGATCAGCACAAATGGAGGTGTGATCGAGGATGCAGCTGCAGACTTTTAGGTATAGTTTGCCGCTGGAGCCGGAGCAGAAACTACAATATTGTTGGAGAACTTGTCCAATATGTTTCACTTGTTGGGCCAGGAGCTATGTGGTAAGGTGGAGGCAATCATTCTTCACCAGAAGGCATAGGGTTGCCCTGGTTTGGTGCAACAGTAGATGGCAATATAATTGTTGCAGAACGGCTCCACGCCGGAGCATGGCCGTGCCACTGCCAATGTCGATGGCATCGTGCAAAGGCCCCATAGGGTTGGATGGGAGAGACAGCAATAAGAAAAGTGATTGTAGTGAATAAAGCGACAGCAAAGGCCACATGGGGTTGGATGGCCAACATGCAAATTACCTTTGATTCTCTCGTGCCATTCCAATGAACTTATGCTTTTAATTACACAAATCAAGCTATGTTTTGTTTGCTTTTTAAGGTAACTGACTCCTTAATTAGCATACCAACTAGAATCTGATTTACATTTCTCTTCAAAATCAAAGAGAATGGCTCCACTAATTTAGAGGGAAGCTCGCATGGTTTTAATTCGAAGGAAATTGAAAAGTATTGCTTAATCCGGGTGTATTGCACTAGACAAATGTTTGAATACCACATATGTATGAATGCCCTGAATACCACATATGTATGAATGCCCTGCGACACAAGAATCAACTACCCCCCTCATTTAGATTCTAAGAAAATGCCATTTCGAAAACTGAAAGCTAACGAGTGGAGTAAACATTAATGAGGTGTGATCTGTGATTATTTAATAAAAACAAAGACTAAAAGAAATCAATTAGATATTTTAATCTCTAAAAACAACTATCAAGCTAAACTGGATACGCAGTCCCTGTACATACCTTAAATAAATGCTGGATAGGAGCACTGCCAAAGTAAGTGTACAAGCAAGAAATACATCCCATTACCATGTAGGAACATGTAAGAGGCATAGAATGAATAATCCTGGTTCATTTTCCATGGCTTCCAATTCAGCTGAAGGGTTCATCAGTCAGAATCCCAAAATCTTGGATGATACGTGTAATAGAGGTTCCAATGTACTCGGGGCAAATTTTCTTGCAAAAAGGAAACACATTGAAGATGGCTGATTATTGTATGTGCAGTTCTGGCTTGAGTAAATTCTTCTGAAGAAGTCCTCTGTTATATCAACTCTTCCAAATGTAGCTGGGTGAGATCCACCCCTTGACCAGTCCACCCAAGTAATGCTTCTATTTGCTATGAGATGAGCTGATTGAATGGTTAACATGGTAGGGAAATAATGTTCATCAACATAACAGTGCGGCTTGCAGAATTCTTCAAATATCGGGTAAAATTTAGTATCTTCCACCATGTTGATTGCAAGCCTTCGGTTAATCTCAAACCACTGAGAACCTTTTCGCCATTGGGTAATATCCACCTCAGGTAACATGTTTATATTATATCGTCCTCTCCCATATGGACCATGGTCATCAAATGCACCAACAAAGCTATATCTGGATTTTGTTATGTAGTGATAGATGATAGAGAAATTATAGAGAGGAATGCAAGATTCAGATACTAGAATGAACCATTCATTGGAGATATCAAGCAATGCATTAGCAAGGAGCCTTCTTTCAGCATCACACATGCTCATCTTACCCCATTCAGCAATCTGCAGGGTGAACATCATATGAACAGTGAGCTATCGAGCAATTTAGAAACACAACTTCTAAAAAATTACAATGATTTTGTATAGATTTACAACATTCTTCAAATCAGTTGTTTCTCATGCACACTATTTCACTTTCCTGGAAAAGTTCACATTCATTTCCTCTATGCATGCAAACTAAGGGTGTGTAAAGTCCTGATGTTTGTGAAGGAAAAGGAGCTAAAAGCACAGGTTGAAAACAGGGTGGTTTAATTTCATTTTTTGATCTGTCACATGTTGATGAGTGAACAATTGCGAAAGATTTTAGGGCTACATATTTTAGGAAAAAAAATCCACACACTAAGTTTCTTAGCTATTTGGAATTGGATATTTCAGTATTTTGATATTTGACTATAAGGAAAACCTACTATCATTTGGCATTCCCAATCCTAGGCAGAAGTATTGTCATCTTTCCTAACTGAACTGATTTAGAATTTCAGTTAGAACCATTCCTCATTCTAAAAGTCAGCTCCTTCGCTGTTATAGTTTTATAAACACCAAACTCACAGCTCCTTTGCTAATATAGACGCCAATGCAGACTGGTTTCTCCTTTCATCCAGAGTGCAATAAATACTTCCATTTATATCAGCAAATAACTTGTTTTAATGTGGAGTGATCATTCTTGTTCCCCACTGCTGGTCCCTATTATCAGTGCTACAGTTATGTATATACTTCTCAGAAAAAAACTACTGGATTCATGCACAATCTACTGACGAAGGACTTTCATAAAACTCAGATATAAGAACATAAAAGGGATCAATTGGGACCTATCCATAGACTACAGTTGTAGCAACCCCAGACATGAATAGCCGAGAATAGGGCAATTCAAAGTGAGCGATAAAGCTATATCATCATGGAGGCATTCTCTTACATCTTATAGGGAACATGCAATCACTAATACTTTGTCATTTAGTTCTGAAGACAACCCCCCACCCCCTCTTTTGCCTTCCTCCACCAAGACAAACAATTAAAAATGGAATTTTCAAACTTTGTTCATTGTTTAGAATAGCTATATATCCTCACTCTCTCTCTCTCTCAAAATAAATAAAATAAAATAAAAAGTGATGAGACCTTGCATCATGTGTAATTACAACCAGACAAAGATCATCAATATTTAAAGATTACCTAAACTATCACAACCTTGCATCTTCCTACAAACAAAATCCCTACCTGTCTTCTCCATCACATAGGATTTATCTCCTTTCAGATCCACATTTAAAAAAAGCGAGCAGTTCAGTCAATCAAGAACATCAATCAAGCTTAATGTAATGATACCACCCCCTTGTCATTGGCATTTGTCCCCACTGACATTAATCCTAACCTGTAGCATTTTCTAGCCAATTCTTCATCAGAAATTCTGATGAATCTTCATTTCAAAAGCTATACAAAATGTATTAGCAAAATCCACCCAAATGCTTCAACCCCATCTCCAGTCCCCTGTATCAAGTTTCTTAACTTAAGCCTAATGCTGTCTCACTTATTTGAATGATAATCAGGCTCCTGATCCTAGCACAACACACCAGTAAATTTCAAGTTCCAAAGTAATTTTTTTGCCTTCTCTTTCTAGGACTGAAACAATCCTAGTAAAGCAGATTTCATTCCCACCTTGCTAGATATACAAGTTATCACATCCCATAACATTGGAGTAAAAGATTTCACATAATTTCATAGTGTAAGACAACAGGACTATAAAATAATTTCATTATGAATCATATATGTGCATAACAAACAAGGAATAACAGATAAAAGGATTTACCTGACTTGGGATTTGTCTCCCGTAAAATACAGATGAGGGTGGAAATTGGGCTTCAAAAGTTGGCAGTGAATGAACATAGACTGAGTACAAGTCTTCATGACCTTTCAAAAATCTTTCCCAAAGAGGTGCAAAGAGGCAAAGGTCCCTTTGTCAAGAACATAAATGCAATCTTGGGAATTCTCTTAAAGGGGTATTTTTTTAATTTTGGGAACAAAAGAAGCTCTCCAAAAAAGCTCTTCATCATTCATCTTATGAACAACACTAGAAGGAGGCTTAATCCAACGATCCAAATCATTAGATTCATCAAAACAAGGGTGGAAACTGGGCTTAATATTAGTAATCACACCATTAACTCGAAAAAGTTTGATTGTATATATACTAATAACTGAAAATGCAGCACATAAAGCCAAAAATAGCAGGAATAATTGCAGGAACCTTATTGGAAACACCTTAGATTGGCTTATTTTGGTTGAAGTTGTAGGGTCCTTACCCTCCTCTAACGGAACCACCCTTGATTGCATATCTAAAACAAATACTAATATCAAAAATCAAGAACTGGGTTCAACCAAAAAACACCCTTTTTGCATTAAGGTAGCTACAAAGCCTCAATATTTGCAAAAAAGTGCTTTTCACTTAACTGAAAAAAAAAGAAGAAAAACCCAGATTCCAAGATTTGTTCCAACAATACACAAATAGAGTTTTAGACAGATCTAGAAGTTGATGATACAATAACCCCAAATAGTGTACCCAGCAACAACAGACATGACGTTGAAATCTGGGTTTGTAGCACATGGGACGTGAGGGGTTTTAGACAAAAATGGCGGTTTAATCAAAGACCGAGATAATATAGAGCCAAGATCGGGCAAATATCAATAAGGAAAAAGAACATAATTAGGCGAGCTTAAAGAGGTGAGGGAGTGAGGTGGTCTCCGCCAAAAGAGTGGGATTTAATTCTACTACAGAAATTGAAGATAAATGTTGCACTTCCACAAGGACAGGCTCTGGAGATCTTTTTTTTTTGAGATAAGGCTTCGGAGATCATTAAAGTGACATGAGTTTAGATGTCGGATTAGATTAAGGTAAATCTGTGATTTTTTTTCCCCTTTATGAGAATGTTTTGTTTGCTTGGCTCACACATTTACGAATTTGTCTGCTGTTTTTCTCTTTCTAGTCTTCTAGCATTGTGTTGTGACCTGGCATGGTACGTCTTTAATAAAGATACTGCATTTTCTTTCCTTATTAAGCTTTACATTTTCTTTTAACAAAATTGCCCATTTTCACTCTTGCTTAGCACTAAACTTATTGCTACTTGTTCTTAAACTTGACATTTATTAAGATTTTGAGTTTGAATATTGGTATTTTTCTCTTCTAATACAATTAAAAACATAATTTATGTTACTAAAATTGTTAAGTAGGAGTAATATCTTTTTTTTTTTTTACTTGAGATTTTTCTTCATGTTGGCACTATTGAGAGAAGTAACCTTTTGTGGTTAGTTGGCAACTTGTGTTACAAATGACCATTTTGAGTATGAGAATGCGGATAATGTTAAGAGTTATTGGTAACCTAGTAATGGTTCTCAAGAAATTTCCCAACAACAGCCAATCTACACAATTGGCAATGGAATAAAAAACATTAACTTTATACTTGTATTTTTCTTTCTTTTTCTTTTTATTTTTTTCATTTTTGTGCATCATTTTTTAATATGAATGTCATATGACTTAAATATTGATGGATCGTATAACAAATGACAGTCCTCATCTTTTAAATTGATGATATTAAAATTTGAAATTTATATTTTAAAATGTCGTTAGAGATGAATTAATATTAGATTACTTATTCATAGTATATTTTTCTTGTATTTAAGATTAAGATTTATATAATACATTGTAATTCAAAATTAACATCTACCAAAATGGAAAAAGAAATTGAATGGCGGTTGGGATTTAGGATCTCTCCATATATTGAAGACTTTATTTAAATGGTTTCCAAATAGAACTTTAAACCACAATCAGCGCCTACCTGGCGACCGGTAACC
Source organism: Mallotus nudiflorus (assembly GCA_947683625.1). Lineage (NCBI taxonomy): Eukaryota > Viridiplantae > Streptophyta > Magnoliopsida > Malpighiales > Euphorbiaceae > Mallotus > Mallotus nudiflorus. Next base: position 271,139 of record CANTUR010000307.1, on the reverse strand, counting down.
AACAACCATCGCTCAAAGAGTGTGAAAATGAGACGTGCAAACCATGGCCACCTAAGTTGATTTTAACGTTTGGAGCAGGGAAGGCAAGCCAGATGTTCCACTAGACCTCGTGACAACGCAACAACGCTTAAAAGGGGACTAGCTAACCCAAAGTTAATAATGTGCCATAAGCATTCCACAGGGTTGATTGAAGACAAATACGTATACAGGTCTTTTTTCCTCACGACTCTGACCTGATTCGCCATATGTTTGAAAATTCCATACCAAAGCAAATCATAAACGTGAAGTAATCGTTTGATTTTGTTCTTGACTGACACAAATTCTCCACTTCAAAGGAAAAATTGCTTCCCCTTTACACAACCCAGCCCGTTATTCCAGGCGTAACTCCTATACAGGCTGTGAATGTGCAACACACACATCTCAAAACAATTTCAAACCCCTCCTTGATACCAACATTTGAAAATCTCAAATCATTTGTGGCACTTCTCTGATCATGTTCATGCACACTACAAATAATCCACATTCAGTTAGCAACTTAAAAATTCACTCTTATCCTCGTAATAGTAGTTTGCAAAAGCAGGCAGGCAAGATTTTGTCCACCACATAATGTCAAACTTTGAATACTATTATTTCCTGACAAGTGACAAGCAGTAGTTTGCATTGCCGAAAAATATGATAAATTGCTAATCAGTCAACAGAATTAACAAATTATCCACGGGTATAATCCAAACTTCAAGTATCAATTCAAACTGCCGGACATTTAGTTCCAGGCCTACTACATTGGCTTTCAATCAAATGATTTCAATATTTAGTACCCTTAAGCTACACAAATGACATTCTGCAAGATAGATTCGAATGCTAATGAAATGATGTAAAAAAACTATCAAGACAAAAAAGATAATGCTTGAGAAAAGCTGGTTTAGACAAGCATTGAAATTTATACTACTGCTGCTACTAATATACATCTCTCCATAGATAAGCACACACAAAATGAGCACTCAAATGCATCACAAACGAGAAGAGAAAAGAGGAACCAAATTTAGCTTTTCAGATCACATGGAATTCATCAAAGCCGATGATCCTATGCTGTGTCATTTAAGATGTGATAATCTTATCCAGATATGCATGAAACAATAAGTGGAGCAAGCCTCATCAAAGATGGCATATGCCTTCTACTCCAGTGTGGAATTGAAATGTTTAGACATGAAAACTTTCTAGGCCACATAATTCAAAAGTTTATCAATGCAAAGAAAACAGATATCTGATGCAAAAGATCAATCACAGAGACAAAAATTGTATATAAAAGATACAATGAATTTCAAGCTCAGCAACCAAAATGAAAAGGCTTCATGCCTTGTTGCAACTCAAAAGAAACTGTTGAACTTAGTAAGTTAGCAATTTTAATTTTAATATTAACTGATACCATCTAAAATGTTCTCACCTAATTAGGGATCCTCTACCCCCCCTAAATAGGAACACATGGACAAGGGAGAAGACAGATCCGTCCAAGGAACTATCTCAAAGAGGAATCCTAACTGAAAAAGGAACACTCTCCTACAAATACTATGATTCACTGATTCATAAGAAATCTCATTCCTCTCAGGTTTGAGTATTGCTATATATAGAACCTTATACCCCTCATAAGAGGACATCTCATTCACACATATTCAAACTATCTCACCTCCTCCCTGCTTCTATTCTCTAACTTAGGCATCAGAGTGTTTGTGGGGATTCCCCCACCTCTCACCTTACCCTATGTTTCATGCTTTACGGGACGTTTGGCCCAGGGAGTTCCGAAAATTAATTATCAAGTGGCGTCGTTTGTGGGAACTCCTTGGGAAAAGCCATTCATTCACTTGCTAAAGACACCTTCACTATGACTTATAGCCCACTTCCGGCCCAAATTCTTGAGGTCGACACCAATCTTTTTACACCTATCCTCTCGACTGACCTTTCAAACCCTTTTCTTAGCAATAATACCACCGCCCACCTTGCAGCATGTTGGGGCCAGATCCGGACATGTACCTTCACTTCCAGAAAACACCCCGAGATACCCGTCCTTGGGCACAGATCTCTCGTACTACGCTCCGCTGTAGCACCATCGATCAATACCCTCAATACCTTTTCCAAGCCTACTAGAAACACCAGCAATAACCACTTTGAACCTAAACAAAGTAACCCAAACACTCGGCCTTGACCAAATAAGCAAAGAGGGCCATGATAAAAAATATTCAGGCATAAATAGCCTTGATGCAACAACAGCTAAGCACTATAATACAAAGCGGGCATATTGAACTGGCTCCAAATAATGATAATACAGCACCCCGACAAGCCCCAGGGACGAACACAGGGAAGGGTAAAGCACCAGAAGGGGAGTGTAGTTCATCCATCCCAGCTCTTAAAGATTCAAAATTAGCACAGAAGGTTGAGGAAGCAATGAACAAAGCCCAGACTAAACCTAGGAAGGAAGAAGAATGGGTGATGGATAGCAGAACTCCCTTTATCAGTAAAATAATTCAAACAGAGATTCCTAGTAAGTTCAGAATCCCGTAGCTCGATCAGTACAATGGGACAGAAGACCCTATCAGTCATATATCGGCTTTCCGGACAAAGATACTGCTCCAGAATGTGAACGATGAAATCATGTGCAGAGTCTTCCCAAGTACACTCACAAAGAGTGCCCAAAAATGGTTTCATCGACTCCCCGGAGAATTCTGTCACTTCTTTTGAGGACCTAGCGGAGCAGTTTCATATCAGATTCATCACCAATATCCCTCCCACAAAAAACATCAATGACCTCCGGATGTGCCGACAAGAGGCTGATGAATCTCTACGAAGTTACCATGACCGTTTCAATAAAACAGCTATGCAGATTGAGCACCTTGTTGATGAAGTTGCCATAGAAGCTTTGAAAAATGGCACCAGACTCGGAAAGCTAAAAGATAAATTAATGACTAAAGAATCGAGTACCTTTGCAGAGGCAATGGCGATAGCGGTCCGGATGATAAAGATGGATAAAGATAAGAAGATGCGTTGGGAAGAAGACAGGCCATCGACCAAGGATGAATGGCCAAAACAGAGATGAGTAAGCTTCCCAAAAATGAATTTTAGAACTCCAGCAGATAGATTTGACAAGGAAGTGGACAGATATACACCCCTGAACACTTCTCGATCCAGGATCCATATGTGGGTCAGGCAGAATGGAGTGGAGATTACATCGGCCAAGAGAATTAGCCCAAGCCAGAGATTTACTCGTGATAGAAATCAGTACTGCGAGTACCACAAAGAATACGGCCATAACATAGAAGGCTGTAAAGAACTGAAGAGTGCCATAGAAAAACTGGTGCAGTAGGGAAAGCTTAATAATTTCACCAACGCACCGAGGAGACGCGAAAACATGGAAAACCATGACCATGACAAAGCTGAGGCAAAGAAAGCTAGGAAAGAACTAATTGGGACGATCAACATGATTGTAAGAGGAGAAAACATCGGGAAACGGTTAAAACACAGTAGAGGAGGAAAAATGATACCTGGTAAAGGCGACAGTGTTTTTAACCCGGAAGACAATTTCCATCACCCTCACAGTGATGCCCTGGTGATAACCGCAGGCATAAATAAATATCAGGTTAAAAGGCTATTGGTCAACAATGGGAGTGCTATCAATGTTTTATCTTGGAATGCGTATAAAGCTATGGGCGGCTCCATCACCAACTTAATGGCCATCCAGAACCCCATCACTAGTTTTTATGGGGGAATGGTGCAACCAATGGGGATTGTCAATCTGGACCTGGAATTCGGAAACCAAGAGGATGAGGAAACAAAAATCGTTCGGACTCCATTCAGCGTGGAAGACATATCACTAGCCTATAATGGGATAATAGGATGACTGGCTCTTTACGAAGCAGATGCAGTCACCAGCATTCGACAATTAACCATGAAAATTTCAGTCAGGAAGGGGACCCTTACTATCAGGGAAGATCAACAAATGGCCAGATAATGCTATCAGATGACCATGAAGTCTCTGGTGGAGGCTTTTCATTTAGAAGCATGGGAAGTTGAGAAGCAAGGTGCTGACCCACAACAGGTGGAAGACACGAAGACATTGCGAATCAGGGGAGAAAAATTCATGAAAATTGGCAATGCCCTTGATCAGAACATTAAAGACACATTGAGGGATGTCCTTACTAAACACTCAGAGGATTTTGCTTCTCAAGCCTCCGAGATCGTCGATGTGGACCTGCGGGTTGCCTATCACTACCTAAACATCAAACCAGGAGCCAAGCCAGTAGCACAGAAGAAAAGAACTTTTGCCTATGAAAGACAAAACATCATTACCGAGGAAATAGCGAAGCTATTAGCAGTCAGATTCATTAAAGAGGTTACTCACCCAGACTAGGTAGCTAACGTGGTATTCATTAAAAAAGAAAATGGGAAGTACAGAATGTATATAGACTACACCGACCTCAACCGAGCATGCCCTAAAGATAGCTACCCGTTACCCACGATTGATCAGCTCGTCGATTCCACTGTTGGCCATGGCCTATACAGCTTCGTAGATGCTACCTAAGGTTATCACCAGATCCCTATGAAAGAAGAAGACCATGAGGAAAACGTCCTTTGTCATGCATGAAGGGTTGTACTGCTACAAGGTGATGCCTTTCGGACTGAAAAATGCTGGAGCCACGTACCAAAGAATGGTGAACTAAAGTCCTCCAGAGCCAGATTGGAACCAGCATAGAGGTATACATGGATGACATCAGATGAAATCATCATTAAAAGCAAGCACCCTGAGCACCACCCAGCAGACGTGGATCAAGTCCTCCAATTACTAAGCCAATCCAGGATCAAGTTGAATCTTGATAAATGCAATCTTCGGAGTCCAAGCTGGCAAGTTCCTGGGGTTCATGATTTCTCACTGAGGCATTGAAGCCAACCCAGAAAAAATGAAAGCCATACTCAACATGGTGGCACCAAAGAGTATTCGCGATATACAAAAGCTAAATGGTAGAATAACTGCATCGGGGCATTTTATTTCTTGCTCGGCTAGGCGATGTCTACCATTGTTCCGAGCTCTCAAAAGTTCTGGCAAGTTTCAGTGGTCCGCTGATTGCCAAGCAGCATTTGAAGAAATTAAAAGATTCTTATCTTCCCCACCATTAATCAATCATCCGATACCGAACGAGACCTTATATTTATACCTCTCTATTAGCCAAGAATGCATTGCTTTAGTAATGGTGAGGGAAGAGGGAAGCCAGCAAAGCCCTGTTTACTATGTCAGTAAAATGCTCTGAGGACCTGAAGTCCGATACCCCATGCTGGACAAGTTAGCCTTAGCTGTGGTTCACACTTCTCGAAAGCTTCGACACTACTTCCAAGCTCACCATATTGTAATTCGATCCCGTTTCCCACTGAGAAAACTATTAAAGAGAACCAGAGACTTCAGGCAGGCTAGTGCAATGGTCGATCTTACTCGACGAGTTTGATATTGATTACGAGCCTCGGCAGCAGATGAAAGCCCAGGCATTAGCAGATTTTGTACAAGAAATGGCTCCGGAAGATATAACCTTGACCAAGATACCAGAATGGAAGCTCGATGTTGATGAAGCATCCTCAACTCAGGGTTCTGGCATGAGAATAATCCTCAGGGGATCGCATAAAGTTCATATCTAGTATGCAGTCCGCATAGAGTATAATGCCACCAACAATGCAGCCGAATACGAAGCACTCATCACAGGGTTAAAACTAGCCACTGAAGTCAGGGCTGAACACCTCACCATACACTCAGATTCCCAACTAGTATTCAACCAAGTCAGCAAAGCATTTCAAGTCAAAGATGCCTACATTGCCAAGTACGTAGACAAAGCCAGACGACTTTTGCAACACATCGAGCAAGATGGAGGCCAATGGAATATCGTCTAGATTCCTAGAGAAGATAATAATGAGGCCGATTACCTTGCTAAATCCATAGTCGAGAACAGTCAAACATTTAGGGATATGAATTTCACCGAATCACTCACCAGGCCCAGCACAGAGGACACTGAAGTTTTTAGAACACAAGTAGTCCCGGAATGGATACAACCTATAATCCAATATCTTGAGAATGGTACACTCCTAGAAGACATTGCAAGCTCAGAAGCTCAAGGCCAAAGCAGCCCATTATTCCGTCCATTGAGGGGAGCTCTACCGAAAATCCCTGTCACACCCCCTGGTCAAAGTACGTTTCCTTGGAGGAGGGAAATTATATACTCTGAGAAATCCATGAAGCAATCTATGGTGCACATGAGTCCCACTATTCGCTCACTAGAAAGGCCTTGCTCCAGGGGTATTACTGGCCCACCATGTCCAAGGATGCCCATCGGTTAACACAATCATATCCCCAGTGCCAACACTATGCCCGACTTAGCCACAAATCTTCTCAGCCTCTGCATCCCATCTGTAGCCCATGGCCTTTCACCATGTGGGGGATGGAAATCCTAGGTCCTTTTCCCCCATCTACCTCGTAGAAAAAGTTCTTAATCGTGGCCATTGACCATTTCACGAAATGGTTAGAAGCAGAAGCAGTCCTAACCATCACAGAAGCCCATATACAACACTTTTTCTGGAACGAGATCATTTACAGATTTGGCATCCCCCACACTTTAATTACAGACAATGATAAATAGTTCAACAACCACAAATTCAGAAGTTTCTGCTCGTCCCTTGGCATAAAACTGTGCTTTACCTCAATGGTTCACCTGCAGATGAACGGACAAACTGAGGTCACCAACAGAATCCTCATGCAAGGGTTAAAGAAAAGACTCGACGATAAGAAAGGGAACTGGGTCAAAGAGCTAAACAATGTAATATGGGCCTACAGAACCACACCCCGATCGTCCACTGGCAAAATGCCATTCAAACTGACTTATGGCATGGATGCAGTAATTCCAGTGGAGGTTAGGTCCCCAAGTTACCGGGTAATCCAAGACCTCGACCACACCGTCAATAGCGACGATGCATAGATATGCCTCAACGTACTAGAGGAACGAAGAGAACAAGCGGTAGCAATGGCTGAGGCACATCGGCAAAGGATAACCCGGTACCACCATCTGCGTAAACCAACAGAGAATTTCAGGACAGGTGACTGGGTACTCAGAAGAGCAGATATTGGCAAAGTCACCTTGGGCACCGATAAATTAGGTCTAAATTGGGAAGGCCCGTATCAGATCTCAGAATGCACAATAAAGGGGACATATAAACTAAGAGAAAGAGAAGGCAGAGAACTACCGAGGTTCTGGAACTCAGACTCTCTCAGGAAATATTATCAGTAATCTTGTACTCAATCACCCAATCTGATTCAATAATAAAAAGTATCTTCATTAATAAAGAATGTATTTATACATGATTGGTTATAAAAAAAAAAAAGAAGAACGCAAATACACATCAACCTATACATATCTACTCTAGTATTTGAACACTCGGACCCCCTGTCCCCAGAAACTGAGGGGGAAGCATCATCAGCAGCCTCTGGATGCTAGCCAGACCCAGCTATAGCACCAGCCTCTTCAGACTCCCTCATAGGAAAGGAATTGGGCTTTTCAGCGGGCATCCTCCTCTGCAGCAAGCCTGGTCAGATCGGCTGCAGTTATCCGATCTAAGGCCCCTAAATCCAATCCTGAGTCTTGAGAGAGCAAAATCCTTTTACACTCAGTCCGATACACCTTGAGAAACCCCCCTACCATGCTTTGATATGCCTATATTATCGTTTGCATGAGATTTCTCAAGCTTCACCAGCCTCTCCTGAAGCTCAGCAATCTGAAGATCCTGCTCCTCTATCCTCCTTGTCAGCTGGGCCTGGCTATGTTCCAGTTCAGAAAACTTTTTCTGATTCGCTTCCGCATTAGACTTGGCCCTTCGCGTATCTTGTCTGGCAGTGCTCCAGAGCTACCTTGGCGCTATCCAGCTTCTTCTCAAAATCTATTGCTATCGTCCCCACCTTAGTTTCTTTTAAGCTATACTGGCTCTTCAAGTAAAAGTACTGATCCTTCATCGGCATCAAGGCCTGAGTCATCTGCCAAAAATAATCAGGCAACTTAGCCAAGAATCCACTACAATAGTTGTATCAAGTAGAAGAAACACCCTTACCTCTAGTGACTGGCCGATCATGGAATCTAGCAATCCATCCGGTCCTTCGTCCGACCCAACGCTACATGTCACTGGGTAACCACAGCGACTCGGCGTACTGGTCTCGTACTTGACTATTGGAAATGCTTAGGGGCTTCATCTTTTTCAATATCCAGCCCCGCATATCCGGATAACCAAAAAATCGGGGGCGCTGGACGTAAATCTCTTCGTCCAGCCTCTCTGCATCTGACCCTGTTTCGATCAGGCACCTTTTTCTCCATCTGACTTGCTCCGACCGCTCACTTTCCATTAGTGCTTTGCCCTTAGGGTCGGCAGGAACAACCTTCAAAGATGGAGGAGCCTCAGTCTCCTGGGAAGGATAATTCTGGCCCTCCTCCACTGCAGCTGGCTCATCTACTAGGAAAATCCTACCCGTAAAATAACAAAGTGTCAGCCATCTACAGATGGAAACATAAGACTAGTCAGACAAAACAAAACTCAAAATAAAAAATCATACCAGGGAAATGGTCACGACTCGGACAGACTCTCTACAGATACCTTCGGGACGCATCCTCTGCGGATCGAGCTTCGACGAGTCCGTCTAGATATAGCTGCAAAACTAATTCCGTATCAGGATTAAAAAGTTTCTCTGGACGGGTCACTTTATGGCACTTGTCCAACCACATCCTCTGGACATCCAGAAAGTCCGATTGATTCTCCACAATAAAAAAATGGTATCTCCACTTCTTGTGGAGATCAGGAAGTTTAACAAAGAGTGAATGGTTGGGTACGGCCGAAAGGGAGAACATCAGCTCTCCCTTCTTCCTAGTCAGCCTATACAAATACTGGAGGACGTCTAGATCAGGAACCCTACCCTCATCATGCATCAGCTGGATGAACCCCGGTCAATATCCTATAACTATTCGGATGAAGTTGACCGGGTGCAATATTGTTCCTATTAAGAAAGTCCTTGACAAAAAGATCTAAGGGAAATTTCAGACCCCCCTCTAACTGGTCGAAGTACACTACTAATATACTTAGCCCCGATAAATGGGTATGGGCCCTAAACATTCTATCTATAGTGTGGAGGGCATAATCGATAGGGATGCAGAACCGCCGCCGATACCACCCTAGCAATTCACTATCTACATTGGACACAAAGAGGTCAGAGCTAATTTCTTCCCAGGGAGCCATAGCAAAGAAGGGAATAAAAACCAAATGACAGAAAAGGGGTAAAAAAGAGGAGGAAGAAATGATGAAAAGAATCACCTGATCACCTCAAGCAAGAGTTATGGCAGGAAGGAATAGAAATGGTGGATGTAGTAGAAATGCAGCAAAAACAGAATAAAAGAGCAAAGAAAGCAAAATGTGCCAGTTAGCAAGCGCAGTAGTATTTAAAAAGACACGGAAGGACCTGGAAGCATGCCATTAACTGCCCTCATTATTACTACGCTCCTCCCTAGACCACCGAGGGCCTGTTAGGAATAAAATAACCCATTAGGCGAAGAGTTACAATGACGGCTGTACGAGCATTTCACTCACTGACACACAAAATGACACATCAATCACGTGATCTCAAGAGTTGAAATGAAATCACCCCGTGTTGGCCTACTTACATCTTCGAGTGGGCCGCTCCATCAAGCAAATTGGGAAACATTTCAAGCATCACTCCCAGCCCATTCCGTTCACATAAGTCTAGTGACTGAAGCTGGCACCCTCAGGTCGCTTCCGTAGTACTGAGGTTCCGAGCATGTAAGCCTCGCGCCCCTGAGCCGAGCATTTAACTCTCGTTCACATAAGTCCAGTGATTAAAGCTGGCACCCTCAGGTCACTTCCGTAGTACTGAGGTTCTGAGCATGTAAGCCTCGTGCTTCTGAGCCGAGCATCTAAGTCTCGTTCACATAAGTCCAGTGACTAAAGTTGGCACCCTCAGGTCACTTCCATAGTACTGAGGTTCCAAACATGTAAGCCTCATGCCCCTGAGCCGAGCATCTAAGTCTTATTCATATAAGTCCAGTGACTGAAGTTGGCACCCTCAGGTCGCTTCCGTAGTACTGAGTTTTTGAGCATGTAAGCCTCGCGCTCCTGAGCTGAGCATCTAAGTCTCGTTAACATAAGTCTAGTGACTGAAGCTGGCACCCTCAAGTTGCTTCCATAGTATTGAGGTTCCGAGCATGTAAGCCTCGCGTCCCTGAGCCGAGCATCTACAAATCTAGTAATGACTAATTCCGTTTTATTCCAGAACGGATGGATTAATCTATTACGGTGATCATACTCACTCGTCAGGTACCCCCAGTTCCACATATTACGATTCGATGATGACCAACCAAAATACTCGGCACCAAGCTCTACTTATAAGGCTGGCCACCTCAGCTCACTTGCATCTTATCATCCATCTAAAGGCATTTGCATCCTACTCGGACGCAATGAACATAAATATCCGCATACTCCGGGGGGGACTCTTGATACCATCTAGAATGTTCTCACCTAATTAGGGGTCCTCTACCCCCCCTAAATAGGAACACATGGATAAAGGAGAAGACAGATCCGTCCAAGGAACTACCCCAAAGAGGAATCCTAACCGAAGAAGGAACACTCTCTTACAAAGACTATGATTCACTGATCCATAAGGAATCCCATTCCTCTCAGGTTTGAGTATTGCTATATATAGAACCCTATACCCCTCATAAGAAGATATCTCATTCACACATATTCAAGCTATCTCACCTCCTCCCTGCTTCTATTCTCTAACTTAGGCATCAAAGTGTTTGTGGGGATTCCCCCCACCTCTCACCTTGCCCTTTGTTTTATGTTTTGCAAGACGTTTGGCCCAGGAGTTCTGGAAATTAGTTATCATTAACAAATTTAATTTTGAGCAACTAATGTATTTACTTCAAGTGTGTATAAGTTAGAAATAATTTGGAAGTCAAAATAATAATGAAATATCAAAGAAAAATAATTTCAAAAAGCTATTGAAAATACTATCTCGATCAAACTAATCATAGAAACTAAATTGCATAAAAAGTTGCAATTTGAATCAAAATTCCAATCGAGACCAAAATAGTCCTGAGCAGGACCAAAAGAGAGTAGAAACTCATAAAATGGGTAGTACCCATCCCGATTGCATGTCCCAGTTGAGACACTACTTAGGGCAGGATAGTTTAGATCGGGACATGGTCATCCTGATCAGGATCTAATGTGATCCTAATTCCAAAGTGGAAGATTTTAAGATTTTTTTCATGTTAATAAGGCAACATTCATTCAAGAAAAGAACAATTCATATAAATTCATATTTTGTGTAGCATACTTTAGTATTTTGGCCATAATTTACTCTACAAAACTCGGATTGAGATGATTCAAAAGGTTGTTGAAAGCTAGGAAAGAGATCTAAAATTTGGTGAAGATATCTAGAGTTAATTCGGCGTTATACCTGAGCTAAAATTATGAAACATTATTAGATTGTGAATAAAACTAGGCAGACTAAATATACATAAGTAAATGGGCTATATCTCAATCAATATAGGTCTAAATGAAGTGTATCAAGATTTTAATAAAAGATAACAATAAGAGCTACAATTTTTATGTTTTGGGCTTGAATCAATTAGACCATCATCATATTGAAAAGTGTGCTACAACATGCTGCATAAGTAAATCTGAATTTAACTAAGACGATATTTTCTTATTTAAGTAGAATTATACCTTCTTATTTAAAAAGGATTTTCTTTTCTTGTTTAGTTAGGATATTAATTAGGCTTTAATTAGGGTTCCTTTAAGCCTATATAAGGCCTTATTTTATATAACCTATAGGGGATGCAATCATGGATGATTAATAAAATTTAGAGAGGATTCTCTTTGGTTACTTGATGGTTAACCATGTGACAACCTTTGTGAGTTTTCAATCTATCTTTTACACAGTAGATTGTGGCATCTTTTTTAATAACCTTTGTTACTTGTTTGTTATTATTCAAAAGGTTAAAGTTTTGATATAGCTTTGGTTGTTTTAGACTAACTAAACATAAGGTGAAGGTTCTTTATGTCTAAATTAGAACTTGATTTGAACTTTCCTTGAGAGTGTGGGTTTGGGTTCATATTAAACAAGTTCCTAAAGCAGGTTATCTAGTGGGTTCATATTAGGATCAAGGTAGTTTTTTAAATACAACAGCTCGTAATAGCTATTTGATGCTAGTCCCGACCGGGACCTGATAAAATGCAGCTCAAAAGTCCAAATTTTCATTAAAGTCCCGATCGAGACTTGATTTATGTTGGGAGTGAAATCATTGTTTCCAATAGCTATGTAACCTCTGAAGATTTTTTTGAGGTTAAAAAACTTGCTCATTCATTTTATACATTCAAGCATCCAATTAATCTCTTTAAACTCTTTTAAAATTCATTTTTGATATTGATTACTCTTATAAGAGTTTATGAGTGTTAGAATAGATATTCTTATTATTCTATTTTCTGGGTTTAGAAAATGGGAAGTGAGATTCTATTTTAGAGAAATTGGTTTAATTGTTTAGCCATTAAAACACTTGGATTTTGGTTTTAGTAAAAGCCTTAAAACTTATAATTTGGTTTTTGAGTGATCTTATAAAACTCAAGTTGTAAGGTTGTAAGAGTGAGCTATAAAACTCTTATGTAATCTCAATCATGTGAATAAGATTATGGGTGATTAAAAATCCTAACTTGAGGATAAGTTGGGAGGAGACATAGGATTATTGTTGAATCTAAACTCTTTAAATCATTGTGTTCTTCATTCTTCCTTCTCAATAATTTCTTAATTCTTGTTCAAACATTTTAATTTTTAATTTTTGTTCGATAGTCCTATTCACCCCCTAGGACTCTTTCAAAAATGAGTCAATTTTTTTAAGAGTTAAACTAGCAGCGTATTTCCTAAACTAATCCATTACTATTCTATTGCATTACTTATGTGTGTAAATAAATAAATAAGTCAATGGGGTAATATATTCGACATAAGAATTTATAGATTCATAATCATAACATAAAAGGTAAAAGGTTCAGCTTTCTGGACATTTTAAATCATTAGCTTCATTTCAACCTTATCATCCTTCTCAATCTTTATAACTTCAGTTGTATGTTTCTTCCTCCTAAAATCTCTATGTAGGAATGCACATTCATGTATCTCATTCCACTTGCTAACATCATTTGGGCAACTCTTTCTACCATTTAATCCATCATCAATGATCTCACCAAGTTCGGACATTGCCATTCCTAGAGCAACCCTTAATGTTTCCATTTGTTTTAAATTTTTGGAAGTAATTTGATGGGACTATGTATTGGAAACCCCTAATCAAACAAAAAAAAACTAATTCCAGTTTATTATAAAAAGACAAAAATTCATAGGCACATTCTAAGACTACTAGAATCTTCAATTGCAATAAAACTAAAAATCCTAAATTATTGAGTTATTTATACATCTAAACCCTACAGTCAAATAAACAACAACTACTACAAACATAAAAGTTTTAAAGTTGAGCCTTCACCACTAGTGACTGTAAACATCAATAGGATTTACAAACGACGAAAAGACAATAACCAAAATAGGTGATTTAACATATGCCAATTGCCCATTTAGAATTGCTTTTAACACAATTAGAAAACAACCAATGCATTGAAAAGCAATACAATCACAACCCTCAATTTAAAAATGTACAATTAGCAATATAGTAAAAGTATAATCACAATATAAATAGAAACAAATGAAGGAAAAGAAAATCTCTTTACTTTGTCTCAAAAAACGACAAGAGCAAAAGGTCACCACTTTCCTTAGAAGCAATAGCAGCAACAGCTTCCAAAGTTTTTCTACCTTCATTAACTTTTTCCTTAATCTCAAAATCAGTATAGCCTTGCTCAATTAGCTTGTCTTTAAGCACAACAAGCTCAAGTTCAACATGGAATTTTCGGTCATGCTAAAGAATTTCCTTATTGGGTTTCTAGTGATTCCAGCAATGCCTTGATCACCCTTAAAACCTTTAATGTTATGAGTTATTTTACCAGTCTTTGACTTGATGAAGAACTTGTTTGTCTGCATGTACCCATTCATCCCTAACCCTCTTAGGGTCTGTAATCTAATTTTATTGTACATTTCACTAGCTATTATATAAATCTCCAAAAAATTGCTCTAACAACTTTAAAAATGCAAGAATTCAAATAAATTGAAAGCTCATAATTCTGAGAATTTAACTCCTTTAAATCTAAAAAAACATTTTGATATAACAAATCATTTAAAAATGATGTGATGTTACAAATAATTCATTACACTAAAAAATCCAAATTACAATATCAAATAAAACAAAAGCATTTTTTGAGAAATAAAAGAGAAGGTCGAGCAGCACAATCGAAGGAATATACCAATTAGAGACAAAGTTATGCAAAATTAGGCCTGGCCAATTTTTCCGGGCGAATTAAGGGGCCGAACATATTGCAATTGGACGAAAGCGTGAGTTAGGTGATTTCAGTGGATGGGAGTCAGATTACGGGGGGCGAATTAGGAGAGGGTGTTGATTATCCAACTTACTCGAATTTCCTAAAATCCCTAACCAAAACTATGTTATTTTATAAATGTATATATATATTTATAAACCTAACCCTAAACAACTCCCCCTCATTTCTTTTGATTCTACTATCGATGCTCCTATATTTTTCTCTAATTCAAACCTTAGTTCCCTTCCTTTCTATGACCCTCAATTGCCTTGCCTTCCTTGAAACCCTAATCTTCTCCTTAAATCCTAGTTTTGAAACCATACTTCTCTCATTTGTGTCTATTCACTCTTTCAATCTATCTTAATTGTAATCTTTGAGTCTCTTTGTTATAGAGGATGTCTCATCCCCACTAAAATACATTCGATTTCCTTATTATTTTCTTAGTGACAGAAAGACGATGATGGAGATCTCAAATAGATTTACAACATGCATGTGTTGAATCCTGATATCAATATACAAAATCAATCATTTCTTGATTTTTAACCATGCATGTCCATTATTGACATGGTCTAATAAAAATTTTACTTTATTTATGATTATTTGAATATTTATTATAAATATTATTTATATTTAACTAATTTTGGTGGGTTTTTTAATTTTATGTAAGCTGATGATGCATGCAATATGTTAAAAAAGAGGTGGAAGCTTCCTTACGTTGTCCTGATCTGTGTTGTTTGAGCAAGATCTCCTTGTTTTGTTCCAATCTATATTGTTTGAGTAAGATCTCTTTGCTTTTCTTTCGATCTGTGTTGCCTGAGTAAGAACTTATAGGTTTTCTATCACTGTATTCATTTTGCAAAGAATATAAGGTATACTATTGTTTTTTTTCTTGATTTTTAATTAAATGTTTATTATTTTTCCTAAATATTATAAATTATTTGATTTTAATGAATTTTCTTCCACTGTGATGGTGTGTTTAATTTGCTGGGAATTTTTTCTTTTACGATTTTAATGTAATTTTAACTTAAATCTATTTTAAGATTTCATTTAATTTAATAAACCCTAGTTTAAAATATTATTGTAATTTTAATATTTAATTTAAGTCTTATTACTTTACTTAACTCTGTCTTTCTAATTTTAATGTTATTATTTAATTTTTAGTCCTTTTATGTGACTTTTGATTTTTAATAATTTTTTACTTGAAAATGTGTTTGTTTATATTAATTTTTATTTTTATTTAAAATTTGTTAATATTCTTTATTATATTTATTTATTTGAATGCAGATGATTGGAAATATAAATTAAATTTAGATTATATATATTTATGAATTTATATTATTGTAGACACCCGATCCAATCGGCCCATGAATCAGGGGTGGACCGCAGGGTGCTCGGTTTGATTGGCCCACACCAAAACTCGATGATGAGAAAACTCGAAACGCGAATGCAAGTGAAGCTCAAAATCTTCTTGAGAATGGACCTAAAAGCCTAAGCCCCAAAAACCTAAACCTATACAAACACAACTCCAAGCCCAAACTCTTTGGCCTAAAGGGCCCAGACTTACAAGCCAAAGAGGCGATCACCTCTTTGGTAGTTGGGTGAAGAGGCGTCACCTCTTTAGAGAGGCGACCGTCTCTTTACCAGGCCACTTGCTATTGTATTAAATGAGGTTTATCAAGGACAACAAGTTGGTAGGCCCCCACCTATTCTTGCTCTGCAATTACAGTAAGAATAGTTAGTTTTTAGGGAAAAGTTATGGGCTAAAAAGCGGATGGTAATGATGAAGAGAGTAGGGGTAGGGATTAAGTCAGGGAAATATAAAATAGAAGAGAAGAAGAAAAAGAGGGGGGGATTTATAGAGAGAAAAAAATATTAGAGGTTTAGAGAGAGAGAAAAAAAGGGCGAGCTCTGAAACAAAAAAAAAAGACGTTCTGGAAAAAAGGAAGATTTTTAGGGAAGAAATGAGGGATTAAGCTTGAAGGTCGATCCTTAAGAAGAAGAAGGGAGAAACCTTGCATTTAGGTGTGCAAAAATTAAGTCCATACCTATCTTTGAAGGTCAACTATTTTGAGAAAAGTTCTTGTTTCATTGTAAGTTTTATTTATTTATACTAGTCATTGCTTATTTGAAAACTAAGTTTATTGTATGTGAGATTTGTTTACATTGTTGATCAGGTGATTGCCTCTTCGATCATCTTTGCGAAGAGGCGATCACCACTTTAACAAGTAACTTTCTCTATTTTGCTATTAACTATTCATAAGAAAAAAAATTTTGTGTGCAAAATTTTTTTTCCTTTTAGCCATTTCATCAGAAGAGTGATATGAACATGACCATCTATTTTTTTTGCTCCCATTTGGTGTGTTACTCAAAATTTTACGTGGTTTTAGTCTAATGTCATATTATTGCATGTATTTTTTCTATTTCAAAAATTACTATTCATATAATTAGATTTTTGTACTCCAAATTTATTCATTTTTCAGCCACTTCACTAGTAAAATGACAAGAGTATTTCTGTATATTTTATTGGTTAGAATTTAATATATTAGTCAAATTTTTACGTGAATATTGTTTGGATTTGCATGGTTTGCCATATATTTTATTATCATTTTTATGCACTGAGGCATTTGCCTCTTTACTCTAAGGCGACGCCCTATAGCTAAAGGCGACGCCTCTTCACCGTATCATTTTTTATTTTATTTTATTTTTTGTTTATTTCATTTTATTTTGTTTATGTATTTTCATATTCCTATATTTTCAGTCTTTTTTTATTCAATTATTTTTATTATCTTGCTTAATTAAATATTTGTGTGCTTATTATTATTTTTACTTCTGTTTATTTTTTGTTTATTTGGTTTATTTTTTGTTTATTCTATTCTATTTTGTATGATAAAAAGTGTTGTAATCCTTAATGTCTTTACCCTTTTTGTTTTGAATGAATGGTTGTAAATTATTACTTGTTTTATTTTTTTTAAATGGTTGGGACTTAAAAGCATGAAATTGGATTAATGTGCAAACTTGGACTTAACTATAAAATTTGGCAATTATCCAAAGGCAATTACAATATGTGTGGTAATAAGGAAATAATTAAATAATTAAAGGGAATAATACACAAACAAAAAATGGAGGCCAACCGTAAGGTTGGGTGGGCATTCCAAAAATCTATACCCAATTTTTGAATTCGATCTCTGATTACGACTTCTGGGAACCTCATGGGATCCAATTATTGTATAGTGTGTCCCGATTTTTATCGAGTGGCAACTCCATCTCCGAATAGGCCCAAGACCTATATCGTATTTCCAAATGGGCCTCGAGGCCCACATAGTGCCGTGGTCGCTAAACATTTGGGCACACGCTAAACCCCACCGCCTACAATTATATTTATTTATATTTGTTTATTATTTCTATTGGTGGTGTTGTCTACCTCTTTTTTGTAGGATGGATGCTGGGAATCTTAGCGGCAGTCAAATTGCTATTGGTGGTGTTGTCCCTAATCCTGAATCATGATGTGAGGTTAAAGCAACTAAAATAGATTCTGCTACTAATAAGTAGAATGATGTTGCTACTAAAAGGAAAAAGACTAAATCTAGATCGAGGGCTTGGGAGCACTTTAAGAAGATTAAAGATGGTAAAGGCACTATAGTAAAAGCTAAGTGTATTTATTGTTCTGCTACTTTTAATGCTCACTCAAAAAATAAGACACATCTTCAATGAGAAATCACATATTACAATGCCAAAAAATTCCACATAGTAAAGACTCTAAAGAAGCACTTTTAACCTTTAAACCTAATAGGGTGGAAGTATATAGAAATGAAACTCTAAGTATAGTTGGCACTTAAAAATTTGACCAAGAGCTAATTAGGACTACACTTACTAAATTGTTATTAATGAGTTGCCTTTTAAGTTTTTTGAAAGGGAGAGTTTTAAAAACTTTGTTTGTGCTGCATGTCTTAGGTTTAAAATCCCTTTTAGATGGAAAGTTAGTAAGGACTGTTTTTCTTCTTATTTGGATGAGAGATTTAAAATGAAAAATTCTTTTAAATAATATTCTCAAGGGGTTAGCTTGACCACTAATTCTTGGACTTTTATCTAGATAATCAATTATATGTGCATTACAATATATTTTATTAATGATGAGTAGAGGCTACATAAAAAAATTATATCATTTGTCCTTATTTCTTCATATTAGAGAGGAGTATATAACCAAAGTTATAAAGAATTGCTTACTTTAGTGGGGTTTTAATAAATATTTTTAGTGTAAAAGTAGATGATGCCTTACTAAATGGCATATCAATGTCTTATTTTAAAAGAAATTACTGACTTAGGGAGTGAGCTCAGTTAGAGCAAAGTATGTTCATATAAGGTGCATTGAGCATATTTTTAATCTTGTAGTTAGTAAGGGTTTGAAATATGATAACCTAGCAATTAAAAAGGTAAGGAAAGCTATTAGGTATATTAGAAACTCCCATGCTAAACTGAGAAAATTTAAGGGATACATTGATTTAGTGTGTGTTGATTGCAAATCAAGTTTGTCACTTGATTTCCCACTAGGTGGAACTCAACCTACTTGATGTTAAGGACTGCATGTAGTTATGAAAATTCATTTATGGTTTATGAAGAACAAGACTTCAGTTTTAGGGTAAATTTGGGTGAGAATGTCCTTAGTTTTAAGGATTGGAAAATAGTGAAACAATATGTTCAATTTCTTCAGTATTTCTATAAATTGACTTTGGGAATATCATGTTCTTAATATATTACAGCCAATTAATTTTTCAGTGAAATTTCAGACCTTTTTCTACATTCTAAATGAATGGCAACAATCACTTAATTTAACTATTAAGTAGATGGGACTTAGCATAAAGTCTAAGTTTGACAAGTATTAGGTGATCATTGCCAACATTCTAAACCCTAGGGACAAAATTGAATACATGCAATTCTCTTTAAATCTAAGTTATGGAGAATTACAAGGTGGAAGTTTTATTCTTCAGTGTTAAATTTACCCTATATGAATTGTTTAGAGATCATACTACCTTGCACAAACTTACCAATGAATTTGCTTATTAGAGTTGCTTGTTTGAATATGGTACTCTTAGCCAATATAGGTATGGTTCTATGGTACCTGCTTCTGGTAAAAATATTTCTATTTTAAAAGCCCGATTTAAGAAATAGAAAATAGAGGAGGGTTTAGGTGGTGGAACCGAAAAGAGTGATCTTGATTTATATCTAAATGAAGCAATTGTTTAAGAAGATAGGAGCTTCAATGTATTAAGGTGGTAGAAATTGAATTAAAAGAGATTCTCATTCTCTACAACTTACTCGTGATGTTTGGTTAGTCTTATCTCAACATATGCTTTTGAAAGTGCTTTTACTACTAATGGGAGAGCACTTGATTTCTTTTGGAGTTCATTAAACTCCAAAGATTGTGGAAGCACCTATTGGTATGTTTGATTAGCTAAGAAATGGTAGTAAGCCTGTTTTAGTTAAAGAGGCAATTGAGGAGTTAGAGAACTTTGAGAAAGGTAAATTTCATGTACAATTTGTTTTTTTTATCACTTTCTATTATCTTTTTTATTTATTCACATTTACTAACACTTGAGTTTTTATATGCTTCAGATATACCAGCAGTTGGTCTTAGGCCAACTATAACACCTGCCTCAGCCACATCTTAATTCCTAACTGATTTTTCTTGCATATTTTGCAAACCTATTTTTGAGGTAAAATAACTTAACTATGATGGTTGCTTATGATTCTATTTGATGTTATGCTGTGAATATATTATACTTGACTTGTTTGGCTAAATGTGGCCTCCATTGATGAGCATAACTTGTAAGTTATTCATAGTGTTGTTGTTGCATTCATTTTTTTTAAATGTGACCTCCACTGCATAAGCATTAATTGCATGTTGTTCATTTTGTTGCTATTACATTTATTGTTTTATTTTTGAGGCTATGAAGATTGCTTCCACTAACCTTAAACTGAGTCTCTTAAGTGAATGCTCTTTGCTTAAGTTTCCTTGGTAGCTTATTTTCATTGTAGCTACTGAAAATGTAGCTGAATTTTTTAGCATGACATCATTTACAAAGTTTGAACCTCTCATAATCCCATTAACTTTTTGTTGCAAATTTTTATTATACTAACAATTGTTACTTTATGTTTTTTTTTTGAATTGTTAGCAATTGATCAAGGAGATATTATTGTGGAGACTTACTGCAGGAGATAACTTATTTCTATTTGATGCTTTAATTCATATACTTTTGGTTATTTTTCTATGTTTTTTATATGAAATGAGTTGATGATGAGGCTTCCACCTTTGTTTCCTATATGATTTAAGTATTAGATGGTTTGCAAAGTTTCTTTAGTAGCATCATTGTTATTGCTAGAAACATTATTACAACCGTTCTATTGTTGAATTAAAAAAATATTCTCTGATACTCATCTCATTTTTCTTGACTTTAAAAGTTATGATTTTAGTGTTATATCTTATTTTAGCATTGTTTTTGTTCCATTTTTGCAGGAATTTAGGAATCCTATTATTTTTTGGATGGACTCCTATTCTTTTTGCCTTTTTGTTAATTGAATATGCTCCACACAACACATTATTTTCTTAAACTGTATAGCATATCAGAATCAGGATTAGAAAATGATTTTGTAATTATTTGATCAAATAGGTTAGGATTATTTGATCATATAGTTACATTATCTTTTAATTGTAAATTTTTAATTATGTTTATATTAGTCTTAGGGCTTTATTTAAATGGGCATGTAAAACCTTATGTTTGTAAACATGGGCCAAGTCCACTATATTATAAAAATGTAGTTAATTTTGATTTTGGGCTTATTTTTAATAGGCCGCACCAAATCGAGCCCATTTAAAAAATCTCATCTAAATAACCATTATTTAGGTTACATGAACCATTAGTTCAACTCAAAAATTCTGCATGGTTCAACATGTCCATATCCATATCCAAAACTAATTGGAACCATAATTTTCAAACTGACCCAAATTGACTTGCCCGATGCTTAGTCTTAGTCAGAGATGGTTCAGTATCGACTATCGAGAGATGATACTAGAAATTAGGTATTAGATTAGTGGTTTTATTATTGGAGAAGAATCAAATTTAAACTTGATCATCGAGCAGTTCATACATAGTTTCTTGAACCGATATTCAAAAACTAGTTGACTCCAAGCCTGGTCTGGGAACATCATGAGATTTACATACCAAGGGTGCGAATAGCCCAACTAAATTCGAAAAGCAATAATTTTGGTTCGATGCAGTTTGTAAATATTCAATACTAACAATTTCAATTCAATCCCAATTAATCTGATTAATAATTTTTTTTAATACATATATGTATATATAATATTGAAATATTATATAAAAATATATATACATAGTTTGGTGAAAGTATGTTTATATTTAGTTTGGTGAAAGTATGTTTATATTTATCCATGAGATCCTAGATTTGAATTTTTAAAAAGACTTTTTTTTTTATAATTTAATTACCCTAAAACTGAATCAAACCAATTGATTAAATTTAATTTTTTAATTTTTTTATGGATAAAATTTGGATTTACATATACAACAGCTCATAATACACTTTTAACTATGATAAAGGCCGAATGAGATTAATTCCAAAACATAAAAGGTGTAGCCTTAAATGTTAACTTTAAGCAGCATATTGAATCGCTCCATTTGAATCTATATTAAGTAAGATCAATCCATTTACTGAAAAATGTTCAATCAACCCAGTTTTTATACACGATCTGATGATTATTCATGAATATAGTCCATGAAGATGATTGAAGACTCTTTTTATCAAAGTTATAATTCTTTGTCTAGACTTTTCATATATAGCCTTTTGAATTGTCTTCATTCAAGTTTTGTTGGGTGAGTTATGGCCAAAATACTAGTTTTTCTTAATAACAAGAAAACTTCCTTGTATTTTGCATTAAAGTTTATATTTGAAGCTATTAACTAGAAATTAGTTTCTCTCTCTCTTATCCCTTAATTCTTAATCACACCTTTAGATAAGTTAGAGTTATGTTAAGTTGTGTTATCATCAGGGAGAGAAATGACCAATTTACATTTTTTTTATAAACATCCTTAATTACGATCATCACGTAACCCTAAAATCAATATATGAGAATATAAAAATTTATACGAACTGAGTTTATCTTGAATGAATGTTGACTTATTATAATTTACTTATCTTAAAATCTTCTTTTTTTAAAACTTGGTTATTAGCGTGTACTAATCTTAAAATTTTCCTTTTTGGAACTTAGATCTTATCAATTCGTCTGTTGGCATTGTCTGAGAACTTGAAACACTTGTGTTGATTTATTGTGTCAATAATTTCAAAATTATCTATAATTTAGTTTACACAAGTCATCTTCTACCCTCAAACACATAGAATTTAGTTTGAGGTTTTACAGTTTATGTAAATGGATGTAGAATCCATTTAGGTCAAGGCAAATAAATTACTCCATAGTTCCTAATCATTTAAGGAAAAGGACTCCATATGTTATTTATATATAGAGAGAGAGGGAGGAGGCTTTCAGAGCATAATATACAAGACATATACCCACATATACATGCGTACTGTTTATTTTTTCTTCAATTTTGATTGCGCAGTGAAATGTACAATGAAATGGGATTATAGACCCCAAGAGGGTCAAGGATGGATGGGTACATTCAGACGAACAAATTTTTTGTCAAGGCAAAAACGGGTAAAGTTGGGGTTATTTACCAGACAATATTCATGGTATTTTTTTTCAATTCATGGTATTTTTATGGGAAGAATTGGTCATTTCGCGAGACAAAATGAAAAAATGACTTTAGCTTTTTTTTTAAAAAAAAATTTGTGTCCAAAATGGTCAAAGAAAATTGTTTTTCCCATGTTAAATCCATACTTAGCCCCCTGAACTTTAGTCAAAATCCCATTAGCCACCTAAAATTTCTTTTTAGTCCTTAAATTTATATTTAAAGTTCAAATAGGGTCAAATTAATTATTGTAATGTAAAAAATTATTTAAACATATGCTTTTTTTTTTCAATTAATTTTATAATATAATAAATAATAAAAATATTATATACAACTTTTTTATAAATAAATAAATTATTTTAAAATAAAATTAAAATAACTTAAACAAAAATTAAAAAATTTGATTAAATTATCAATTTACTAATTCATAATTAATAAATTTAAAAGACATCAATTAATTAGTTACCAATTTTTTTGGGATTCTAACTCAAAAATAATTTTAATTTTAAATAAATAATTGTTTCCCTTTTTAGTACATTTTTAAAATTTTTTAAATATATGCTAAATTATGTTTTATATTTTTATGAAATTTTAAAATATTTAAGAATATTTCTCTTAAATTGTTAGAATCTAATTATAATTGTATATAGAAATTGGTAACTAATTGACTCATTTACCAAATTGGTGTTTAACTCAATTATAATTGGTAACTAATTAACTCATTTACTAAATTGGTGTCTAACTCAATTATAATTGGTAACTAATTAACTCATTTATAATTTTAAGAGAAATTAATTTTTGAGTTAGAATCCAAAAAAATTGGTAAATCAAAAATAATTTTAAATAAATTAGTTAATATATAGAAATTGGTAACTAATTCACTCAATTATAATTGGTAACTAATTAACTCATTTACCAAGTTGGTGTCTAACTCAATTATAATTGGTAACTAATTAACTCATTTACCAAGTTGGTGTCTAACTCAATTATAATTGGTAACTAATTAACTCATTTATAATTTTAAGAGAAATTAGTTTTTGAGTTAGAACCCAAAAAAATTGGTAAATAAAAAATAATTTTAAATAAATTAGTTAATTTAACTAATTAACTAATTTATTTAAAATTATTTTTGAGTTACCAATTTTTTTTTATTCTAAATCAAAAATAATTTTATTAATTAACAATAATAGTTTTCCCTTTTTAGTACATTTTTTTATTTTTATAATTTATTAAATTTTTAAATATATGCTAAATTATGTTTTATATTTTATGAAATTTTAAAATATTTAAGAATATTTTTCTTAAATTGTTGGAGTCCAATTATAATTGGTAACTTATTAATTCATTTATAATTTTAAGATAAATTAATTTTTGAATTAGAATTCAAAAAAAAATATTTTAAAATTAACTAATTTATTTAAAATTATTTTTGAGTTAGAATAAAAAAAATTGGTAACTAATAAATTGGTGTCTTTTAAATTTATTAATTATTAAAATTTTTGTTAATTAGTTACCAAATTGATAATTGATAATTATTAATTAGTAAATTGATAATGTAATCAATTTTTAAATTTTTGTTTAACTTATTTTAATTTTAGTTTAAAATAACTTATTTATTTATAAAAATGTTGTAAATAATATTTTTATTATTTTAATATATTATAAAATTAATTAAAAAAGAAAGCATATGTCTAAATAATTTTTTTACACTACAATAATTAATTTGATTATATTTAAATTTTAAATATAAATTTAAGGACTAAAAAAATATTTTAGGTGGCAAATGAGATTTTGACCAAAAGTTTAAAAGGATAAGTATGGATTTGGCATAAGAAATAAAATTTTAATTTGTTCATTTCGCTACTTACAGTGATCCAATGTAATATCCCGTGTTTTTAAAATATTTTTACACTGTACCGGGATATGCAGTGTTAATAATTTCTGTATATTATATGATATTTTTACGAGTTAATATGTATTTAAAACCTATTTTAATTACTGTGTATTATTTTCAGTGTTTTACGTAAAATTTTCCCGGGACTTGCATTTTCGGGGAAATTTTCACGTAAATATTTTAATATTAATTATTTTAAATATATTTTCGGACTTGCATGAACTCATGCGTATTTTTAAATTATTAAATAAAGTCTGTGTGTGAATATTTATTTAATTAGGGTTTAATATATATAACCCTAATATTATATTATATTATTTATTTATTTATTATTATTTAATTATTTTATTTATTATTAAATTATTAAAATTTAATTTTTTTATTATTATTTTATTAATATTTAATTATTTTATTTTATTTTATTTTTCTTTTTTCTTTTTTTTTTTCTTTTTCTTTTTCTTTCCTTTTTCTTTCTTTTTCTTTTTCTTCTTCTCCTTCTTCCTTCTCCCGCGCCCGACCACCACCATTCTCCCTTCCCTCCCACTGCAACTCCGGCCGCCTACCGTCGGTGTGCCTCCCGACTTGCCACCGCCGTTCCCAGCCGTCTTCCACCGCCTCCAGCTCCTTTCCCCGACGCCGGCAGCTCCATTCTTCCTCTTTTGGCCGAAATCTTCCCTTCGCCGTTTCTCCCTCCTCCGGCCACCGTTTTCGACACCGCCGGTCTCTTTCTTCTCCTTGAGGTCCGGTGAGTGTGATTATAGCTTTGGTTTGAGCTGAATTGGTCTAGAATTGCTTAGGTTTTGAT
The DNA here is from genome assembly GCA_947683625.1 of Mallotus nudiflorus. Lineage (NCBI taxonomy): Eukaryota > Viridiplantae > Streptophyta > Magnoliopsida > Malpighiales > Euphorbiaceae > Mallotus > Mallotus nudiflorus. Next base: position 245,140 of record CANTUR010000307.1, on the reverse strand, counting down.
TTTTCAATTTCGGCCTATTAGGGTTTTTGATTTTTTTGAGCTTCAAATTGATTGATTCATGGAAACTCCCTTCACAAATGTTGATCCTAGTAGCTTAATATACATGTATGAATTTTTGTAGAATTTTTGGAGATTTTTTGGATTTTTGGGTATTTTTGAATATTTTAATATTATTTTCTAATTTTTGGAAATTAATTATTTAAATTATGAAATTGGAGTTTATGGTTGAATTAGGTGTTGAAATGAATTATAGGAATTTATTTGGAAATTTTATGAATTTCTAAGTATTTATTTTGAATTATTGAAGTTTATGTGATTTTGAGAAATTAGGGTTAATTGTGTTTTTATTTGAAATTAATTAGATAATTGGGTTTAATTATTGATATTATTGATAAATATGTTGAGAAAATTAATTTTGGATAATTGTATAATTTTTGGTGAATTTTTGGAGTAATTTAAGTATATTTATATATATAGGGGTATTTTGGTAATTTTACCCTAAATTGTCTAAAAATGTAATTTAATTGGTTTTAATAGTTATTTAAGGTATAAAAATTATTTCTACAAATTATTTGGTATTTTTAACTAATTAAAACTATTTTTCGTGAATTATTTTCAATTATATATATAATATACGGTTTTTCAAATAAAATGAGTTTTTATCGGTTTTTACAGTGTTTTAAGGTTAATTATGTAATTTCTATGTATAAAATGTATTTCTGTGATTTAAGGATATTTTTGGTATATCTGGAATTATTCTGTGTTTGTGGACCCCGGTCGGTAGACTGTAGTCTGGAATCCGACCGAGGGGTTGTGAATGAGATGTGGTGTTTATTTTCGAAGTGTATTTCTTTGCAGGGTCGGCTCTACTCTTTTGAGTAGAGAGATGTCCGTTTTACAGGGGAGGTTCTGCCGGATTTTCGGTAGAATTCTCGTAAAACGTGATGTCCAGTCGAACCCTAAATTCAGATTCTGTGTTTAATACTCTAGATTGAATTCTAGGATTTCTGTTAGGGTTATTCTGATGTCGGTTACTTATTTCTTGTTTAGTTACGCCGAGACCGAGGGCTAGTGGACCAGGCCCGTCGGACCCGTCTCGTGGAGCGCATTAGGTGAGTTACTATACTATATATATATGCTTAGGATGCATGATTTAGAAATATATGTTTTACTTTGATTAAAATGCATAAATAATGTGATTTGTATTTAAGTATATTTTTGGTTTATTTTGGTATATAATAAATTATATACATGTTTTATTAATAAAATATATTTAAAATGTTTTTAAATATATTTTTAGTTTAATTTATGATTTGACTGGATTTATTTGACGTATATATACTCGAAATATACCTGGTTTACATTTGGTATATTTCCGGTATATATATGGTTTATATTGTTGTTTTATTTAAATTCATGCATCATTTATTTGTGAATGAATGTTTTATATTATTAATGAAGGATATCAATAGAACGTGCTACCTAGTGGGCAGCACTAGGACCGAGTACGTACCGGTACGCCTATAGCTTTAGGCTATATTACTAACTTATTTGTGGATATTGATTTGATTATGATTATTGATATATGAGATGTGGTTTGTGGTGTGATTGCTGGAGCTCGGTTGACCAAGTGTCTCGGGGCCAATCACACTGGCAGTCAGACTGCTGGAGCTCGGTTGACTTAGTGTCTCGGGGCCAGTCTACTGTCTAAATGGATTAAGTGGATATATTTGGAATAAGTGAGCATGTATGGCCAGAGTGTTGTTTAACACTATTATTCTGAGGTTGCGATATTCTAGGGTTCTATGTGATCCTTCATAAACTGTGATTTTCAATAAAATATATAAAATGATTTTATTGCATCTGTGTGCAATTGCCTGTAGCATCTGTGTGCAATTGCCTGTATATATACATATTATATATATACTGTTGATTGTATGCATTATCACTTAGTGTGTATGTATATATATTATAGTAATTCACTCAGTGAGGTCTGACTCCCCTCCGTTGACTATTTTTCAGGAGAGTCAACTTCCTCAGACCTCAGTAGCAGGTCGATACGCCGGATTTCTTCCGCCCCGACATCTTTGTGTAAATTGTCTACTTGAGTCTTATTTATTTTATCTAGACACTGCAGTAGTTGTGAATTAAAGTATTGGATTTCATGTATCTTATTTTTTAAAGAGATGTATTATGTTGAAACTGGATTTGTATTAAAAATTATATACCTATGAGATGATATTTGATTCAAATCCAGTGATGAAGTGTTATCATTATATTTATGATTTTTATTTCCGCTGCATATTATATGATTATTGTTATTATTGCATGATTTATTTTATTTTTAGGCTTGCTACGGGTTCCGGATTCGAAAGAATTCCCGTTCCCTAGCGCCGGTCATGACCCCTGTTTTGGGTCGTGACATCCAATAAATACAAAAAAAAAAAAAATTTAACCTATTTTACCACTCACAGTGACAAAATGACAAATTAAAAAAATATTAAAATTATTTTACCATTTTGACGGGTGAAATGAACAATTCTCCCAAAAAAAATACCATAAATAAAAAAAATCTTTTAAAATTTACCAAAAAATGAGAAATGATAAATTACCCGGTAAAGTTGCTCATAACATTAAAGGTTTTGAGAGTGACCAGGCCACTGCTGGAATCACTAGGAAGCCCAATAAGGAAATTCTTGAGCATAACTGCAAACGCCAAATTGAACTTAAGTTGTTTGTGCTTGAAGATAAGCTGATTAAACAAGGTTATACTGATTCTGAGATTAAGGAAAAAGTTGATGAAGCTAGAAAAACTTTGGAAGCTGCTGCTGCTTCTGCTTCTGAGGAAAGTGGTGGACCTGGTTTCAGATATGCAGTTCCATCAACTTGCCGCTAGGAAGGAGAAACAGATGGAAACATTCAGGGCTGCTCTAGGAATCACGATGTCCGAACCTGGTCGAAAGATTGGCCCAAATTATAATAGCAAGTGGAGTGAGAGACATGAACGCGCATTCCTGGATAGAGATTATAGAAGAAACATACAACTAAAGGTATATAGGTAGAGAAAGATGATAATAAAAAGAAAAAGAAAGGAAGAGATGAAGTTGATGATTCAAAACACTACAAGAACGCAGAAAGCAGAAATAGGAGGAACTATGATGATTGGAAACATTATAAATTTATTCAAAAGAAACACCACAAACGTAGATGGTGAAGTGATTATAGGACTGAAATCGACTCTAATTCTGACTATTGTAAGAAGAACAGAACTAAGAAGAACTATAAGAAAAGCAGAAGACGTGACAGTTGCAGTGATGATTCTGCTAGGGACGATGAGAGTGATTTCGACCACCGAAAAAATTATGGAAGAGTAGAACAGAAAAATTCAAGAAAAGCAGAAGACATGATAGTGGGAGTGAGGATGCTGGTGGTGGCAATGGCGAAACTGAATCTAACAATGGGAGGAAGAAGAAGAGCAAAATCTGAGAACTCCATAGAAAGCAGAATACATGAAAAGCAAAGTCATGAGAGTGACAGTGAGGATGACTGTGACAAGGGGAAGAATAAAAAAGAGCCGGTGAACATTACCTCGCATATTTGCTTCGTATGCGGCAAGTTTAAGCATGTTAGTGGGTTATGCCCTCTCAAACCCACTACTCAAAATACCGCCGATCAGGGTCAGGATAATAACGTCCATTCAGCACCGCATGACAGCCATAGTGCGGCGGCAGAAAACCCTAAGTTTGGCACTTGGATGATCGTTAACAGAAAAGGTAGGCCAATTGGCAGAACGGAAAGTGAGCACAATGACAGGAGCAATAAGGGGAATGGCCGAGGTACAGGATCTCGTTTTGAGATTCTTAAGACCGATGTTGATTTGGAACAAGATACGACATTTAATGATAATAGATCAACAACTTTCAATTTCAGTGCAAGCACCGCCATGGCTCATGAGCCAAGATGTCAGGCCCACTCTTACTAAAAACACTAAATCTACTTCTAGTGCAGCCTCCAAGCACACTAGTATTGATATTGCTACGCCAAGACCCAAGAACACGCAAAGACCTTTCATGCAGGCCCAAGCAAATGGGGTAAGTTCACTACAGGGTTCATTCACTGGTGTAACAAGTCTTCTAGAGAGTTTTCTTACGGATAAAAATAGAAAAAAGATCTTGGACCCCAGTAAGCATTCAGTTGTGATACTAGACAAAAATTCACCTCTTGATCAGTAAATGGTGAATTATGAACTCTCCTCTAGCCAACATCCCCCTCAAACTGGCAGGGATGGGAAAGAATGTTTATTCTCGGGTATCTCTCCCGATATCGAGAATATGATAATGGAGGTGCAAGGGAATCATGACAAGCTTCAAGAATCTGATGGGGAAGAAGACTTGTCGAGTAGTGGCGGAGAAGATGACGGCGAAGATGTTGATTTTTCTGCTGTTAGCTCCTCTAGGAATGCAACAGATAAAATGGAAGTTTTGGATGGTCATAGTGACCATACTGTTATGTAGCCTTCCTTTGGGGCTTTGTTACATTGCTCTTTTTTATCACTTCATGATGTTGAGTGCAATTTGTTGGAACTATCGAGGAGCTGGATCTCCTGAGTCTAGTAGAATATTCAGTTTTTTATGCACCAAGCATAGACCAGACATTGTGGCTCTTTTAGAGCCAAGAATAAGTTGTAATAAGGCTGATCACTTCATTAGAAAAAGTGGTTTCCAGTATTCCCATACAGTGGAAGTTCTGGGTTTTGCGGGCGGAATTTGGCTACTATGGAAGGAAAATTTGTCTGTGAAAATATTGTTGAGTAGTTGGCAGTTTGTGCATGTGTTTGTGGAAAATGAAATGGGTGATGGGTCCTTTATTTCGTTTATTTATGGGAGCCCTAATCTGAGTCGTAGAAGATGCTTATGGCATTCTTTGGGTAATATTGCAGAACAAATGACTGATCCTTGGCTTTTTTATGGCGTTTTCAATGCAATTCTTACTACAGCAGATAGAAAAGTGGGCTCTAGTAATCGAATGGGAACATGTGCCTTATTCCAAGAATGGATGTCTAAATTCTCCATGCATGATCTTGGACCTGCAGGTCCTAAATTCATTTGGTCTCGTGGGAATCTATTCCGACGTCTTGACCGAGCAATCTATAATAACGCATGGTTCAATAAATATCTCAATGTTGTAGTCACCAATCTTCCAAAAATGAAGTCTGATCACCGGCCACTTTTGATCCATTTTAAACGAAATCAAGCCCCGATGAGAATAAATAAGCCGTTTCGTTTTCAAGCAGTTTGGCTCCTTCACGACTGTTTTAAGGACTTGGTTCAGAGGGTTTGGCATGAAGGAGACCTTTTGCAGCTGGTGGAACAATTCCAAGTTGTGGCTTCTGAATGGAATAGGGATTGCTTTGGTAATATTTTAAACGGAAAACTCGCATGCTTGTTAGGTTGGGAGGTGTCCAAAGTGCTCTTGAAATCTTATTACAAGAAGAATTGTTTTGGCTTCAGAAGTCTGGAGTTGATTCGGTTCTTCAAGGTGATCAAAATACTACCGATTTTCATAAGAAAATAATTCAGCGCAGACGCTGCAATCGTATCCATTACATTCGTGATGATCTGGGTAATCATATTACTGATTTGGAGAATATTAAAGCTTTGGCATGCAACTACTTTCAGGCCATTTACAAAGGTAATAATGAACATCCTCCATCTTTTACAGTTACAAATCGATTCCCTCATATCTCCATGGAGGACGTTACCACCCTTGATTCTGATATTTCTGAGTTTGAAGTTTGAAAGGCACTCTTTGATAAGAAACCTTTCAAAGCCCCACGCGCTGATGGTCTCCACGCAGGGTTCTATCAGTCTCATTGGAAAATTGTGGGCAATTCTCTCTACAATTTTTTTAAAGAAGCCTTCAAAGGTGATGTTAACTGGTCTGAAATAAATAGAACTCTGCTTGTGCTCATTCCTAAAAAGGATAGCCCTGAATACATGAAGGACTATCGTCCAATAAGTCTTTGTAATGTTAGTTATAAAGTGATTAGAGAAGTTACTGTGAATCGCATCAAGCACTTGTTGCCTAAGCTAATTGGTCCTCTTCAGACTAGCTTCGTCCCTGGTCGCCAAATCGTTAACAATATAATTTTGGATCAGGAAATTATTCATTCTATGAGGAATAAGAAGGGGAAACGTGATTTTATGGCTATGAAAATAGACTTGGCAAAAGCATATCATATGCTTAGCTGGGACTTTATTCGGGATACACTTGTTGATCTGGGCTTCCCTTTTCATCTCTTTAATGTCATTATGCAATGCATTACTTCGGCTTCTATGGAACTCTTGTGGAATGGTAACACTACCGACAGGTTTTATCCATCAAGGGGAATCCGTCAAGGAGAGCCTTTGTCGCCCTATAATTTTGGTGGAGAGACTAACTCAGAGTATAGCTAGAAAGGTTCAAGAAGGGAGGTGGAAGCTTTTGAGACTCAGTAGACATGGACCTTCAATTTCATATTTATTTTTTACAGATGATATTTCGAAGCCTCATGCCATCAAGCAAAGGTGATAAAAAACGTTCTTGAAGAGTTCTGCTTATGCTCGGGGCAAATGATTGGCAATGCCAACTTGCAAATTTTTTTTCTCTAAAAATGTAGCTCCCATGGATGCTACCAGCATGACTGAGATTGTGGGATTCTCTAAAATAATGGACTTGGGCAGGTATCTTGGGGTTCCGTTATTGCATTCCAAAGTGACTAAATCTACTTATCGAGAGATTTTGGATAAAGTGCAGAAGCATCTCTCGGCTAGGATGGTTGTTCACTCTCTTTAGCAAAAAGACTAACCTTGACACAATCTGTGTTGGAAGCTGTTCCATTGTATATGTTGGGTTTCGTGATACAAACATAGTGGAAAATTAAAAATTTATCACGTTTTCAAACCTGCATCCATGTAATTCGACTACTTGATTAAATTTAGGGTTTCAAGAATCTCACCAAAACGTAGAAGAGGCAAGATTTTCTGAAAGGATGAGAGGAGGTTCACATAGGTGACACCTTACCTCGAGCCTTTTGCTTTGGTTGTTCGGATCTAGATGTCTTCAAAAGGATGCGTCCTCTATAGGTATCCACACGAGCAGCCCTTCACAAAACGAATTGGAGTGTGTACTAGCAACCTTCTTGATTGTCTCACAAATCAAGAACAAAAGATAAACTTTGTCTTTGTTTTCTAAGAAGAGAGAAAATGAATTTGGAAGTAGGAAAACAAGTGTGTTAAACCCTAGAGAATATAATATATTTATAGACTTCAAATTAGGTTTTTACCTACCAATGACCTTTTGGTAACTTCCATTTATTATATTCTGATTTTGTTTAAAAATAAATCAGAAATAATATCTTATTTATTTATTTAAAATAACATTTATCTTAAATAAATAAACAAATAAATAAAACACTTTAATTATTTATTTTCACAGAGTTTATTTTGGGCTTATTAAACCCAAATTCATTTTGAGCTTGTTCTAAGTGTGTAATCCTGTAGGTTCACATAACATTGGCAATGGGCCTAAATCTCTATTTAGGCCTACAAGTCATAAGTGGCCTCTAGCAAAACATTATGACTACCCAAGTCATGTGAAGTCAATAATCCGACATAACCTAATTACAGTAAATTTTATTCTCCTTTTATCACATGATATCCTAATTGAATATAAGGTATAGAATGTCATCCTTATATAGTTCAATATTATGACTTGATTCCAAGTAGATTGAAAATGATAACTCTTTATCAATTCATTCCAGCATGGTCATGCATTTTCCTTCAGTCTATCTCATCAAGGAGCCCATAGATATCTTTCTCATATTAATAAGTAATAAATTCCTTACGAATCACTCACATTCCTCACATAACTAATTTCATATCCAACAACATCCTATTTAATCGTCCGGTTAAACACAATATTAGAATGTGTCAAAATATAAAATAGCTATGTAGAAATCCATGATGACTTCAAGGTCAAAGAACCGAAATAAAATTACTGTAATGAGAAATACTTATGACAATAATCTATGCAGTATTCTCATAGTGGGTCAATCCAGTACATGATGAAAATCATGTACCTATGAGTTGACTTAATAACTCATATTCATGATTAGTAAAACATAATCATCAGTCAGCATCATACTAGCCTTAATACTTTAATATTTATATAATGAATAAATTGCTAGGGATAATTAGAATAGAACTCTTATTTTAATTTAAGGGTTTTATTATCAAGTCACATACTTGATGGTCATAGTAAGAATTAACCATTCATATAATTATCATAAAATCAAATGATAATGAAATCCCTCTTTATTAATAAAACAAGAAAGTCAATACGTAATCACAAATGATTGACCTAGTGCATATTACTAACAATATACTATGCAGTCTACTCAACTACCTGCTTTCGTTTGTGATAAGCTTGAGCAGTGGTGTCGTAAATCTATTTGGGGTTCTACTGTTGATACTTGAAGGATGAGTTTGGTTGCTTGGTCAAATTTATGCTTACCTAAGGAGGTTGGGGTTGCTGGTCTGAAATTGGTGCACCAGATGAATGAAGCCATGTTGATGAAGGTTAGTTAGAATTTAATAGCGAGCCAAGACAATCCATGGGTCTAAGTTCTAAGGGCTAAGTATGATGTCGATGATGTCAAGTGCCTACTAAGCTGAAATATCATTTTGGATCTCATTTGTGGCATGCTATTAGCAAGGTTTGGCCGAAAGTCATAAATGGGATTCAGTGGTCTGTTGGTAATGGCACTATGCTTAGTTTTTGGTTTCATAGTTGGGTTGTTGATGTCCCTCTCATTGAGCTATCAATAGCTTCAGTAAATGATGAGATTAAATTTCAGAATGTCAGCTACTTTGTTGATGAAAATAATCAATGGAAGTGGAGTTTATTTGAGAAGCTTCAACCACAATCAGTTCTTTTACAAATTGCGGCTCACAAACCTCCATCCTTTGGTGATGGTGAAGATGGGATTTTCTGGAAGTACACTTCATCAGGTCAGTTTTCGGTTAAATTGGCTTATCTCAGTCTTGTTAGTGAACAACACTTGGTGGATAGTAATATCTGGCGAATTATTTGGAGGTGGAAGGGTCCCCATCGAATTAGAATATTTATGTGGCTTGCAGTGAAGCAGCGCCCCCTGACTAACAAGGAAAGGGCTCGCAGACACATCTCACATTCCATTATATGTCCTATCTGTTATGTAGATAATGAATCGGTACTCCATGACTTCGTGATTGTCTAGTTGCAAAACACATTTGGACTCAGTTACTATCTCTCTAGGATAACTCATGGTTCTTCTCTGCTGATCTTCGTGAGTGGATGAGGTATAACTTGTCTGATTGCATTGGTAGCCATCATTTTCCTAATTGGTCTCGATGGTTTAGAGTTACAGCTTGGTGGCTTTGGCAGTGGCGAAATAATTCTATCTTCGAAATGGTGTCTTTACCTACCAAAAAAATTAGAGATATTACGAACGGAGTTTGGGAAATTGATAAATCTCACTCTCAACTTGGCAAGTTTGATAGCAACGGGTGCCTCAGGTTTCAAAGAATGATCGGGTGATCTTGCCCAACTGAGGGATGGTTTAAAGTTAACACAAACGGATCTGTAAAAATGGGCTCTTATAAGGCTGCTGCTGGTGGTTTAATTTGAGACTGCTGTGGGAAATGGATATGTGAGTTTCTGATGAATATTGGTGTTGCTTCAATCACTAATGCTGAATTATGGGGTTTGTATGAGGGTATTCTTCTGGCTTGGGATCTTGGAATTAAACAACTTATTGTGGAATCGGATAATGCTTGTGTGGTTCAGTTAATTCAACCAAATTCCAATACTATAAATAAACACACAGCATAAGTAAATGCCATCAAGCTATTGTTGCAAAAGGAATGGGTAGTTCATGTGAAGCATATTCATCGTGAAGCCAATTTTACAGCTGACTGCATCGCCTCAAATGCGCATAATTATGAAATAGGATGTCATCGTATTCAGTCCCTAATTTTTTGTCTATCTTCATGGTTAGATCACGATATTAGAAGGGTTTCTTATTCTAGATTGGTTAATATGTTGTTTGTTTGGGCTTTTTCCTCCTTCCTTGTAACAAAAAATAAAAAGACATTAAGCATAACGACATCAGAGTTGAGTTTGAGTTGAACTTTGATTTATAATTTGTTTAAATATAATTAAAAATATAATAAAAGTATTTTTTTTAATGATAAAAAGCTTTGAATTTCTTTATTTAAAATCTAAAATTTGACTATGTAGACATTGACCTTTTTTTTTTATATGTGTAATTACTAAATAAATTTAACTTTATGCAATTTCTATTTTTCTCATTTTTTCTCTCGGCCTCTGGTTGACAATTTGTGACACGATACGAAATTAAGCAGATTTGAATTTATATTAAACGAGTTCGGATCATAAACGAGCTAACCAGTTTAAAACAGGTTGAACCCGCCTAATTATATTATTAAATGGGTCACACGATTAATTTGTAACCCGTTTAAACAAGTATTAACAAATAAATAAATAAATATATATATATATATAGGCAATAACATATTGTATTAATAATATATAGACTTGACATTTATATAGTATTGATATTATTGTATATAATATAATTAATTATTTGAAAGATAATAGAATTAAATCTTTAAACTTCAGTGTAAGATAGTACTATTATTACATCTAATAGAATTATATATTTTTAGTATAAGATAGTATTGTTAATTATGTTGATATGAATTCCTATATACTTTTGGTGAAATATTGTTATCTATAAACTTTTATAATATTCTAACAATGTCAAATGAATTGGATATCCAATACCAAAATTATATATTTTTAAACTTTAGTATAAATTATTATTGTCAATTATATAATATATTACTAACATATAGTCTTGACATATATATAGTCTTTATATTGTTATATATAATAGAATTTGTTTCATCACTTATGTTAATAGAGATTTCGATATATTCTAATATTGTTATTCTATTATATATTTATTTTTTATACTAATTAAAGATAATTTAAATACTAAGTGGATGTTATATAACTTCAGTATCAACTAATATCAATAATTAGATTTACATTAAGTATTTATCAATTAGATTTATATCAAATATTTAAAATACTATATAATACTAATTGTTTATTAAGTTAGATTTTATATTGTGAAATAGAGTAAGAATCACATATTTACATTAAAATTATATGGATTTCATTAAATTAGTATTGATGTTATGATACTAATTTTATTTTTAAGTTTTGATATTAACCTAATTTAGTTTTAAGTTTTGATATAATATTAATCAAATATTATATTAATACAAATATAATATTACCATACTTTTATCCAAACTAATATAAATATGATAATATGTTATTAACCTAATTTTTTTAACATAATATTAATCTAATTTAGTTTTTTTTTTTAACATTAACCCAATATAAATCTAAATAAAATTACGTAGTTTTAAGTTTTGATATTTAAAAATGGTCTAAAATTATATCCAAAAATGCCTTAAATTTTTTCATAATATAACTTTAATATCACAATATAATTTTAGTATAAAAAATGCCCTAAACAAAACTATGTAGTTTTATAAAAAATTATATAGTTTTGAACTTTTAATTTGGTTTTCATATCAAAAGAAAAACCTAGCTACTACTTGTTCTTCATTTTCATATCACAAAGTCAGCCTCTATTGCATCGTTCTTCTTGTTCTTCCAGTCTTTTTCTTCTTCTTCTTCTTCTTCTTCTTCCTCGTCTTTAGATCTAGCAACTTTATCATCTCGCACTAGTCATCGTAGATCACACCAGTCCATCACAAATCATAACATCTTCACCACCATCGTGAGTACCAGCAAATCACAGTAGCTGTAGCGTTTCTTTATTGAGTTTTTTTTATGTTTGTCTATTTATTATTTTAGAATTTGTGATATTTGATGCATAATGATCTTTGGTTTAGTTTAGAGATCTATGTTATTTCTATATATTTGTCTAATGATCTTTTTTTATGTTTGTCTAATGATCTTTAATTTAGTGAACTTCTATAAGATCTCTAACAAAGAAGTAATAATTTTTTTAAAAAAATAATAAACATTTTCTTAATTTAGTGAACTTTCATCAGATCTCTAACAAGAACCACCTATAATAATACCACTCATGATGCTTAGTGGGTCATGAGGATTTAATGTCATGGGTGAGTCTTTCTTTGATCTTATTATCGCATACCTTTTGTGAGTTTTATTTTTTATTTCTAATTTTTGCTTTTGATCTTGTTCTATCCTTGATAATTGTTTGGTTCTACTTGGAAAACTAGGTCAAGATATACAAACACAAAACTTTAAAACTCTATAGGGCTGGAAAACATCTAGCCAAGGGTGAAGCTTCTCGAATATTGAGCTATCTTGTCATTGAAGACTTTTTTGCGAAGGATGTTAAGAAAAGTGAAGTTTATGGATCTGTACCATTAGTACTAAAGGTACTTTTAGTTGTTTTAATTGTTTTCCACCTATCAATTTCTTGCAGATTAGCAGTTAAGAATGCAATTATGTGATTATTAATGTAAAAAAGCACATACATGTGTAAAAAAAGAAATTAATTTCTTTATTATGATCTTTATTTCAAGTGTATAGATCCAAAGCTTACAATTTATGCTTTGGCAAGCAAACTATCATTTTAAGTTTTGACCTCCTTTTAACTTTAACTTATGAGTACTACATTTGATTACTGAGACTCGATTTTTTGTTGACTTGGCACATTCTTATATTTGCTTCAAACTTCATTTAACAGAAATGCTACAAGTCACTTTCCTATATAATTCTTTATCATGATACTTTTCATCATTCATTAGAGCATGTATCTCAACAGTTAATTGAGGATAGAAATTGGCTCTTTCAAAGATTGATGTAAATGTTAAGCCCAGATGAAGTATATTCAACTTCAACTTCTAAATTTTAAAATTGTTGTTTATATCAATGTTAATGAAATTGCAGATGGATTCAAATGATGTTAACATCAATCTTGAATCAAACAATACAACGATCGTTGGAAATGATGATGTGGTGAGATCATGAGCTTGAAGAAAATGGGAATTATGAGCTTGAAGAAAAATTACCATTATTATTTTATATGTTGTTGAACATCTTATATGAAGTTTAAAATATTGTAATTATTATTTAGGATTTGTATGTTTAATTTTTTTTCTTCATATTTTGTAATTTGATGTTAAACATGTTAAAACGCATCTTAATGTGTCTTAAATGTGTCTTTAACACATTTAGACCTGTATAGGTTAAACGGGTTAAATAGGTCATGTCGTATAACATGTTAATTATACGTATCCGTGTTTGAGTTTATAGGGTTGACACGATTAATTAAACGAGTCATGTTTAGGTTGGCCATATTTATGTTATTATCGTGTCTCAACACAACTCGTTTATAACCAGTTGACACAAATTGTCAACCCTACTCCTCTTTGTGTAAGGTTCATCATTTCAGGTAGTTTTTGGCCATCAGGTGGTTTTTGGCCCTTTTTGGCCAAAAACTACCTGAATTTTTCACTGTTCTTAGGAATGGCCAAAAACCTCCTGAATTTTTTACCATTCTTAGGATATTATATGCATATTTTAGGTTTATGTCTATTTCTTTTCTTGTTGCGGTCTTTTTGACTTTCTCTAGGTTTATCCCTTTCTCTCTCAAATGAATTTATGGATTCATGTTGACATTTTGGTCACCATCCGCACTTTCCTATCATAATTCTTTTAGTGGTGGTAGAAGTATATGAGACTAATTTGCTATCTCTCTTATGAGAATAAGGTATATTTGGGAGTGTTGAATAGCTTTATATAGCAATTTGAGGAGTTTTTTCCTCTCTTTTCGTTTGGTTGTATGTTCAACCAATTCTTCATGAATCTTCATATTTTATCCACCTTTCTTAGTTTGAGGAGCAATATTGTGCTTCAATGGGTTCAAAAATGGCGTGGAAACCTCTACCTTTAAAGATATTGAAGATGAGAAGACTAGCAATTGGGGACGATTGGAAATTATCTACTGTTATTAGGGCTTCTTAAGATTTTGGATTTTTTTTTTGGGTTTGTATGTATTGTATTGGTCCTTTTGACCTAGTCTCATGTATTTTTTTTTTATGAATAATGAATGAAATTATCTTATCGACCAAAAAAAAAAATTTAACTTTATGCTTAGAACATCTTTTCAATTGGCAATTAACTTCATACATGAACATTTTTTTCTCTAACTAAATAGTTAGGTAACTAATAAAAGTTCCATAAACCCAAACTTTTCATTTTTGTACATTTTTCTACCAAAATTTGACAGATTTAACAGATTATCTATGGGTAAAAAAGGATGAATTGTTAATCAGTCAACAGAATTAACAGATTATCAATGGGAATAATCCAAACTTGAAATATCAATTCAGACTGCAGGACATTTAGTTCCAGGCCCACTACATACGCTTTCAGTCAAATGATTTCTACCTCATCCAGAAGATCAGTTACAGTTAGTTTTTATATATGAACACTGAAGTGAAGCACATAGAAGGCTCTGATCTACTTCATAACTTCGAACTTAGAACGAAGATTGGATATCATGACTGGGCACTCCCCCTTCTCATCATATTCGGCAAATTCACCAGCAGACAAATCAATGACTTCATATTTAGTACCCTCAAGCTGCACAAATGACATTCTGTAAGATAGGATTCCAACACTAATGAAATGATTTAAAAACCTTTCAAGACAAGAAGTTGGCTTAGACAAGCAATGAAATTTTTATACTACTGCTGCTACTAATATACTTCACTCCACAGACAAGCACCCACAGAATAAGCACTCAAACGCATCAGAAGCAATGAGAGGAAAGGGAATCGAAATTCAGCTTTTCAGATCACATTCACCAATGCAGATGATCCTAGCCTGTCTCACTTAAGCTGTGATAATCTTATCAAGATATGCATAAAATGATAAATGCAGTAAGCCTCATCAAAGATGCATATGCCTTCTAATCTATTGCAGAACTGAAAGGTTTAGACATGAAAAATTTATAGGCCATATTATTCAAAAGTTGATCAATGCAAAGAGGTCACATACATTCAAATCCACCAAATGATCAATCACAGAGATAAAAAGCACATGTATAAGATGCAGCATATTTCCAGCTAAGCAACCAAATTGAAACGGCTTCATGCCTCACTGCAACTATTCAATCTTTTTCAGGAGTTAAACTAGCAGTGCATTTTCTAGACTAATTGATTACTAATCCATTGCACTGTCTGCATGCATAAGTCAATGTGGCAATATATTCAAGATCAGAACTTACAGATTCAGCTTGCCATTCACCACTAAATACAAAACCCTCAGGCTCATATCCCCTGCAGTCAAACATCATCAATGGGGCATAGTTCCCTTTCTCACTCATTTCACTAGTCAGTGGTTTACCTCTGCCTGGCACCATCACTACAGTTCCATCCCTGTCACAGAACTTGCACTACAGAAAAAAAGGAGGGCATAAAAGCATCAGTAAAAATTTGAACCATCATTTAACAGTCAAATACTGCAAATAAATTGAGGTTCCACTATAAAAACAAATTGACAGTCCCAAAACCTTAAAGTTCACCACTCCTGCCACAATAACTGCAGCCCAAACAGATGCGCAAAATGATATTATTATGAAACAGAAAGTATGATTTCACCAAGTTCATTCCATTTTCAATGATTCATTTTGAGCCAGATAAAAGTGTTTGATTCATCCAATGTTGAACAAAATTTCAAAAATCTCACCAGCTTAACATCCTACATATTGACTAAACACAAATTGACAAGCATTTTCTCAGCAATGAAGTTGAAAAAGAACAAAAGAAACCAACAGGAGAAAGCTAAACGAAATTCCTCAGAGCTGAGGCACAGGTATTGAAAAACAAAAACAACATATCTCTTTCCCATTTTTAATTTAGATTATACCAATAAAGGAAAAAATTATTTACCTTCTGAACAAGATTAGCAGTTGCCTTGCTGGTCTGGAGAGGAACAGTCTCGTTCAAGCTCACACATGTTTCTTTCTGGCTCACTTCTCCACACCTTCCACATTTCAGCTACATTTAAAAAAAAAAAAAAAAAGATTTGTAAATACAAAACTGTCTAGTTCACAAAACATTACAGATCATATAAGAACAGATGAATATTAAGGTGACATTAAAACAATAAAGCAACGATCGTTATTTCAAATTGTGAAATATAAAACAAAGAAGTCAGCTATTAAAACAAACAAAACACAACATAATCAAAATCTGTATCTAGAACTAGAACTAAGATATCAATGTATTGAAATCTAAACAAATTGGAAAACCTTAATTCAGTAAGGAACAGTACATGTACGAAATAGATTCGAAAAGTATGAAATCAACTTACAATTGAAGCGAAGTAAGATCAAAATGAAAAATGATAAAAAACGAAGTGAATGAAATCTTATAAACACGAAAAAGAGGGAAAAAAATCGAAATCAATTAACATTGTTCAACAAAAATGGACAAGTTAAAAAACCACACAAAATCAACAAATTTAATAAATCAAAAACCCTAACGCTGCACATGTAAAAAAGAGAGGTCTTAATCGGTGCTATATACGAATTACAGGCATATATAAATACATAAAAGAAGTGAAGGGCTGCAGTAGGCGACCTTGAAGAGATAAGTGAAAGAAAGATCGTCGCAGCCGCCTTGAGGCTGGAGGTTAGTGATGTTTTCGAGATCAGCGGTTATCATTAGCATGTAGTTCACCATTTTTCCCACTAGCGTCAAAATCAAGCTTCTCCTCCTCCTCTTCTTATTCTTCTGCAGTTGTGGTCTTAGAGATGCGAAAGCAGCATCCTCCAAGGTTTTTATTCAATACTGTGAATTTCCCTTTTGATTTTATTTTCACCTGCGTAATTAGTAGCTCCTGGCCAATTGTATACTGCCACGTTGCTTTTCAAGAATTTAAATCATGAATAAACGTCAGACATAATCTTGGCCCCTGGCCTGCACCGAGCCCAATCATTTCATTAATGATGTGGCATGTAATACATGTACATCATTAGTGACATGGCACGATACAGTTTTCTGATGTGTTTCCTATTAAAATTTTAGTGATGCGGCAGACATTATAATAATACACAATATTAAAATATTTAGTTAAATAATAATTTTTCTCAATATCCTAAAGAATATATTTCAATTCCTACCATACACATCTATAATAAACTGATTTTAATATTTATAAAATTATTTAATAATGAACAACTTATTGATAATTAAATCGTAAAAAAATATATGTAGAAAGTCATTGGCTAGAGATTGGATGATCATTTGTGCGTCTATTTACACTTTCACAATTCTTTAATTCAGCTTAGAGTCTCTCTAAGACTCAAAGCCTCAGGCAATTTGAAATTCATTTGACCAAATCTACTGCTGTCATTTGAGTATTCGAGTAAGGGATAAGTAATAGATTTTTAAGATGTTTACTATTTATTAATAATTAAATGTGTCCCCTCAAAAAAACACAATTAAATGTGGTAATGAAGAAATTTTAAAATGATTTTGAGCCGCCAATTTAAGGTTAAAATCAATTACATTACAATCACTAAAAAATGATAACATAAATAAATAAATAAGTAGTTATAAAATGTAATGACGGATTCATTAGTATTTTAAACTTTAATATAATCACTTTAGTTATTTAATTATAATTGATTTGAACTTTCAATTTGATACAGTGAGTTGATGGTCTAATGCCATTATATAAGTTGTAAAAATGTAGGTTTATGCCATGTGTATACACTGCTAGATATATGCCGAGTGATACATCCCATAGGCAGTAAATATGAAATGTGCCACGTCTAAATCATAGTGTCATGGCATCTGCCACACATGTACAGAAATTCAGTGACGTGGCACACACCAATTGTAAAACATAAGCCATATGGCTTTTGCCACGTGTGCAGCAATGCCACCCATACTATTTACAACATGGATATTTATCTGTACTACATGTAATACGGTCAACAATTTGATGTAAATAATAAAAAAATGTGTTCTATTTTTACTAATTCAGTATTTTACACTTCACTTATGTGTCATATATCGGAGGCGATGTTAGGCAAAACACTCAGCTTGTACCTTAATTAAATAGCAATGACCTACAGGTGATAAGCTACTGACAGCTTACTTGCTCATTGCAAAAGATGGACATGTCACTTGATTGTTGGTGATTTTTGTCAAATCTCAACCTGGAAAACATGCATTATAAAATAAGTTATTAAAAGCCGAATCCATAAACCAGATTCACAGCTGGTCATATCAGATTATATATATACACATAATTGGTTAATTTTATATATTGCATCAATGTCATTTTCTCGCATCTTATTGCTTAAAATGATTCAAATTCATATTTTCTTGCGAAACTCAATGCCTCTGTTTCATGTGTGTTACGTACATTTCTTATGATGATAAAGACGTAAACGTAGAATGGATGATTAGAAGGTAAATCATGCAACTTTTGTGTAAAATTGAATTAAAATTTTCCATATATTATGTACACCTAAGCAATACCAGAATTTATGCGATTTTCATCATTTAAGTGAACTGAAGTGGGTATACTGTAAATCACTTTTCAAGATTTAGTTTTGAACGGGGTAAGGATTGGTTATTGGAATTGACAGCAAATGGTAAAAAGGTTTTATTCTCATGGGTTAGCATTTAAGGGGTTAATTATCACTCTGTTTGCGCTATGCATGATTTTTAATGGATTTGGGGTTGTAGAGGCTAATTTGATCTCTGGGAACAAAATCTTGGAAGCTCGAAAGAAAATAAACCGGCTCAAAAGATTTGCAGTAATAAGTATTCAGGTAAAAAATTTTCTGCTATTTCTGCATGTCACTTCCTAATTAATGATCACTACTAATAACTAGTGTTCATGTCTGTAGAGTGAAGATGGTGACATTATTGATTGCATCGACATCTACAAGCAACCAGCCTTTGATCATCCTGCATTGAAGAATCACACCATCCAGGTCTTAAAAGTTTCATATCATTTTTCGTTTCTATGTTAGTTGGACTCCAGTTGTGGGTTCGAATTCATAACCTGACAGCTCTACTGATGACTCCATTATTACTGAGCCAAAGATAGTTTGTTTTTTTGCAGATGGCACCCAGTTATGATCCAAATATGGAGACAACGGAAGAAAGAACTACAACCAATACAATGAAAAAGAACAAAAGTAATGCAGACTTATCAATGACAGTGACATCACAACTGTGGCAGAAAAGTGGAAGCTGTCCGGAAGCAACAATTCCTGTCAGAAGATTCAATGAAAAAGATTTGCTTAAAGCAGATTCAGTTGAAGATTATGGAAGAAAGAAGCCTAGTTTTTTAACACAGCTTGGCAAAGAAACATTAAACCTCAGGCAACCGAATCGATCTGTATGTGTATCTAATGTTGCTTCTTTTCTTTTATTAGAAATGGTTCAAACCCTCTGCATTATTTGTTCCATTTGGTAGAATAGACTATTAAATCTGTGACCTTATGTGTATCAGGTGGCAATTCTGCTGACAGAAGGTTACAGTTATTCAGGAATTAAAGGAGATATCAGAGTCTGGAATCCTTTTGTTGAATCTGATGATGAGTATAGTACTTCTCAGATTACTCTAACTTCTGGTCCTTACTATAGTTTCGAAAGCGTTGAAGCTGGATGGGCGGTTAGCACTGACACTTCACAAAAAAAAAATCCTAAAAATTCTGAACTCTTCTTATTTATGCATATGAAGCCTGAATTTGATTCTCGATACTTAAAGTTTCTGGTCTGTGTATATTTTGCTGCTTAGGTAAATCCGAGCGTGTATGGGGACAGACAAACTCGGTTATTTGTATATTGGACTGTAAGTTCATGTCAGCATTTATGTATATATATATATACACACAGTTGAAGTTTAATGAGAAATGTTCTTGTCAGAATTTGCATTGAGAAAGATTACGCTTTTGTTAATTAGGCTGATGGATCAAAGAAAACAGGCTGTTTCGATATCACCTGTCCTGGTTTTGTTCAAACCAGCAGTGAAGTTGCTCTTGGTGCAGCAATTTATCCTATTTCAGTCCCTTTTGGACTCCCATATCAAGTAACCCTTTACATCTTTAAGGTCAGAAATATATAGAGCTTAAGCTTAACTAATTCTTGTTTCTGAGATATTAACATTTAACCGTAGTGCCACTTAGATCCCCTCTTCTTATATTCCAAGCTTGTTCCCTCGTTCTATATTTCATGTTCAGGATCCAGCTACAAACAACTGGTGGGTGCAATATGGAGAGAAAATCAACTTGGGTTACTGGCCACCAGACTTGTTTTCTTTGCTACATGGCAATGCACAAGCTGCTGAGTGGGGAGGTGAAGTATACAGCTCAAAGTTGGGGCATCCGCCACACACAAGAACAGGCATGGGCAATGGACGGTTTCCTGACGGCATATTTGGTAATTCAGGATCTGTGAAGAGAATACGAGTGCGTGAAAATTCTCTAACCTTAAAGTTTCCAGAGTGGGTCTCCACCTACGCAGATGAGTACTACTGCTATAGAACAGAGTACGAGGGAGATTATATTGAAGATCCTGAGTTCTATTATGGAGGTCCTGGCAAGAATCCCACATGCCCCTGAAAGAGTGTCAATAGTGTTGATAAACTTGTTTCAGTTTTTGATACAAGTAGTTTCAATTGACTGCAATATGTTCTTATCTAATTGTCCCTTTTACATCTATAAAGCTAGAAATGAACCCTCCAAATTGAAGGGCAATGACACCTCTATAAGACAGATTTGATTTAACAATGTATGCATCACGTTGTGCAAACCAACACATTAATGTTACACTGCTTTGCTGTATTTCTTCAGTTGCGTATCTACATATGAAAAAGGCCCAAGTAATCAGGTCAACCAAAAAAAACCTTGCAAAATAATATACCCAAACACCGCAAAGTAGGGACAAAAACATCACATGTAAGTTAGAACAGGCATTGTCCGATTCAAACAAACTAAATCGAGTCGTATTGTTTTCTCTCTTCTTGTATTGATTGGAAAATTCGAGCTGCTGATTCAGTAGCAGTTCTACGGTTGTGAGGCACAACTCTGATCACCCTTCTTGGCTGGTTGGTCTCTTGAGGCTGAAGGGTTCCTTCCTGAGCAGCAGGGACTGTTGTGAACAGTGGAAGTGCATCTCTTGTTTCAGCAGCTTGAGCTGTCCCAACTCCTTGCACTCTTTCACTAGGACTACTTGCTGTACTTCCCTGTAGCTCAGTATCTTTGGATGCCTGGAACTTAGTAGCTTGCTGAATGGAACCACTCTTCCGCACGGGCACATTACATGAGCTTTGATGTTGCATATTAAAGTTCGCTCCTCCTGATACCTGAGCAGTTTGACCATGTGAACCTGACCCAGGAATATAGTTCATTTGTTCCGCGGCTGAACCTGACATGGCCGGGTTCATCACTGGCATCATATATGGAGGAAAGTAACCATGACCAAATGGAGGAACACCTGGCATGGCTTGACGGGGATGGTGAGGAGCTGGAATCCCATAGGCCGGATTCATAAAATTACCAGTCAAAGGAGTTGGGCCAAACGGTCCACATCCTCCACAGGCTGATCCCATGAATCCTGGTGCAGTATATGGCTTGTATACCAACCCTTCTGAAGGGGACATCACAGGAACCAACCATTGATGCCCAGGTGAATGATGGAAACACCAAGAAGCCATTTTGGCATCAGCAGCCATAGGCACTGGTGTTGGATTCCCTGTATAGGGTCCACAATTAGAAGGCTGACTGCCATTTTTCACAGAAGAAAACTTTTCAACTGCATTCTCTGCAGAACATTCCATATTGTGAATTTGTTTCTCAGGATCATCTTTGCGCTGGGCAACATGCACTGGTGGTGTAACAACATATTCTGATGGAAGTTTCTTTGCAGGAGAGACCTTCACAGAAGGCCTCCCCAAATAAGTACTTTCTTCAAGTAAAATATGCGGAGATGCAGCAATAAGTTGTTGAACCTGCATAAAGATAAAATTTCAAGATATGTTTTTTATCAAACAAACACATGGATGTTCACTGAATCCAATCCCAGGACTAGAAGAAGCTGCTTAACAGGGTTCAAGGATATCTTACCTTTATCAATCTGTGCAACTCAAACACTTGCACAGCAAACAATCTCTGTTGACTGTAAAGAGTGAGAAGAATTGGATCAAGAAAATAAACATATGGAAATAGAGGATCAGCTCAATGTCGTTGATATATAGATGATCACTCGATATGAAGCCATGAACCCAATCATTGTGCAGATCAATGAAAAATTTGTACCATTAAATGCATTTTGTATACAAGGTTTATATAAGAATATTACAATACTTTGAAGGCTAGAATTACAAAGCTTTGGCAATTTTCCTATCAAACAAACTAAAAAAGACAGCCATTCTGTAGCAGAAATCTGGCATAAAATTATACAAGCAACAGCTTCTAGCAGTGAACACACAGTTTGTAACACAACATAAGTGCATGTTGTGCAAAAAAAAAAAAATGCATTTGATACGACTAATGACTGTAAAAATGAACAGAGTTCACTCCTATAGGCCAAAAGCTATCTTCAATGCAATTACATTAGTTAGGAAGCTAATGTGAGACAAGGCTCCTCAGTTGCAACATATACATATACAACTCACTATTTACTTTATTGAAAATATTACTGATTTAATTAAAAAAAAATGAAAATGTCTGTACACACAGATGAAATCACAGAATAAAAGGTGGGTGAAGATAGTGTGAATCCCAGTCCCGAAAAAACCAGTCAGAACACCAAGAGACTAAGAGGCAGAGTATATTTGCTACCATACCCACCACTAGTTCATACTGTCAACTACTCTATGGTTTGTCCATAACTCACCCCATGGATGATTCCTGGAACTATCCTCCACCACCCATTGCCTCCTTGCTCCATAACTTGCCCAACAGAGCATTCAGAACTACCTCCACTACTTGTTGCATCCTCGCTCCAAGCCCTCGACTGCTACAGATGGGAAAAATCTTGAACAGTAGCAGGGAAAAGAAAGCACCACCAAACCGAGACAGAAATACATCCACAGAGAAGATGCAGAAGAACAATAGATAATGACATGATCCACTGTCTCGGGGCACCTTGAACAAAGTACCTCAAGTAGTACTGCCCATCTCCCAGCTGTAAGATGATCCACCATTTGCTATCGAGGGCATTTGAGTACACAACTGCCGAATTGCAACTGATCCTGGGACTCCACACTATTGAATTCTCCATTGGCCATAGCCATGAATACAACTCCTCAGTTCAAAACAGACAATCATTCCATATTCCTAACGTTAGTATCCCATAGCATTACAACAATCTAAAGTAGGTAAAGAAAAACTAATCCCAAGAGCAGTAAAGTGAGGAAAATTCCTACATATAACTTTATCAAATTCCCATTCCTAGAAAATTTCTGGTTTCTCAAATCTAATTCAATAAACATAGTAGAAAACGAAAGAGCTCTCAATAAATTAGATGCAACCAAATAAAAAACCAAAGTAAAAGTTGAAGGGAGAGAGAGAGAGAGTTGCACAACACCATCCTGAATCAGAATGTCAAAATGGAAGAAAACTAGTATCAAATCAATACTTGATTAAAATTGGAATATTTCCTTGTTTTCTTCCAACAACTTTAATTTTCAGTCTGCATCCCATGATAAACATGGAACACACTCAAAAGAAAACACAGAATCCAGAAAATTATAACTGTATGCAGGCTGAGTCTTTCATAGTTCCTCTATTCTTTTTTCCCCCTCCATATATACAAACAAATATAAAATCACAGGAAAAAGCACAATGAAGAGTTATGAAGCCAAACAGCCTAGCATTGTACTTCATTAATGAGCGCAAATCAGTCGCTACAATGAGAATGCTAATCACATGCTGTACTATTATAAAATTTGAAGTTGTGCATGCAGTGATATAATTAAGACTTACTTGACAATTGCCCTTCTTGCTTTCCAAAAATGTTTTTGACCAATTATTCCTACGACATCATCAGGAGAAATATCCAGTGCTGTTACAGAATCCACCATGGATGTCTCAGAGGCATCATTACTTCTGTCTCCATTTCCAAATTGCACTGACCTATACTTCTTGTCTCCATGATGTTCACTGTCAATTTCAGGCTCATTGGGACTACTAAGATCCTCCGTTGAATGAGAATCACTTACTGGCTGGGTAAGAATCTCTTTCTCTATTTCTCTTGTCAATTCTGGAACATCTCCATCACTTCCACTGTCATTTCTCTGTAACAAAGCAGAAGCATCTTGTTGCAATCGAACATCATTTTCACACAAACTACTAAAACTAACAATAGGGTGATCTGGATTTTGATGATTTCGAGATACATAGCCAGGCTTCACTATCTGCTCCTTAGTTGGCAAACTTGTAAAAGTTCTTACTGAATTCTCCCTACTTGAGACACGCTCCTCTAGGTTCTCACATTGATTTAATGCATCCAGTCTCAAATGTGACTCTCTTCTAGAGCTAGTATCACCAGCATTTTTTGTTTTTGTTGAACCAATCAAATAATTTTGGCTAAAGTTAGGGGAATTTTTGCTATCAATGCCACTTTGAGTTTTACCCAGGCATTGACCCATCCCAGAGTGCGTAAATACAGGTACCCTGAAATCATCTTCATCTCCTACCTTCTTCGTCTGGTCAATTCGAGCTGATGTACCATTCAAGTTACCTCCATTAGGCAGGTGCGAATGGAGCTTCTCAGCTGGATGAGATGGTGCAGAAGAAGGAACAAGATGCGGGAAGTGCAAATTTCGATCATAGCCACTCCCCTGTATATAAATTGCCCATAGTGATCAGAAATAATAAATATATTATTCCTGTTGATGAGAAAATATATGCAGGCAAGGAGCAAATAAGCTGCCTATACCAGCACATGCATCCAAAGACGAAGAAGAAGCAAATATCAACTGTAATATAATACAAGACATAAATGCACATAAGGTTAACATTCCAACCACAAAAGTACAAAAGCTAGAACTTGAAACTGCAATCTATCAGTTGCTAAACACACTCCTTAACGTCCAACATAGTTATTAAAGGTGCAAGGCATGCTAAGGCGCAAAGGGTCCCAAAGCTTAAGCACAAGGCACAAGGAGCAGGCAAAATGAGCCGCAAAAGAGAAGAAAATAAGAAAATTTAGAATTTTTTTTTATTTGGTGTGAATTTCATCTTCATAAGGGCACTACATATTCAAATTAGTGCTAGAAACCTATTGGCGAAGAAACAGTTAGCGAAGCCTTACGCCTAAGGTATGCCTTGACTGTGACGCACAAGCATCATTAACATTCACCCACCTTTTAGTTTTTGAACCCACTACATCATAGATGCCAGCAGTATGGAAAAATGGCAACTCACAAATTAACTACCATATCAGTCAACCCCACCGTTAGGATATCATTGTGTTCTTCTTCATTGCCACCAATAACCATAGAACGAGACTAAAAGCAAAATAACTATAATATCGAAAGCAATATTTTTTGGCCGCATGCATCCCCAAACAAGCAATTTTGGGAAGAGACATGATTCACGACATCAACAATGATAATTCACAAAAGCATTTCATGCAACATAAAACAACAGAACATTGCAAACGGTAGCCTCAAATTAAAACCAAATGCTTGTTAAACCTACTTGTAAGTGTAATTTCCAAACCAACTATTCTCACACCTAGAAACTCACTACAACTATCGATATAGTAATATCCATCATAAAATCCTTTCCAGTGTATCAAGAAAAATATCCATCATAAATGTTATGTAATAAAATTTATGTATCAATTGGAATAGCTACCTGGCTTGAGGATGCAGCAGGAACCAAGTTGCTAACTTTAGTTGGGGTAAGAGGCAGAGGACCAAGATTATTAAACCTCTGAGAAGGAATACTAAGCTGCTCATAAAGAGCCATCTTGTTCCTCGGAGGAGCTCTTGGCCCTCCCTTCTCTGTATCATTCACATGAAGCCTGGGAAACATAGGCCCCATCATTTTTTCGTCATCCTTCCCTCTCTTCATCTTCTCTATATCTTTCTCTCAATTTCTCTCACGCCCAAATAAACCCAAAACCAAAAAACTCAATTACCCATTTGGCTCGATAAATGAACCATGAACCCGCTTCAAAACAAAATCCAAACAACAACAACAACAACGACAACAAACCCAATTGACAACAACGACAACAAACCCAATTGCAGAAACTGTATACTTTTTAAACCCAAATGACCAAAAACTAAACAATTCCTCAATTTAAACCTCCAAATCAAAACAGATAAGTAAAAGTCCTACTTCTTTAATAAAAACCTAAGAAATATCAAAAACCCACTTCACCTTTTGACCAATGTAACTAAATCATCAAGTACACAAAAGAGCTAACCTCGAAAACAGCAGAAAGACCCAGAAGATAAAGGTCGGTTCTTTTTTAATAACTTAGAAAAAGGGGAGAAAAAAAAAGGAGCTCGAAGCAGATATTAGCTAGGGAAAGAGCTAATCGAGGTAAAAAAAAAAAATGTTAGACAAAGGCAGTAGATTTGATTCGAGCATAAACAGGAAACAGAAAAGAGATCAAGTGCTGGGGATTTTTGGTCAATATTTAGGTATTCACACGATGAAGAAGAAGAAGAAGAATAAGATCATCATCTTCGTTGAAAAGAGGAAAGGGAGCAGAAAAGTGTTCGATTGTAGGGCCCTTGTGGCTTTGGATAGAACTAGAAACGCTCTTTTGTGATTTAACTATTGCATCAGTGTGATCTGGCTTTTCGGACATTTTTATCATTGCATTTCGTGTTGGTTAATTTTTTGTAATAATATAAAAGGAAAAGGTGTAAATTGCACCTTGAACTTGCCATTGGGGATTAATATATATTTTTTATATTTTCAATTTTAATTTTTGAAAATTTGTATAAATTGAACATTTTTTAAAAAATTACATTATTTTTTAAAAAATTAATACAATTAAGTCTAAAAAATTAAAATTTAATTTAATTTTAATATTGATTGATAAAAATTAGTTCCAATATCAAAGCAAATTGATGAAATTGGTTTCAAAATATAAGTTTATGAAGTTTTTAAAAGTTTTTATTATTAAAAAAATATATTTTTAATTTTTAAAAAATTTGAAAAAGTGAACAAATATTTTTTATAGACCTATAATTTTTTGAAAAAAAATTAAAAATTTTACAATTAAGTTATATATGTCTATATATATATATTAAAAAATATAAAATTTTTATACAGTTAATACATTTTTAAAATTTTTAAAATTGAGTGCATGGAATTTTTTTATTTTTTTTATTTAAATGTATGTCATTTGATTATAAATTTTTAAAATTTTTTGGTTTGTAGAAAAAAAAAATATATTTTTAAATTTCTAAAAAAATTAACAAAATATATTTCTATATATATAAAATTTTTACAAATTTAAAAACTTCATAAATTTATATTTTGAAACCAATTTCATCAATTTGCATTATTATTCAAACTAATTTTTATTAATAATATTAAAGTTAAACTTGATTTTGAGTTTTTGGACTTAATTGAAAAAATTCTTTAAAGAATACTCTAATTTGTAAAAATTTTCAAAAATTAAGGTCTAAAATGTAAAAATATATATATTAAAATTCAATGTTAATTTTAGTGCCCAGTTCATAGTCCAGTTTGCACATTTTTCCTAATAATAAATCAAGTCATTGTTAGTTCAAAACTTGCAAATTAAAATAATAATAATACATTATATTAAGATATAATGGATTAGGATTAGGTTTAAGACTAAGATTATGGTAAATCTTATTTGCCATACTAATGATAAAGGCATTTTAGTGGTACAAGTATGGTAATAGGTTAATTTTATTTTTGGATAATCCAATTTGTTGTTCTTTAGCTTTATTATATGAGTTTCGAATGGAAATAAGTAAATAAAATAAAAATAGATTATATATAAAATAAATAAATTCATTACATACTCATATTTTATTTTATCAAAAATAATTTAATAATAATAAAGGTCATTGGATCAGCAGATAGAAATGTGTTGTTAAAAGACCTTTTGGCTGTATTTGAAAAGAGAGAAAATATGTATGAAAGGAAAATTTATTTTTCTTTTTTTTTTTTTTTTCTCCTATGTTTAATATTGGATGGAATGAAAATAATACATGGAGAAATAAAAACGAAGTTTTCTTTTTCATTAAAAAAAGGTTTAAAGTTATAAAATTAAATTTGTTGTATGCCTTTTTTTATTTCTTCCCAATTAAAGGAGACAAATTATAAGGAAAAATAAAATACATTTTTCTGCCTTCCTATATATTCCTTCCATTTATTTTTTTATAACTTTCCTCTCTTATTTTTTCTATCTATTTTCTATCCTCTCTTTTTTTTTTTATTCCAAATATTATTGTCATCATAATTAATTAAAATTCAATAAATATATATAATTCGATAATAAAATAAATTAACTAATATGAATGCATACTACTAAAATGACGGTCTAATAGTTATTTCATATATAAATATTAAAACAAAAAAACATCTTATGATGTGAATAAGATTTCAATTTTACTATGAATAAATTTGTGCAGATCGTCGAATCTCTTAAATCTATGTTTTATTTTTTACATGAAGCTTGGATTTATTTTAATACCGACCAACTTTTTATAATCAAAATAGATTTTTCAATGCTACACTTGGAGTGGAAGATAAGCAAATTTAAAATGAGTTTAGACACGTTCGTTCTCCTTCATCTTTCTTTCTTTCTTGAGCAGGCTTTGCTTTTTTTTTTTTTTTCAAACATCATTAACATAAAATTATTGTAAATGGAGGATTCAATTTTTATTTAATTAATCATCTAATCAAAACACGGAATAGCAGGAAAATTCTTCTACATTATTCAACTAATTACAAAAAAAAAAAATGACAAATCATTTTTAATTCGATAAAAAAAAACTGTATTATTCATCAACAAACACAAGTCGTCCATTGTAGCAAAAATTCAACAAACTCACCATATTCAAACTCATTAAAATTTATTATAATCAATTAATTAAAATAAAGTCCATGAACAAACAAAGAACTTGACTAAACTGTTGTTGATTACTAAATATTTTCAATGGCTAGTAATTGATAGTTATTGTTGATAACTATTGATGATAGTATATTTAATTACAAATATATAGACATAAATTAATTTACATACAAATAATTATATTTTATATTTATTTTCTAAATAATAAATTATATTGCTGTGTGTCTACAATAGGATATATGATGTAAAAATAAATATTATTTATATTTATAATTATAAATAGTGAAAGTCATTTTTAATTTTTATTAAATTTTTGACACTAAAATTTAAATAAAGTACTAATACGTGTTGTTATTAGTATTAGGATTGATGAGTTTTGAAAATTGTTATTAATATAAATTTCAATATTTTTATTTGTATGGGCATTTTTAATAATTTTATAATGAACTTGTTTCTTTAAGTTAAAGGTTAATTAACTAAAGTTAAGAAGGATAAGATAATAATTTTATTTTTAAAATGGTAGCTCTTAATTAAAAAATTTTAAATTTGAGTTGAATTAAAACTGTTTAGTATTTTAAAAGTTTTGGCAAACTAATTATTTATAGAAGTAATAAAATGTTATTTATAGAAGTAATAAATGTTATGTTAATATCAAATTGTCATATTACTAATGTATATGTTAAAAAATAGTTATATATTATCATAAATTTTATTAAATAAATAATACTTAATTCTTTATTAAATTAATGAAATTTTTATTAATAATTTAATTTTTTAATGTAAAAAAATAAATACAACAATGTCCCACTATACACAAGCCCAAACTACCTAAAACCATAAATTGAGCCCTTTCAGCCCAAGTAAATTAAAAACGCAAAGCCTAATTTAAAAGAAAAAAGAAAAATTGCGCGAGGCAGAAAAAGAACAAAAATTAGCTAAAAAGAAAAAGCGAAAATCGATGAGAGCTTGAATGCTCCGATCGCATGGCGTCTTCTTCTCCGTCGCCGCCGTCTTCGTCGTCTTCTTCTCATCAGAAGCACATTCCTCTCCCGTCGGAGACTGGTAGTTCAAATTTCTTCATGTTTATGTTTGTTTGTTCGTATTCAATTATACGCGATGAATCGGAATCTGCTTCGATTATTTATTTTGTTTGATTAACTGAAAAAATGCGAACGATATTGAAGAAAATCTGGAATTAATTCTGTGATTATTGTGGTGTTTGTTGTGTAGTAGGTGGCACTAAATCTGTAGATCATGAAGAGCAGTTATCAGTGGTTCCTCCAATCCATGTTGTTACTGAGGCTTCTCAGCTTCCACCTGAATTCCTTAACCCTTCGCCTGATAAGCAGTTGATTATTGGTTTTGATTGCGAGGGTGTTGATCTTTGTCGCCATGGAACTCTTTGTATTATGCAGGTAATAAACCTTATTTATTCATTTCATAGACTGTTTGGGAAAGTCTAAAATAATTTAGTAATTAATTAATTAATTCGGTTCTATTTAGTGAATTCTTGTGTTTTTTGAAGTTCATTGTTGGTAGAATTAATGCGAAAATTGAAGTGATTTATCACAAACAAGGCGTACTAGCTGTCTAGTTTGTTTGTTTGTCTTCTGAGATTACTACCTTTGACAGTGGAAAATTGTATGTTTTTGGCAGATGGCTTTTCCAGATGCTATATTTTTGGTTGATGCAATTCAGGGTGGAGAAATGCTTGTGAAAGCATGTAAGCCTGCTTTGGAATCTAGTTACATCACAAAAGTTATTCATGATTGCAAGCGAGATAGCGAGGTTACATTATTGATTTTCTTTACTTTGTCTAGTAAGCATGTTTGATATGTATCGTGGTTTCTTATTAGTATTACTATGATCTCGTTGTCATCTTGCAGGCATTATACTTTCAGTTCGGCATAAAGTTGCACAATATTTTTGATACTCAGGTAAGCTACTTGCAGGAACTTATAATGGAACTGCTATTCAGCTTCTTCTAAAATTTTTTCATATACTGTTGTTTGACCTATGAGAATGAAAAAATTTGAGCTAGGCAAATAATTTAAGGGTTTTTTTATTATCTAAGGTCGCCCTTTTTTTTGTTTTGTTGTTTTATATATTTATTTTTTTTTAGAAAAAGGATCAGTTTTTGAGGCATTATGCAATTATCTATTGTTATTTGCATTATAGCTATTAATGGTGCATGCTGAAATTGCTTATGCTAGTAATGAGTATTTTCATATTACATCTGCCATCTGAAATGAATACATTTTTGCCATTTTGTATTCCTGTAGATTGCTTATTCACTGATAGAGGAGCAAGAAGGACAGACTAAGTTGCCAGACGACTACATATCATTTGTTGGTCTCCTTGCAGATCCACGCTATTGTGGTATTTTATATGCCGTGGTATCCATTTGAATTTAATTGTTTCAGGACATGTAACTTTATGTTAATTCCTTAACATATTATATAAATGTTACTAGCTAAAGATTTGTGTTGAATCATTGCTTAATTTTTGTTTAGTTGTACAATTATTGCTGGATTTTATGCATGTTAATGACTGGGCTTGCAATCGTAATTAGTTCATGTTGGCACCCACCTGACAAAGAATTTTAGAGAAAAGAGGGACAGAAAGAATTTTAGAGAAAAGAGGGAATTTAGTTTTAAAATTTCTTCAATCAATTCGAATTGAATTCAGGGGGGGCTACTAAATTAGATGGGTTTCTATAGATGTCCTTTTTTTTTTTCTTTAGGTACAAACTTTATTTATTTTTGGCTTATGTTAATTATGTCCACTATTTCCTGGTAGAGGGGCGGAGGTAGTTATCATCCCAAAATAGGCTTGTAGATCTTTTTTCACTTTTTTCTATTAGCTCTACTACTCCAGAATTTTCTAGCAGGTCTACACTTCAATTAAATTGGATTTTTTAATGATAGTGGTAGATTTACATTTCACATAGGCTTCTGCTTTGAATGTTCTACCGTGTTTCTTCCTTGTCCCTTTTCTTTCTCCTTCTAAATTCACTTGAACTTGTTTTTTTCAGTTCTTGACAGCAATAGCTTCTATTCTTGTTCTTTCTGATAAAAAATTGCATGCTGGATGATGGTCTTAATCTTCATGCTTTGGGCTAGATATTGTGAACCGGTTGGATTTAGACCTGAGTTTGAATTTCTGCACAGCATTCAACATGTTTGTTGGATTTGTAAATTGAGTGTTTCAATGTAGGTGTGTCATATTTGGAGAAGGAAGAGGTTCGCGTTCTTCTTCGACAGGTAGTCTAAACATCTTTTTTGTTTTTTAATTTTTGTTATTTTGTCAATGGACCAGTATTATGACTTCATTTCCACCTTAAAGGTGGAAATAAAAAAAAAAAAAAAAGATAATGAGCACCTTGGCACAGAAGATCTTAATGTGCAGAAACAAGGAATAATCTATAAGATTGCCTGACAAGCTAAATTAAAGCCTGTTCCAAATGGTTATGTTATTATTCTGTGTCGTCCATTAAAATTAATGGACTTAGCTTATGTCTTAATAATTTGGCTATGGATTGCAGTCATGTCTTTTTTACAAGCATCAGAGAAGCTCTGTTTCTATTATTAACTACTTGTGTCACTGCAACATGATAGTGCAGTGTACCTTGAAGCTTGTGATTTCTGATGATTATTGTGTCTTGTCCACTATCATCAGGATCCTAATTTCTGGACTTATAGACCATTATCTGAATTGATGATTCGGGCAGCTGCAGATGATGTTCGATTTCTTCTTTACATCTATCATAAGATGATAAAGAAACTAAATCGAAGATCACTATGGTATTTAGCAGTTCGCAGTGCACTGTATTGCCGATGTTTCTGCATTAATGACAATAATTTTGCTGATTGGCCATCTGTTCCTCCTATTCCAGGTTCTTTATTTTCACTAAACGGAAAAGTGTGCTTAATTCTTTGTTAGCCTCTTTATGCATTATTCTAGAAATTATTAGTTCAACAAATTATTGAGCTTTTGTCAGTTATCACCATGCTTTAAATTTGTTTGTCTCTTATTATTTGTTGAGGTCAATGAGACGAATGGTTAAGAGTATGATGGATGAAAGTAAGCCTAAATTTCTGAGAACAGTATGCCATGTATATGCTTAGCAGGAGCACTGCCGTGTCAATGACCAATCTTTGATTTCAAAAGAAGGCGTGTATAGAGAAATATTGCTATTGCAGAAAACTGAAACTATATACCTAATGATATTGCCATAGTGGGCATGTATTATTCAGTAAAACAAAGCTAATTTTGGGCTTGGAAATCGGAATATTATTGTTAAGGCATGTAAAATTGCTTTATTCCTGGATATTTCTTCTTTGGAACAACAAAGTTTTTTTAATGTTCACTGTATGCTGAACTAGTTGTGTGTTGTCTGTGTAGGGCACCTTGTAGGAGATGGTAATGCTCCAGAGGAGGAAATCCTTTCAGTTCTTGATGTTCCCCCTGGAAAGATGGGGCGTGTTATTGGAAGACGAGGAGCCTCTATTTTGTCAATAAAGGAATCTTGCAAGTAGATTCTTCTCTCTCTCTCTGCTTTGCATTTACTTCCATGTGTATAGCATTTTGTTATCTTGCCCTTTACTTTAAGGTCATATATGTGCAGTGCGGAAATTTTCATTGGAGGTTCGAAGGGTCCACCTGACAAGGTAACTCTATCAAATTATGAAGCTTTCTGATGCCCAGCTGTTACACGATCTACTTGCAAAAACTTGATATGTGGAGTTTGTGTCACTAACTCAGATGAATGAGGAATTTGTTAAATCTTAACGTTTAATCTGCAAAAATTTACTTGAAGTGTCAGTTTAGGATTTGTGAAATATTACATTGCTTTTAAACTTCTTGCAGGTATTCATAATTGGACCAGTGAAACAGGTGAGGAAAGCAGAGGCCATGTTGAGGGGGAGGATGATGGAAATCTATTAGGGAAATGTTGTTTGTCTATGCCAGCTATTCGTTCAGCGAAAGTAGAAGTTTTCATGCACTGCTCAAATTTAACCGAGGCATTTCCTCTTAATAATTTGCTCTTTTATACAGGCGGTGGTCTCATACAGGTATCAAATGTTTAGGTTGCTGTTTGAAATAGGCTCAAACAAAAATATACGAAAGGGTTGATGTTGCCCTGTTGTAATGTGAGTTGAATGGATTCAGGGAGAAAATTTAGCAACAGAAGAGGATTGGTCAGCATTTTAGAGCATTCCATTACTGTTTAATTACCTTTCTGATTTGAATATCCTGTACTTGGAGTAATCTACTTACACTTCTGGTTGCGTATTCAAATGATGGGGAGGAGTTTGATTAAATTGATTCTCATTTTCACTGTTTCACATTAGTTAAAAGAGCAGTAATATGTTTCCAGCTTTGGTAAACTTTAAAATATGCCCTAGGACAAAATAGGAGTGGCAACGGTATGATTTTCCATTGAGTACCAATTGCTCTGAATATATGCAGTTGTCTGCGTCCTTTCAACAGAAGAAATGAAAAATACAACTCAGCTGTTTCAAACAACTGTGTTATCAAAATCCCAGGAGACATTACAGGGATGCTGTCTTGCAAATAATTGCACGTAATCAAGACTTGCAAGAAACTCCACTCATGATATATATATGTAATCAAATAACGATGTTGTTTTGATGTATGAACAAGATTTAGAACACCACAATGCCCAATGCTTTTAGATTATCTTTGCCAAATGGGGCAAAGAATGTCGAGAAGCTAATAACCGGGAGCAAAATGCCACAATGAATTTGAAAATTTACTTCTGAAAACTACCAAATTGATATTGTTGGCTACCAAGACTTGAGAAGAAGTCCTCATCACTCGCTGCCTGTGACTGAGTTGCCTTCGGCTGTGAAGGTGTAAACCCAGATCTTCCAATACCAGACCCTGTACCCATGGCTCTTCCCATATAAAATGAAGATGGAGGACCCTTATCCTTCTCATCTTGTCCAACAGTCAGATCACCCACAACACCAACGTCTACTAGTGAAACCTTCTTAGCTGCATGTTTTGATCAAATGACAAGACAGTTACAACCAGGCCTTCAAGTAATGTTCACATGCACATGCATACAGCTACTCTGTGGCATACAATGTTTACAGAGACAGAGACATGCACATGCATAGAGATCCAAGATCATAGCATCATGTATACAGCTACATTGCTAGCATTCAATATTAGCTACTGAAAGGACGTGTTAATGCATACATGCAAACACCAGCAATTAGAACAGACATCAGAGCATACGTGAATTGTAGAAACAGTCTCCCCACAAAATTGAAGGCGGAGGTTTTTACAGGTTAAACAACCTTTTCTCAACCCTCTAAGTGGGGGATCTATGCCCTAGGAATGCCATTTTACAGCATATATTACATGCATATGGTTATTATTTTTGAAAGCAAAATAGTGGGGAAGAGAAATACTTACGAGCAGATATGTTAAGATCAATCAGTCCACGGCTTAGTGAATCTGCCCATATTCCAGACTTCACCTGGAAATTCTCCTTTGCCGGGGGCTTGACGTCGGAAGCATTCACATTTAAATTTTTTAGGCTTGTCTCATTTGTAGGACTTTGTGTGGATTCAGCAGAAGCTGAATTGGAACTAGATGAGAATGCACCAAAAAGTTCAGATCCATCAAAGTTGTTCAATGGAACTGCAGCAAATGGATCGACAATGTTATTGTGCGAATCAGATGTTTGATTCTTGGTCTCTGGTTGCACAACTGGATCAGGAGTGGAAAAGAAATCAACTGTTGAAGGGACTGGAGGAGTTACAGCAGGTTGGGAAGCAAACAGATCAACCTGAGTCTGCATAAATGCTAATAACAAAACCATTAGCGAAAATACTACAGCACCTACTTAGAAAACACATTCTGGATTTTGTGAAAGTATAATCATGCATCTCTAAGATTCCAAACTGGGAACTAACTATTTCATATTTTGGCTGTTAAAAATTGCTTAATCACTTATATTATTAGTGTATTATGACAAATGCTCGGTTAACTATCTAGGGAAAGAGGTTGTAAATTCTATCAACTAGATTATGGAGCCAGAAAGAAAGGGAACAAAAATACAAAACACTAAAGTTTATACCAAGGAAACTGAACTGACTATGATGTATTGTTCACTCCCACAAGTAATTCACCAGATGCTTCATTTTTTTCAAGGATAGAAGGAACGGCTAATAAAATTCCCACAAACACAGACCCGAGTTCAAAGTCATAATGGCATTCTCAAATTTCAAAAGACACAGTGGAACAAGATCAAGATTACCATACTTAATTTCATTTTCAAAAATTAGGACCGGAAGCAAACTTAACCTGAGACTGAGGACCTGCTGCCTTTTCAACTTGGGGTGTTGCTGACACAAATGTTGCATCAGCAAACAGATCAACCTCCGAAGAATTGCCATTCATGGGTGCTGTTTCTATGGGACCAGATGTCGGTGCATCCATAAGGTCACCAATCAAACTTTGTCCAAAAAGATCAACTTGGTTAAAGGTTTCAGCGGTTGACTCTGTCAAAAAGGATAAACCAAAAACATGATGAGAAATGTTTTGCAAGCATGGCAATTGTCAGAATTGCATGGCATTGAACTAAATGAGAACACTAAACATTAGACATGAGCATTGTGATGCACAGTAAAAATGCACGGAGTTCTAAAACATGTAAAATTTCATACAAGTATCTGATACATATAAAATGTGCAAATATAATAGTATATTATGTAACATAATATATCTATTATTTAGCAAGCAACTAAAACAAATGAGCAACTCTGAAGTATGATCATCATTGTATGAAAAAAAAAATATAAAAAAATAAGGTCATATAAAGTTTTTGAAAAGTGATGATTGTACACAGAACACATAAAATGTATGCCAAATTAAATTAACAATTATACAAATCACAAGTCACAAGCACAAACATTTTCTTTTTGTGGAAGACATTATCCAGAAAACTCACTAGAGCTGGAAGTTCCTCTGGGATCAAAATCATCATCATCAAAGTCATTATCATAATTACTCGATTGGGCACTTGAACGTTGAGAAGGAACTGAAGTTTTCTTGTAAGGATCATCTATCTTGGATGACTTTGACATATTATTCTGATCCTTACTGCAGGAAGAGAGAAAGGAAAGAAATCACCAACTAAGAAAACTAATATAATTCAGAGCCAAGATCGTCTAGATGCGTATTACAGACAGTGTGAATGAGCTATATAACTATAAATTACTTTCAGTAAAAGGTGTTTAAAAGAACAGAAAATGATACAATAAAATACACAAAAGAATTGCTAGGTCAACAAATGACTGATGAATTGAAACCAAATCAAAACTATAACAAATTAAGACGCAACAACAACCAAATTAAAAATATT
This sequence comes from Mallotus nudiflorus, assembly GCA_947683625.1. Lineage (NCBI taxonomy): Eukaryota > Viridiplantae > Streptophyta > Magnoliopsida > Malpighiales > Euphorbiaceae > Mallotus > Mallotus nudiflorus. The sequence continues at coordinate 207,505 of CANTUR010000307.1, read as the reverse complement.
ATTCATAACCATATATAATACTAACATCTATCTACCCATTCGCCCAGAACTATATCTATATGTATGTTTATATATGTCGACTCACACATGCACTTAGCACACTTTAATTTGTGATTTTCAAGCAGCAGGTGCTGGAAACCCAAACCTGCCAAAGCATGCAGAACCTTTCTTGGTGTACCCTTCCTCATCATTATCATCTCCTTGACGCCACTTTCCATAGGTATCCTTTTCAACAGTTTCCTCTCCATAGCGGTCCCTGCCTCTATAGCTGTCTCTAAAATTATCAGTGTCTCTTGTACCACCAAAGCCCCCATACCGACTGCTACTCTGAAAGCTGCCACCACTATATGAGGCTGACCCTGATCTATAAGTTATTCCAGAAGATGAAACACCGACGTACCTAAAAACAGATGCATGCAAGAGTACAGTCAGCAAAAATGCTCAAGTCAAACAAATAATATTAGTTCCCATTCCAAACCAATGAAACTTACTTATCACGGTTAGCAGCAGCTTTATTTCTTGTTTCTTGTATCTTATCCCTATCATTCAAGAGTTTCACAATATTTTCTGCCTTCTTCCTCACATTAAGTCCAACATCCTTTCCACTTGGCTCAACATATTCAAAACTTGTAAGTGACTTTGCCCATGCAACACAAATAGGGGAAACACATTGTCAACAGAAAATTCAACCTTAAAAAAATGAGAAAAGGTAACAGTTGTGTATAAGAAGACAATACTCACTGATATCTGGAATGTATGTTCTATTATGTCATCAACTGCACGTTCTGATCCATGTGCCACTAAATACTCTATAACAGTCAATGCCTGATGAGTACATGCATTAAAAATGTTAACAATGCCAGAAAGTTAGAAATTATGATACAAACTTTACACTCATAGTATCTGACTTTTACCTTGTAAACAAGACGCCAATCCTTTCCTGTCTCACCCAATCTTGTCCATAGAACATTCATAACCATCTGGCATTCAGTGCTAATAGATGTACACACACACACAAAATCAATATAACCCAAAAAAAACTATTGAAGCGAAATGAAGTAATGCTATGTTTGGATGCAAGGGATTTGAGTATAAATTTGGATTTCAATTAAATCTCTTGTTTGGGAACTACATGGATTTGCATCCATGAGGATTTGAAACAAATCCACAATGAATTTAAAAGCTCATTTAAAAGGATTTGAAATGACATGTAACTACATTTTATTTGAAATCTAAAATTTCAAATCAAATACTTGCATCCAAACACACTCTAATGAAAAACTAGTGCAACTGTTCAAAACTTACAATTTTTTCGTGGCCTGTGCAATTTCTGCACATGCAGTACCATGAGGACCCCAAGGTGCATCATCAGTTGCATCTAAGACCTGTATCAATAAAAAGGCAACAGGCCAATTAAATTACAAATGTATCATATAAATAAAAATCACACGATCCAAAAAGGAAACATCAACTCAGGCCATAAAAAATTTAATGCTAAACTGGTAATGCTCACAAATTAAAGATATATAACTGAAAGCGCATGATAATATCGAAATTTCAAGCAGAAAATAAGCTTAATTAAACAATATTGGAGCTAATTCATCAAACTGTTATGCACAGATCTTAATGCGATGAAATAGCTGTAAAAATGGATCAATTTTCAATTGAAAAATGTTTAAAAAATAAAAAAATTAGAATACCTTCTGTTCGATCTCAGGAACTTTCAAGACCTTAAGATTGACCTCTCTCTTTCTGCGAATCAAAAAGACAAAAATCATATACAAAAAGAAAAAAAACTGCAGATTATTGATAAGAGATAAAGCAATAGAGAAGAAGGAAAAATCGGAAGCTTACATTTCACGAACCGTTTGGTCAAAAACCTTCATCAAATCCATGCTTAGATCTGCGAATTGAAACTGAAACTGAAACTGAAATTGAAATTGAAATTGAAATGATTTGATTAATAAAAAGGAAATGAGTCGAAATTGAAATGACGCAGATCTGCAGAGGTTTTAAGGGATTACAACGAAAAAAAGGAAAGGAAAAGTAAGGGCAGTGGAGGTAGGAGAAGTGGCACCTTAAAAAAATAATTAAAATGATTCAGATCTTGGTTCGTTCGTTGCAGGGATGACAGAGAGCCCAGACAATAAGAAGCCTCGCCAATATTTAAACCAAAAATAATTATAATTGCTGATCTCTACTGAAATCAGTTCGAGTGTCGATTTCCATAAGTTAATATTCACTTTCTAAATATTTATATATTTAATTATTAAAAATTCATAATATTTTTGTAATAAAAATATTTAATTATTTTTATTTTTATTCTTCGTTAAAGCCTTATGTGTGTAACTAATAAATTTTTTAATCTTTTAAAAAATTATTTACTTTGACAATAATATTTTTTTTTATCTTTTATTTCACTTAAAAAACCTTTAATCTATTCCATATAAAACATCCTAATTTTATCCCATTCTAAACATCATTCTTTTATTCCATTAAAAAGTTTTTATTTAAATCTAGAAAAATTCTAAAATAACTTTAATTTTTATTTACTTTATTTTCACTTTACTTTTATAACCATTTGATGAAAATTTATTAAATTATTCAATAATAATTATTAATAAAATAAAATTTATTTTGTAAAAAATAAAATAACCATAAACTATGTCATCAATCTGTTATTTAAAAAGATATATGATTATGCATCAATCTCTCTATCTATTATAATTATATTTTTATAAAAACATTAGAATATATATTTTTTCTCTTCAATTGATGCATATGATCCCAATTTACATATTAAGTTATTATTAGCGTATATCCCGTTTGATGTGTAAAAAGTTATTTTTTGCTAAATATATTCTATTTTAAAATGTGCAATAAAATTATATTTAATAATATATTCAAATTAATTAATTTTTGAATTTAGTGAGAAAATAATAAGACGTTGATATTTGTTATTTTTTGTAATTGGAATAAATACATTTGATATAGATAATTGTTTAGCAATATTTTTACTGCAAAATAATTTGAAATAATTGAATGAATGCTTATGAATCAAATTTTGTTATTAAAATATATATATTTCATAAATTGTAGAGAAAATAGTTTATAGTCAATAGATTTGAGTACAATCCTTGTAAGTTCATAATATTTGAAGGTAATTTAGAATTTATATCGGTTATATTTGAAAACTGTGACTTTTATGAGATGAAGATTAACATAGACAGCTAACCTGTAATGTGTTGTGGAGAACATCATTAATTGAGAGGGTAATCAGAAACACAATTGAAACAGACATGTATTTGTTGTGCTTTTCCTTCCAACCCGCATATTCTATTTAATTTCCCTATATTGCTTTTGCACCAATAGCCCGCGCATAAAAAAATTAAATAAGGGTCATTGACTTTGTAAAGTTCTGATTTGGACCTTTAGAATCTTCCTCTTACATTTCTGGCATGAAACATCAACCTTCAAGATAGTCCTTTGTACCATGGAAGTGCCCAACACTTAATATTTCCAATCTAATGCATGAGTGTGGTAAGCCATTAGTTAGTCACAACCCTTTCTTCTACTATTTCAAAAGAAAAGATATAATCATCAATCTCTATAAATTCAAGAACAATCAGGTCGTAAGAAACATTCTAAAGACATAGCAATACAACCACATAAAAAATTGCAACTTAAATACGCCATCAGATCATCAGATTCAATTAAACTTATCTTTGGTGAAACTTATTTTAATTAAGTATTTACACATCTTGATCTTCACATATTATCTATATAAATATATAATAACTAAGTACATGAATTTTGCCACCTAGGGGTCTGAGTGGCGAACTTCATGAGGACCATGACCCCACTCATTCCATGAATCAACTGAATGAGATCTTTGGTTTGTTGATGCATCATCTACTTTCTGCCAAATGCCACAACCGATAATATTTATGTAAAAATTCCACTGACAAATGGCTTCACTTTTTTATGAAGATTAAAATCCATTAGACGTACATAGCACAGAGAACATAGTTGTAAATCACAAAAACTATGAAACTGATGATATGGTAATAGAATGTTAGGGAAAAAAACTCAAGCAAAGTTTCTTAACACAGTTTAAAAACATTCTGTCTAAATATAGCATAACTGAATGAATGTCAATATATCTCAAGACCAATTGCAAACAATTCTTTCTATCTTTTCTTTTTATGGCTACACACCTCTACTCCATATCCAGAACATAGTTTAATGATAAAATAAACATTAGAACCATGACCTCTCAAGATCAAAATCATTTTATGTTTTTTCATTTCTTTAGAAAAAAGAAAAGAAATGAAATTAAAGTCAACAATTTGATACCGGCAACAATATTTTGTCACTTCACATTGACAACATGAACGCAGTGCACTATTAAAAGTTGCTTTGAATATGCCAATGTTCCTAATACTTCTTAAATATGCAGCTGTAGCATCATGCTTTAATTCTTTTGAAAAAGCATATAAACTAACTATTAATATGAGACTAAATCATAGCAGTCCAGAATTGAATTTCACTTCTATGAATCTATCTTGCACAATAAAGTAGCCACACATGGACGTCTTGATCAGTAGATTCTAGCAGTAATGTAAATAAGAGAATAATCACAAAAAAGGCATGGCTTAGGAAGTTCGAGCATTGTTTAGATACTGTTTTTTTTAATTTACTCACCAGGCCCATAATAGCAAAGATTATTACTGCAGCCATAGGACACTATAGAGAACAAAACCAAAAGAACTGGTCTAAGATAAAGAATTTGAATTAAGAGTTATATTCATTGAAAGGGATGAAACTCTATGTTTGACAGGAATTTAATTGAATTATGAACATTATAGAAATTGGTAACATATACACTTTTGTTTTTAAGCATTTCCAATTCAAAACAAAAGAAAAAGAAAAACCCTCTAATTTCTGAAACAAAAATCAAATGAAATAAAAACAAGAACCTATGTTGCATTATTCATCTTGCAGAGCTTGAACAGACAACTCAGAATAAACAAACAAAATCCCTAACATTATCAATTTGATTTTTTTGATTTAAATACCAAAATAGAGCGATAAATTTAGAGCAAAAAATAGAACCTATGAAAGAATATAAAGAATCACAATTCGCAATTAGAGGGTTTTATTTAAAATCATATTAACACTTCCCCTCCTTTCAAAGAATAACAATTTGTATATATATATATGTGTGTGTATTGTTAAATTGAGAAGATGAGAGATTGATTTCCATGTTATCTTTCTTGATTCATCTTCAAAATGACAATGCCAAGTGTTGTACTTTATAGAAGCAATTGATCCCTTCAACAACTTAACCCTTCTAGTTGTTGACTATAAGAAGGAAAAAAAAACAAATAATTGTCAATTCATCTTAAAATTAATATTGGTTGCTAAACCGTCTTCTACATACCCAATGCAAAACACTAGAGCTAGTGCAAAATCTAATAATAAATAGAAGTTCATAATAGCATTTTCTCATACCATAGTAGTTAAACAACTACTAGATAGGCTTACTTGAATAATGTCGCTTAGAAACTTCCAGATACATGAAACATTTCCAACCCACTGAGCAGTTGCATTAGCAACTTTTGCAGCATCCTGAAACCATTTAGGAACCAACCATTACTTTTGCTTTGATGGCAAAGAGATAGTAATAAAAAGGGGAAAAAAGATAATTATTTAAGATGTGAAGTTGGTAAACCTCTAACAATGATGCCCCCCATTTGAATGCCCTAATTGTAGAAAAAAAAAAAATTTAAAATTTTCAAGAACTATGACTAAACAAAGCAAGAATGGAAAAGGAGAAAAAAGATACATTAGTGATTATGCAATAAAAACATTATCATGTTCTCCAAAGTTCATAAATATGACTTGAAAAAGGAATAAATTCTTTAATAATAATGTTTAAACCTAAACAATTTCACAGGGGATATTATTAAGTTAGATACATGTGTGTTTATTGAGGATAAAAAAACTATGGAAAGCAAAAGGGTAAAGAAAGGTCTAAATAATGAAATGGTATGGAAAAGTAAAATAAAGAAGTAGTACCTTTCTGAAGAAACCAAGAGTCAAGAAGATGTTTCCACTTTCAACCAATGCAAAAAGCCTTGTATTGTCCAATTGAATGGCCCTAGCATAGGACTGATTCAAATTTTATGAGGAGTTAGGAGAGGTTTGTGTCCAAAAATTGATTGCTAGGACAAAATAGAAAGCAAGTAAAGCTCAAATGGACAATGAAGTGATTTCAGTTATTGATAGAAAGAAACATGATAAAGCGAAAAAGGGAAAACATGACATTAAAAACATAAAAAATACCTTAGTAGCAGCAGTAAACATGCCAAGTCGCAGGTAGGCAAGACCCAAAGCCTATAGAGAAAAGGTAGTAAAGCATTGCATACATGGAAGTTGTTAAGAGTAAAGAAAAATTACAATATAACTTACTTCCCATAAATCAGGAGAGGTAGGATAAGCTCAAATGGCATGTTGAAGACAGTAAACAACATCAGACCATCTGGAGAGATAAAGGTGAAGATAACCCAATCTCTTGAAAGCCCAAAATGCCTTCGGGGATTTATTAAAGGCTTCCCTGCAGATAGCTACCTCCAAAAAGTCCTTTCCTAAAAGGTTCAATAGATTACAGAGGGATTCGCAGTACTTGGAATCATCCGGGTCGAGAGAGATGGCTCTTTGGAAACACTTGAGGCTAGTGTATAGCGCAAGTCATATTGTAACCTCAGGCCCAGGAGAACCATGCACTACGAGCACCTCAACCTCGTAGTGTCCATAGAGCTCCTTCTCTATGGAGACACTGAATTCCTCTTTCTTGAACTCGATGCCCATCGCCTAGCTTCATACTAGCGAGCTCACTTAAGGTTGTATTGTCGAACATGCATATAAGCCTCGGGGATGGTAGAGAGTTTACACCGAAGGTACCCCCTGAAGAGCATAAGGAGCACTTTGAAGGTTCGTAGGAGGAGATATCAAAATGTTCCATCCATAACACCTCATAAATATAAATAATAATATTTATTCATGCTTTGCCAAAATGCCCTTCGTTATACTTTTCCTTTCACGTATGTTTTTGCTCGGCCATATTATATTTTTCTTATCCTTCCATGTCTTTAGGATTAATTAAGGACTTTAAGGGTGCATGGCCCCTACGGCCCCTTTTGTCGCCCTGTTACATTCTCCTCTACTTGAGCAATTGACGCCCTCATCAATTGGCCATAGAAGTTCATGGTTCTCATCTCTTGTAGTGTTCCATGTCTTCTTCAATTTTATCTCCATAAGCTTGTACTGCTTATTTATGCACTCAAAATTGTGTAAACTCTTGACCACTTCTTGCACTTGTCCATCGTGAATTTTGGTTCTCCACTTTCATATTTTCATGTCTTCTCTTTTGTTCTTACTTCTACTTCTTAATAAGGCTTCCTATGCTTTTATTGCTTTATTCCTATTTTGAGTGTAAATTA